>OX421973.1:36443758-36799410 GCA_949128135.1 Parasteatoda lunata | reverse complement strand
TCTTGCCATCATTCCTGCCACTCAGGGCTTTCTAACTTGTGATTCCCTTGAAATAGCAAGGGAAGTGGATCCTAACAGTAAGTCAGTTTTAACAATAAAATGGGTGCTCTGTAATGACCACCTTTAATATACATGGTTTGTTTAAAAAATTCATCCAGTTATAGGGAAATGTTAATTTACAAATATGCGAAATACAATGACTAGTGATCCATGGAAAGATATTTGTACTCTCCTCCTGATATTTACTAAAAAACGTCCAATGTGTTCAGTCCGCTCTTAGAGCTGAAGCTACGATTTCCCTCCTCATGACGTCACTGTGTCCACAGATCTCGGAGATGGCAAGCAAAGATATTATGATAACTTTGCATCTTTCTCTTTGTAAAAATATGTTTTACTTTTTCTGGTTATTAGCTTTCAAACTTTACGTAATTAACACATTATTTCCGTTCATAAACATAGTTCAAAAAAAACTTTCTTGGCCATTATATTAAAAAAATACCATTTTAAACTTATAAAAATATTTTACTAGTTGGCGAAAATGACATTATAAATACTTTATTTTAAAAAGATCAGTTTTAACTTTAATTATTAAGAAAAATGAAAGCATATATCGACGCTTATTTATCTACATATTCTTTTATAACAATAAGTTTAGTTAAATTTAGAATTCCTGATTTTAAAATATGCCGTTAATAGCAATTTGTTCATACTTAATCATTAGGAAACATCAACCTTAAAAGCTAATTACTGAAACAAAATAATAATTTAGGTTCATAATGATATTAGAAATTTTACAATTGTTTATAGATATTTAAATTTAAGATGATATAATTTATAGATATTAAAATTTAAGAGAATATATTTTTTTAAAAAATCATAAATATTTAGAATAACTACATTAAAAATATGTTATGAAATTAAAAGAATTTCAACTATACACTATATATTTTATTTATACTTTTTACTTACGTTTTAATTTTCTTTGACTTTATCCATTTTTTAATTTTTTTGCACCTGCCTTTCTTTTTGAAGTAACAAGGCGGTTTCTATTTAGATAACGAATTTTTATAAAAGTTCGTAACTATTGAAAAAACGTATTGCTGTTTTGTATTAACTGTGTCATTTAGGAATCCATTCTTTACATGGTTGTTCATTTACTTTAGGGAACACTCGGAAAATTATATTTTTCCATTTGCGTTTCTATCAGAATTTTTGCAAGTTGCAAACGCGCAAACTGGTATTTCGTTAATAGTTTTAAATTTTTGTGAATTCACTGCAAAAACTGAGGAGTCATTATAGAAAAGAACAAATGTCTTAGAATATGTCACAAAAAGAACTCCAGTATTAGTTAGAGCTAGTAAGGCCGAACGCTCTGTTCTTGAAGTAAAAGTGCGAGCTTTGCGCCAAAGTGACGTCCCTAGAGAAAATCTTAGGATTGGCGAGGCGAATCCTGTATTAAAATCGAAGTTGTTTTATAAAGCGTTTGTTTTTAATTTTACTTTTTATTCAGGAGCTTTAAACATAAAATGGGCATTCCTTATCTGATTCGAATGCTACAAAAAACTCTGAGGACACATATAAAGCAGTTTTTGCCACAGCTGAGGACGGAAATATCTCAGAAACTTGCCGAACACCAAAAGGAGCTGAAAGACTTCGAAACTAGAATGGGAGATATCATAGGGGGTAGCAAACCTCTAGACAAACAGTCCTACGTAATCATGTAAGTACTTTATGAAGCAGGTTTTTTTATTCGCATTTTATGTTTGATATTTTGCACAAAAAAGCAGAAAATCAAAAAATAAACAATAGTACATCGTTTATAAATAATAAAAATAATATGTATGGGCAAAATAACGGCGGGTGATTAAAGGGAAATTTCATGCAGCAATCGAATTTTTTTGTTGAGGAAAAATATTTTTATTAATGTTCTGGACAAATTTACTTTTTGATGAAAAATTCAAATATAGATTTGTTTTAGCTCACGGTGAGCACTTTTTCTTAAATATAAACAAATAGACTTTTCTATTTTCTTTTTAAAATTTTTAAACAGGCCATAAGTTATAAAAAATTATTTATTTTCTGGTAAATCGGATGATTAGGAAATGATGATTATAATACGAGCGATCATGGAATAAACCTTTTTATTAAATTTTGTCGGATTAAAGGTATAAATACTACCGAAATGTTAAATTAAATTCTTAGTGCAGGACATATAGATCTCTCAAGCGTGCATTTTTTTATAAGCGTAAGTAATTAATGGAAAATCGTAAGAAGTCAAGAATGTGAGCAACGATTTCCATGGGCTTGTTCACAGTAAAGATTGTCAGCCACAATCGTCTTTCATGGGCGTTGCGTTGCTGCCTAGTTAATTTACAATCCATGGCCTTAAACAACTCACTCTCTCTCTTTTCTGGAGATTTTCCTCTTGGCTGTATATGGTTGTAATTACAGAAGGTTGAACGTGTAAAGCTGAACACAGATCACGTTAGTGGTTAAAATTTGTCGTACGACTTCCGGGTTTCGAATTGCCAAACCATACCATAGATAATAAAAGGCTTGGCGAAAATTTCTATTGGCGTTAAAGGAGCGTTCTCGCCAAACAGCTGTGCGCTTATGTTTTATTTTTGTTTTCGGTATCACGTATTTATCATTCACCAAGTTATATATGTGTGCGACATTTCAGAGTTTCAATTAAGCGAGTCTTCATTAGATTCTTCTGCATTAAATGAAATATAAAGTGTATTTTTTTTTTTGTTATAGAGCTGACATAATCGTTTGTATCTGTTAACGAAATTGTATTTATTAGCGTGTTTTAAAAGGTCGTAATAAAACTAAGATAAAAAATTATATATTACCTCAATTACCTTCTATATTTTCATAACTTTCATTAAATGTATTTCGAGTAGTGAACTTCTTTACCTACTCATCCACTAATTAAAATTAATAATTTCACAGTAACCTTTAATCCTTAATAATGAAATGATTATTACAATAAAGTTTGTTTACTTAAAAGATTTCTCTCTAACTTAAAATCATAATGGTCTAACACTGTTTTCCATTGTTGTCGGCACATTTTTATTGGCCGGAAAATCACGTGGTAGGATCCAGTTTCCCCCCATTCATTTCCATATTCTTTAGGTTGTCATCAGCATAAAATTAACAAAAGTCGTAAAAGTATTCGCGATCGCAACGGCGAGTACGCCCTCTAGCGAGAGCCTGTAACCATTAGTTCCCTCATAACCTTTGGCAATGACGGACGCCATTTTCTTAGAAGCAAAATTTCCCTAAGGAAAAGGTAGAAGAACTTGGAAAAAACTAACCAGAACATGCCAAACATTGAAGCAGAACATGCCAAGCATTTGAAGAACAACTTCTCAATAATTTTTACCTTTCTATTACCAACAACATAAAATGATTTCATGATCACTTGCTGTTACAGATGTGTGTATTGCAGTAAAATAATTTTTCTGTCTTCAATTCATAACAAGTTAAAATGAAGTCAACATTGCTTTCGTCATTCCAATGAATAAACGTGTTCCAATGAATTCCATACAGAACTGTAATAGTTATAGAATATTCTTCTTCTTCATAGAATAGTATATATTTCTGTATCTACATAATTCAGAAAACAACAATAAAGAATAATCCGAATTACTTGAAAAAGTATCTTTTGTGCTGATTATAAATAAATTTTTTATCGTTTTCTTGGTAAGTGTTTTTTAGTTTTGAAAGAATTTCAACTAGAATTCAGCTATTCTGTTTTTAAGCTACATATTAAAATTCATATCGAGATCTTACAATTATAAAATTTTGATGTGTGGTATGTTACCTAAAAGTAATGAAGGGATAAACTATGTGTATATTATTTGAGAATAAAGTTTTCAAACAAAAAACATATCATTTTGGAATTCTCCGGACTTAGAAATCAGGTAAGTGTTATGATTTTTATAATAAAAAATTTGCTTGTAAATAATTTTTTTTCTTACTTGATGATAGTTCTCTACAGAATGGTTTTTTTACGTCTGATTAAATACTATAAGAATTAAAAAAAAAGAAACAATGAGAAAGTTTTTATTGAAAAATGAGGAATTTTTAAAATCGTTTTTATCCTAAGAATTCTTTATTTTACGTTTTTTAGTTTATAATTTTTTGATAAAATTGTTGTCAAAATACCTTTTTTGAAAAAGTAAATTGTATTAAATTATGTGTTTATGTATACTCCTTGCATATTCTAATATTTGAAGTAATATGATTCAGAAAAGTATGGAAGAAAAATTCGGTACTTACGTATTAACCACAGCTACAGATTTGGCAGATTTTTAAGTGCCGCCAATCTACACTTAAACTTTTTTGGAAAAATCTTAAAATGAAACACTTTGTTTAAAATCAAAGTAGTCAATCAGATTTCGGTGGAAAATGGGCCGATATAGAGTTTAGCATAGATTCAAAACAAACTTTTCTCTCACCTGATTCTATAGCCATTATGAACTCTAATAAATAAGATTCAAAATGAAATAACATTTCCAAAACGGACTTTTACTAAGATAAAGTTTCATGTTATGAACATTGGTACATTTTCGTTATATTTCACTCTATAAAATATTTCGCTCTTAAAAAAATAAAATTGCATCTTGTTTTGTTTTTGGCAAGTCCCAAAGACGCATTTTCGTAACACTAAAAAATGGCGACAAAAAAAGAATGGTTCTTTTTTTTTTTGTTTCGTAAGAATTCTTTATTTTATGTTAAAATTTAAATGGGACTTTCATGTTATACCATTAAATTTAGTAAAACTATTTCTCAGGCATTAGGTTTGAACTCTTATAAGAATATACCTATTTTTTTGTCTTTATTTACAAATATTTTTCCGATGTGTTCTGGATGTTCCTTCTCTAAAATAAAGAGATACCATTTTGTTTTCGTTTGCATAAGAAGGAAAACAAAAATTTTTCTTTTTTAAATTTAATCAGCCACAATAAAGATGGAACGTTACAATGCTACATTAAAGACGTCTCCAGTGTAACTGAATGACTGTTCATATGGAAATCGCAGGGATTTGGCACATACAACAACGCCCCCTATAGTTCGTTGCGATCGCGAATTGTTTTCCTTTAAATATTTTTTATCCCTAATTTAAACTTATTTTCCAGTACTGCTATTATTAGAGAGAATATTAAATTATGGTTGTGAACTCATAAAATTTGTTTGAACAATATAGTGTTATAAGAATATAAATGTTATTTTTAAAAATGATTACTTCGAAAAATCACTTCCGTTCACCAAGAGATCCAAATGTTTATAATAATAATAAATAGTAATATTTGGACGTGGGAAGTAGAGGCACAAGAGTAAACAAACAGAATTCCTTTTAGTACATATATGTTAAGTGAATAATAACTTTAGTAGAAAAACTGTTTTCTGTCAAGAAAAAACAATTATTGCAAAGCAATCATCGGGATTGATGAGCGGTAGCGAACAGGAGGCTTAGCCCCCTAGTAAAAAAAAATTTTCTATTCAGTTGTTCAGTAGAGACTTTGTTTCCAATTCTCATTAATTAAACTTAATTGTTCTGCTCGATAACCATTTACAATTTTTTTTTGAAATTTTATTTAATTTTCAGTTATATGAAATTCTTTAAATATTTTTCACTGTAGAGATTATTTAGCAATAATGCGAAAAGCTGAAATTTATAAATGTATAATATTTATAAATGTTTAAGAGAATTGTTAGCAGCTATTATATGCTAATTATTTTAGTTGACATGTTAATTATATGCAGTTTTATAATCGTAAAATTCATTGAATAATTGAGTATTACATTTTAAAATGCAAGTAGAATTCAATAATTATTTCATTTTATAATTGTAAAACGGTAGATAAATAACTTCGTCATAAAGTTTTACATGATACGAGAATATTATACGATTACTTCATAATGAAAGAGCAACAATTTTTAAGTTTTAAACTTTTTCTGGAAAAGAAGAAAAAACGAATTTTTTTTCCTGTCATCGGTGTTAGCGATTAGAGATATTTTTATCGTATAAATATTAAGTCAGTATTGTTCCCTTTTAAATAAAAATGAATTTTGCTCCGGAAAAAAAAATTACTTGAATTTTGTCAATAGAAATTCCCCAATTATTGCAGCAAAAACTTTTAAATTTCTAATCAAACTTTTCTTTATTATAAATTTGTGTAAATAATTGTTATTAATAATATAAATGACTAAGCATAACCCGAAGGAGGTTGAAGTAATGGCATTAAAACCAAAATTTCAAAGGGAAAAAAATCACGTTTTAGTGTACAGTAAACAAAAACTCTAAAACTAACTTTTGATCTAATGATCAGATGTTTACGTTCTAGGACTTAACTTTAGATATAGAATTTCCTTAATTCCCTTCCACTATTGTAAGGTACTTACTTTTCACTAACTAAAATTAAAAAGTTTAGAATTCCTCACAAAATCACGCAGGCGAAGTGATTGTGTTTTATTTAAATATTATTTAGAAAGAATTTTTCTAAAAGTATTTCATTTTAAAGTTTTTATCTAACTTTTGTTTTTAATTTATCTATAGTTATTGAAAGTTAAGTTGATGATTTTTAAGTTGAAATAAATGTCGCCCTGCTTTGCATATTTCAAAAATTATTTCAAAAGAAATGTGCAACTTAACATTAAGCACTCAGGATTTACAATTATAAATCAATCACTACATTTATTTATTAAAAAACACTCTTATGACCTGATAATAAATTGATCTAAGTCTTAAATGTGAGTTCCATAACATATTATAATTTATTTAAACTCAGCACATACATCTAACCTCTGTTGTCGCCAATGGCTCAATTTTAAAGTATAGTTTTTCTTTTATAAATTTTCTGATATTTTCATATGAAGGGTAGTATTAAGTTCGAGAAAAAAAAATTTGTGTTTAAAAAAGTTGTTAAAAATTATAATTTATTAATATTTGACAACAGGAAGTTTTTTTATTGAAGGTTGAAAATTTTTTTAATTATGTTATTTTTTAATTATGCTATTTTTAATTATATTTTTAATTACCAAACTCATATTACAGTATTTAGGAATCTATAAATTTATGTTACGTATGATCGTTGCAGAATAACCTGTACGCAATATATGTAAATTAAATATATTTTTAAAATTGTTCATTTTCTATTAATTGCATTTATTATTCTTATATTGAAAGAGTATCAAGGTATCTATGACCTCCATAATGAAGTATTTACGGACTTTTATATATATTAAGGAATTTAATAAATTTTTCACGAAGCTTAAGATCTCATCTCATTGCAAAAAAGTAATTTAATAAATATTTTTTTAACAATAAATGCTTCGAGTAATGAAACAAACTCTTTCAAACTTTATTTTAAAAATATCGATTATTTCGTTTGCATGAAACTATTACTTTAAAGCTCGATAACATTTTTGAATATAATTTTTTTTTCCTAGTAAATAATGTCTTTGTTAATTTCTAAAAAAAAAACTTTATAAAAAAAACACCACATTATTCTTTTATAGAGAATATTGATTTAATAGAGAATATCACTAAAATAAAACAGGTTATGCTTTCTTACGATAAAAGTTAAATAAAATTAATTCTTCAAAATAGCGTTCCAGTAAAAAATGGTATTAAAATGTTACGTTACTTTTTGTGATTTGTTCATTAAATTATTTTTATTTCTTCGCAAACACAATTCTTGTAAAAAAAAAAAAAAAATTAAAAAATTAAATCAGTTATATCAAAAAACTATCGTTTTATAAAAAACTAGCCGCTTAAGGCGGCCAGCTGTCTGCCACGCTAAAGATTTTCACAAATAAAGTTTCTTAAAACATAGCAGGAAATTTGAAGATTAGTGGACAATTCTTCTTCCTCGTTCTTCATATGTTTCTTGGGCCCTAGTAGAGACACGATCCTCTTTCAATCTTTGACGTTTCTCAGGTGTTTCTCGGATCCTAGCACTGCTAATTGAGACACGAACCTCTTCTAATCTTCTTTGACGTTCCTCAGGTGTTTCTCGGGCCCTAACACTGCTAGTTGAGACACGATCCTCTTCCAATCTTCTTTGACGTTCCTCAGGTGTTTCTCGGGCCCTAGCACTGCTAGTTGAGACACGATTCTCTTCTAATCTTCTTTGACGTTTCTCTGATACTTCTTGGGCTCTAGAATTGCTTGTCAAAATTCGGTCATGTTCCATCCTTCTTTGACGTTCCACAGACGTTTCTTGGGCCCTACTTCTTTGAGAATCTCTTAATATCTTTTTCTTTGACAAAATACAAAGTTTTTTGGAAGGCGGTTCTGTCATGTCAGTAATCGGGTTTTTAAGAAGTCAACGAATACTTTAGAACAACAATTACTATGAAAGCAAATCATGAAACTTAAATATTAAAATCTAAGTGCTTACCTGCAAACTGAAACTTTCTAAAAATAACTAATTACATTTAATAAAAACTGTTAAAATAAAGAATAGAAAAACCAAAGAGATCCAAGGTAAGTGTGATCGTTCCTTCTAAAACAATTAAATTTCTATTTTATATATTATATAGCTACAACGCTTAAGAAAAAAAACTAAAATGCTAAATACATGAAAAGAACACGAAAACGAATTAATTTTTTATGGTATCAATTTCTATTTCTATATAATTGTTTATGGTATCAATTTCTATTTCTATATCGCTACAAAAATTATCGTCTTCGCTTAAGAAAAAAAAAATAGAACGTGGAAAGAAGAAAAACTTATTATAACAATTATGAACAGCGACAAATATATGAAAGCGAAGCGTTCTATTTACGTATCGAATATGTTGCCACATTTTTAATACAAAAGTTAAACTTTTCTCCACTTTGATAAATGTAAACTAATGCGAACCTTACAATTAAATTATTAATTCCTTCGTATATTATTGGTTAAGTTGTCGAAAATTAATATTTTATTGTAAGGTTCGCATTAGCATACATTTATAAGAGTGGAGAAAAGTATATGCATTTTTTAATAGTTTTTTGAATATGGCTCTTTGAAGACGAAAAAGCATAAATTTTCTTACAAAATGACTGATAAATAAAAAACTAATCCAAATTTTTGAAAAAGAAAAAAAAATACTTCTTCATTATGTCAAAACACAATTGTGTGCCGAGTTTCGTGCCTGGGCAAGACTTCTGGGGCGATATATTGTGATTACAGACACGCACACAGCCGCGTTTATTATTATGTATGTATAGATTAATTATTGCGATTAATAAAATATAAATACAGTGTATTTGTAAAGTGATCCTAACAACAAAAAGGTTATTTTCGTTTTTAATTCTCTACTAAAAAGAATTAATGAGTTATTTTTATTCATCATGGCTAGTCGAGGAGGAGAAAAAGAATATCGAATTACTGTTTAGGTCAATGTAATTTCGTTCTCCCACCACATTTAGGCGTTATCCATCGCCAATTCTACCTGCAATCGCCAAGTTTATAATCTATGGCAGGGGTGGCCAACCTGCGGCTCGCGAGCCACATGCGGCTCTTTGAAGGATTATATGTGGCTCTCGATAAATGTACCCGAGTTCCCCTTTTCATTTTTGTGCTATTATATTTTAAAAAATTCTTATCGTTCCATATGTTCCGAATTTTGGACATTTGTACCAGAATCGAAGTATCCTGAATTAAAAAAGGCTGCTTGTCGAATTATTTCAGTCAGTCTTAACTGACCAGCATATCAAAGAATTACTGAGAAATGCTGTCACCAATTATTCACCAAATTTTTAAAGAATTATCAAGAGAAGTAAAATAAATGCGTTTAATATTTAATTCAATACACATATTTTGTACTTTTATTTATATGTCTTCAATAAATATAATTTCTGTAAAAAAAAAAAAAAAAAAAAAAAAAAATCATAATACCTTTTTTGCATACCTTTTAAATACGTATTTAATTGCGGCTCGCGAAAAATTTTGAAAAATTGCTCGACTATCAAGAAGCTTGGCCACCCCTGATCTATGGTATATTTCGGCAATTCGCTTCCGGGTTATTACTTTTGATTATTTTTTACGCCAGAGCTTGAAAAAGCGCTCCATCTAATAATACTATTATACTTGTAGTGCTTACATTATAATGCGTTCTTTCAATTTAAATTTCGACGAAACAAAGAACAAATGAATTTGGAATGCTCCACAAGTATGCTATGACTCTATCCAAAAATAACAAAGAGCGAGATTGTACACTATAACCAAATAAGGGATAACATTCAAAGCATGGCAAACCTTACATTTTATGTTGTGAGATTTTTTCTTAATTTGTTTTAGGTTCACGACCAGTTAGAATTTTTTAATTACAGAAATTAATTATGAATGGTAAAATTAAGCGTAAATGTAAGCACAAATCACACTAATAGAACTTTTTAGAATATTAAGCCTATTCACACATCTCCTCATAAATAAGCGGAGGGATACGAAGGAAGTTTTCTAAATTTCTTCCGGTTTTAAGAAGCTTGTTATGGTTTACATTCAGTCAATCATCCATTATACGAGCTTTTATTTAGTTTAAAATTTGTTAACTCTACTTAAAAAAAAAAAAAAAAAAAAAGACTAAATTTTTTTTTTGTAACATTTCTTTTTTTTTTTAAAAAAAAAAACCGTGTTTTAGATATTGACCCAAGCGTCATCCAATTCATTTGCATGAAATAGAATAAAAAGCCTGAAACAATAACTTAAGATTTTGCTGTCTGTTGAGTGACAAATGAGGGCATAAGATGGCATCAATTGATTGGCCGAATGTTGCCATTCTGCATGGATTTCAACGGTAATCTAAATCTGTTGCTAACCAAAATTATTTGTGGACCACAATTCCTCTGCTATCTCTTTATGCGTGCACAAATCTTACTTTATGCATTTTATATGAGGCGCAAACCATTGTAATAACCTAATCCATGTGAAATGTTTGTAAACATTACTACTGTCACTTCAAACTTTTCAGGCTGATTCAAAATTTTATTGAGCAAGTATATATTCAATTTATGGGTAACTCACCGCTGATAGATTCAACAAAGTTTTCAGTTTGTGGCAAAATAAAGTGCAAGCTAAACACAGAAGTAAGAAGAAATTTATCTCTGGTGAGTGGCCATTTTATTCCATCAACAACATAACATACAAAATATATCATTAATACATGACAAGATCAAGTGCGAAAGAGTAAACAAAAAAAAAAAAAAATGCTTTTACAAATGTTTCGTCCACTGGACATGTACTGTTTTAGGCTCCATCTATATGTTGGCAACCCCATCTGCAGAGTGAATAGGTAAAGGCGGCATTGACATTTATAGTTAAAACCAAACAACCCCTACAATCCATTTACCCGAATACCAAATTAGTATCTTCAATACCTAACAATTAGTAACAATATTACTTATAACGTGGTATAAAAATTATTTTAATATATAAAATACAGGCAATGCGATCTTTGGCATTGCATTTCACTGACCAGCGTTTCAGAATTGGGAGAATATGATGAAATTCCTGCTCATCTGTAAGTCATGATCTATATTTTGATTTTATGATAATTATTGTCGAAAGCAATGATTCACACAAGTATATGTGGAACCAAAAAACTAATTTATTTTATATGCTGCTCTTTTTACAAATAGAAATTTATCTCTCTATTCCAGAATTTCTCGTTTTTCAGATTCAGATATAATAGTTTGGAGGATAATGTCATTTTGAAGATTCAAAATTTCTATCTCTTTCTCGTCTTACTTGAAGAAATTTTGAAATGTATGTAGCTATTTCGGTTACGTTTATTTGGTTGGTAAAAGGATTTACAAAAAGGTGACCATTAGGTTCCATGATACTAAATTGTAGAAAGTTCTTTTCACATTTATCTTGAACCAATTGCAGGTTGATTAGAAATGTTGATAAGTCAATTTAACTGCCGTCTATAATTTTTTTTCATGTTTGGAAAATGCACAAGACTTCCTTTTCAAATGTGATATACACAAAACAAGCTTAGCTCTGACCGAGTTTATAAGCCCAATCATTCTTGCTATATGTTTGTCCTTCCCTACCGCTCCAAGTTTTAATTATTTAGTTCTTCCATTATGTCTGTTGCGGAAGACTGCTAGCCAAAGAGAATTTCTAAGTGTTAAAAATAATAGATTTTTAACAGCAAGACAGTTTTTCATTTCTTCAATTAAATGTATAAATTTATCAATATATCTGCGGGGATGGAGGTTGTTTTCTTTGCGATTTCTATTTTGGTTGTGCTTATCATTAATATTGAAAAAGCAAAAAAAAAAAAAAAGTATAGCATTTAATGGAAAACTGGAATATTTTATCGTTGGGCGCAAGTAGTGATCGCACCTAGACCGATCGACTGAGGGCACCTAGACCATGGTGCCCTCAGGCATAGGGTTGAGGATCCCTGGTTTACGGCATACCCATCCATATAATAGGGCTGTGGGGAGAGTAGTTATCGTCAAAGTCAACCTTCATCTATCAAAAGGTACCTCAAGGTAGAATTGAGTTTACATGCCTTATATGCTAGTAAATTTTTCTTTTTTAGAAAATTTTTAAGTGCGACTCTGATAATTGTTACTGTTCCGACTCCGACGAGTGTTATGTATGCCTGTTGAATGGTTATTTTATTTCCATTATAACAACCGATCTTAAAGAGATATATGTTTTTTTAAACCGATCCAGTAATTCTTGAACTTATCGGCGTTATCTTAAAATTCTGTCAATATTCAATCACCACTGTATGAAAAGCCTCTTTACCCTTTCCTGTTTCCCTGAACAATAATATAGATTTTGAATTTCTTAATCACTCTTACCGAAGTCGTGAATCGTGGATTCAGATACAGTTACAATGTTAAACAGTATTAATAAATTAGCAGTCAGGGTGACAAGTTATGGTTTAATAACATAATTTCCTTTCTAAATATTGGGATAACATTTTATTTATTTGTTTTTGTTATTTTAAGTTTTATTCCTATTATAGAAGCTGGTTCCTGATGAAACTCGTACACACATGATCATCGTCAACATTCTAGGCATAAGGTAAGTTTAGAAGCATTCAATATTAAAATACGATATTAAGAATTTTTTTTTTTTAGAACATCAAATAATGTTTCCAATCTTTCACAATATAGCCTTAGCTATATCAAATCCATGGGTACAAACGCTCTGGGGAAAATCGCACACCAAAAGTGGTTTCAAAAGAATGTCCTCCAAGGAAAATTGATAATGTGTTACCGCTTTTTATTTTACGCACTTTACTTCGTTATCTTAACATACTATTTAAAATTTGGTTTTAAGCATTGTTCTTCATTATCTTAACTTACTATTTCAAATAGGTATTAAACATAGGGGAGAGTGGGGTCAATTGTAACAGGGTACGATTGTAACAGAGCAAAAATTTCGAGTGTCGGGTTCTAGATTTGGTTCCTAGGTGGCGCACAAGGTGTATTTAATAAATCTTCATGTACACCCCTGCTGGCAACCATTTTTATACACTTTTGAAAGAGTTAAATCACAAAAGATATTTTCACGCTACGTAAGTACTTTTTTTGGTATTAGAATATTATATTGTAACAAAGTAATTTTGTGTAAACAAATAAAAATTATTAACCGAATATGTAAGTGGACACCTTAATTAACATTTCAACAAAAAAAATATTAGTTTTGTTAATTAACTAGCATTGCTTTTAACAAATGAAGCTGAAATGGCGTCTTGGGGACGATTGTAACAATAAGTAAAAGGACGAATGTAACAGCTGAAAATAAATAATCTTATGTTTGCAAACCATTGCTTAACTCTTTAAGAACCACCAATAGTTTCCTATATTATTTATATTATGTTGCATGTGCATTATTTTATTTGTCACCTTTCACAGCATAAATTAAAATTTTTAACCCCTTAAAGTTAAAAGTTTAACCCTTTAGGTCTCTGCTCATTAATATTTTTACTCCTAAAATATCACTACAATTTTGATCAATAAAAAAATATATCACAACTATGATATGTATAATTAACTATGTTTTAGTTGAATTTATGAACTGTTACAATTGACCCCGAAAGTGGGGACAATTGTAACAAGTGCACGACTGTCAAAAATTGTTAATAACTAATATAATAAAATTTAAAATAAGGTATTTATTTTTTTTCTAGTAGAGGATAGTCTACTTTACTCGTCTGTCAATTAATACTAATAATATATTGGATTTTTTGTTAGTTAAAAATAGTTAAGTAAAAAATGTTACAATTGACCCCACTCTCCCCTACTATTTAAAATTGGTGTGAAACATACTATTAAAATTCATATTTTGCGCACTGTAACATGCGATTTTTCTAAATATTCCCATTTTCTAAAATTCGTATAACTGGTATTTTGATTTAATTTCGCTTTTAAAAATAGATATTAAGCGAATCCAAATTTTATCTTTTAATTCTGGTAACATTTTCTTAACATATTATGCATTTAAAAATCGAATACAAGCTCTAATTTAATTTCATTGTGTGTTATATCAGAACAAGGATTGCTTTACTCAATCTCTCTTTGTATGCAATGAACAGCATTTTACTACAACAGTACAAAGTTCCCATGGGGCAGTCTGTTACTTTTATTAAAGAAATATTGAAGGCAACTATTGTAGAAGTCTCAAAGTCTGTAAGTGTAGTGTTAGAAGTCTGTGTAATCTTTGTGTGTTGAGTACAGTCTAAGCAATTTCTAGATTCCATTCAATAAGCTGATTAGCATCGTAACTAAAAAAAAATAAATAAAAAAAAATTCTATTAATCTTGATTTGACTGAAGAAATATATACCAAAAAAGTTCAAATGTACCTTAAATTTAAAATAACTGTTTACGGTATCTAAATCTGGATATTTTTTAAAAACAATGCAACCAAGTATTAATGTACAATTCGTAAAAATAGAATTTATAGTTTGACACTCGCCAATTGTTTTTTTTATTTATTGAAAAACGTGACATAATCATGAAGTATTAGGTAATGTGTTTATACTGGTAAGCTTTTCGTAAAAAACTTAAAAAGAACGGGAATTTTAGGGGTCTTAAATTTGTATTTAAGCAAGAATAAGCAAGAAAAAGGTTATTAAAAACTGACTATGGAATTGAAAACATCAAAACCAGTTAATTTGCTTTAAAAAAAAAAAAAAAAAATCTGAATGGATGTAAAATTATTTTTCATATCCTTTGTTTCCTTCGGCAATAAACAAGGTTTACATGTAATAAATCTATGCTTCCTCGTTAATGATTTATCAGATTTTGGTAACTTTCTTAATTTGTCGCCTAAATTCTGAATGATTAAATTTTTTGTTTTGTTTCATTTTTGTTCCCGAGTAGTGAAAATATATATTTAGGGTGGAAATTATGCAATACCCTTATATAATGGTTGGTTTTATAAAATAAACTCAAAACACTTAATGGTAGGGTTATATAGTTCTCAAAATATGAAACTGATCACCCTGAATAAATTTTGAAGTAATAAATAGATTTTCAAAATTACAGAACTCTACCTAAATGGTTTGAGGAGGTGACCTCAAATATGCTAGTTAATTAGTGAAGACGATATTTTAAGTTAAAAATTTAGACTCAAAAACTTATTTGTCTGAATAAACATACCTTTTTTCCCCCCTCCTGAAATAGGTTCCTAAAATAGGGGGGAGCCGCAATCTGTGAAATATGGTCCCTATAGTTCGGTAAAAAGAGCGGACCAAATTTTAGACCTGTTAATTTTATTTTGCGTATTCTGCCATATCTGGAACATTTTTGGCAAATTAAAACATTTTTCACTCGGTTATAAAATTAGTTTATCTAAATATGATTCCATGAAAATTTAACTTTTAGTAAATATTGTTTTTTTATTTGATTTGAAATTGGTCAAGAAAATTTGAAATTATAATGTATACCATTTTTTAAATGATTTTAAAGGACTTATTTTATGTTACAAAATTTGGGCAAAATCGGTCGCATAGGTATTGAGACATCGAATTTCGAAAATGCGGCTTCTTTAGAATTTGGTTTCTCAGGAACTATTCGACCGATTTCGCTCAAATTTTGTATTTAACCGTGTAAAATTACATTTTTTAAAATAATGCAAAAAGTTGTATCTTAGAATTCATTTTTTGACTATTACTTAATTAAAAAATAATACATTATTATTAAAAGCTGTTTTTTGCATCGAATTATCTTTGGATAAACTAATTTTATAACTGCGAGTAAAAATTTTTCAATTCTCTTAAATAATTCTTAAAGTATAGCGAAATACACGAAGTGACATTAACATTAAGGGATCCAAACTTAAGACCATTCTCCTGATCTAACTATGGAGATCATATTTTTCAGATAGCGGCCGAATTTTGGAGGTAAAATCCGAATCCGTCGAAAAAAAGATTTGTTTATTGAGAGAAAGAACCGCTTTTGTGTCTGATTTCGTAACTTAAAATATAGTCTGCTCTAATTAACTAACATGCTTGAAGTCACCCAGTCAAACCATTAAGATTGAATAATATAACATGAAGATCCGATAATTAGATAAAGTTATTCAGGGTGGTCCGTTTTTTATTTTGCGCACTGTATATCGTTAGTCTTTTACTAGCGCAACGATAAATAACTAGTTTTATATAAGCAAATAGACTAATTTGTTAATTACAAAAAGGTATATTTTATAAGCAACTTAAAAATGTGTCAAAGTTATAAGCATTCGACTTAAATATTTCTAAATAATAAATAATTATAAAATTTATGAAACTAATATATTAAAAAACTTGAAATAAAAGTAATTACAAAGCGATAAAATTGTGATTTAAAAATTCCAAAATAAATATAAAAATGAAAAGTTGAACCTTGTTATCCACACAGCTCAATTAATGCTTAGTTAATGTTTATTACAGTTAAATGAGCCGGGATATATTGCGTTATATGGGTAATAAATCATTTAGGACAACCCCTACCCTCCTAAAAAAAAACGGTATGCAGGGTTTGGGTGGAACGACCATTATCTTAACAGTCCGTTCCTATTTTATAGGACTCGTCGAACTACCTTGAGTCCGGGTGTATTTATAATTGTGATAACAAATCCAAATATAACATTAAAATTTAAGGTTATTCTCTTCCTTTCATATTATATTATACTAGTGTTTACGCCATTATGGCGACAATTTTCTCCGAATGCTCTACAAATGTCGTAAAAATCATACGCTTAGGCGACAAAATTGTAGTCCTGATATGTTTCGAAGTTACAAAATAGTAACGAAAAATAGTTTTTTACAACGAATGCCATGACAAAAATGTTGTGCTAATTTAATTTTTCTACACGTAGGTTAGATTTTCGCTTTAAAATTTTTCAAACCGAATAATCAAATGTCTGGTACGAAAAATTTTAAATTTCAATGTTGATATTTTTAATTTACATGTTTTGTTGTGCTTTGTATTCATGTGCTGACAGTATAATTGTTATCTTTATATAATTTTGAACTTTTAGAATTTACTTTATCTAGATTTTTTATAATTTTCTGACAACTAATTTTTTTTTAAAGTAATATTTTGTCGGTAACTACAAACTGTTTTCTTTATTTATTTGGTCTAAGCATTTTAATCTATGTGTTGAATCTGTTTACTAATTGTATATTTAGCTATTTTGATTTAATTTTAATAAATACTTATCTTAAATCATTATGGAGTAATGGATCTAATTAATTTTGGAGTGCAATAGATGAAGATGCCTAATTTTTGATGTGCGCCATAACATTAATTATGCAATTGTAAAATTTTTTCCTCAAATTTTTATACTATATTAAGTTTTTGAGCCACTAAATGAATACCTAGGCGTTGTTATTGGACCTCTAAATTTCCATTTTGTGATTTAAACCTTAATTATTACGGTCCTATTATAATATAATTTTTTACCTTTTTATATATTTCAAAATTTTTATCAATTTGTCAAGTCCGTTCATTCATATTTCCCCTATCATCGCCTGCTATTAGAGAATCTACCGTGCAATAAAATTCTACAAAATTTCGATAACATGGTGCTGTTTAGTTTGTTTCAAGCCTTTCAAAGCCAAACTAGTTTATATTCAATCCATCTTTACTCTTGCTGTACCCTAAAGAAAGCATTTTTCAAAATTTTAAAAGTACAGTTTAAACATTTACCCGAACTTGTTTTTTCTTAATTTGTTTTGAAAAATTAATTTTTGCTGAAATGAGGAGAGTGTTTTGAGGAAAATTTGGTTCCTTTCACGGACATTTCACAAAATTATTTGAATGAAAAACAAACCAAATGACTTCATTAATCGGCGATTTGCATATCTGAAAAAGAGAGCTATTTTTTTTTTTTCAGTAGTGTTAAATGAACTTATTTATGTAAATGAAAAAAAAAAAAAACATGAGAAATTATTTATTCTTACTTTAAACTAAAATATTTCTTTTAGTACGAACGCTGACCGCAATAATACAGAGCACACGTTTTGATGCTACAATAATTTTATGAATATACAAAAACAGCAGCTGTCACAAAAGATCCTTACAGATCTCTGGATGACGTGAATTAGACACATTAGAAAAATTATTCCTTTTCACAATTTCGGATATTATAACTAATACAGCCCTGCTTAAATTAATAACAAATCTGTTTCAGAACCAATAAAATGTTCTTATAATAGAATGATGAAAAAAAAATTACCTTTTTTAAATGCTTCTAATTACAAGAAACTTATTTGCAGTTGGACCGATACGCATTGTTGCAAAATGATGTGGTTTTCCATATCGGAGCTTCCATTAAGAAAGAAGCAGATAAGTGTAAAGAAATACTTCTGAACCTCATAGACTTCAATATGTACCACATTAACTACCACCATCCTGATTCTGACTACACTGTGTAAGTACCACTTTATTTTATTCCAACTTTACCCAAAAAGAACTGTTAATCCTAAGAAGACTTATAAGAAGCAAAATAATAACACGACAGATGGAGATAAACAAATTAGATTAGTACTCACAGGGTATCACATTGCTGTTTATCTTGAAAAACAAACAAAAATAGAAAGAAAATTGTATTAAGGAGAATTATAATTATATAATGATTTGTACAGTGCAGCTTTCATAGAGCCCTAAATGATTAGTACGCTTTTTTTCGGCGGAAGCCCAACTTAATAAATGAAGCACATAAAAAAAAATTATGAACTAGCCATCGTTTGCAATCAGCTTGGTCACTTATTATAATTATCCTTTTACCTTGTTTTCCGGATTGGTCTCAAAATTACAAAGCTATAGAGTTGAACATTAGTAGTCGTAAATTCAAAATTAGGTCTGCTGTTCAGCGACGGATATAAAATAAAATATAATTATCATTAGAGTCGTGGTGGCTCAGGGATTGAGCTCGCTTTCCAATGAGGTGAACCGGGTTCGAATCGCAACTACGGCTAGTCGATACGAATTACGCGTCCGGCTGGCACCGACCTAGCGACCTAGTACAGTGCTAGCGCAAAATATCCTTAGCGGTGCACGGATCATGGATTAGAATTCCCTTGTCGTATGGCTAACTGTGGGAGGTTTCCGTGATCATTCTCTCAGTATAATGCGAGTTAGTTGCATCAAAAAAGTCCTAACAAAGACAATTTTCTCCCAATACTTGATCCAGGACTTCCCTTGTCTTCCGAACTTGGTTCAAAATTACAAAGATAAGGAGTTGAACATTAGTCGTAATCTCAAAATTTGGACGGCTGTTCAACAACGGTTAAAAAATAAAATAAAGTTATTCATTACAACCTATGCACTTTAATGGTAACCAAAACGACTGCACAGCACAAATGTATTTAAATATTCTTATTCTTCAACCCATTCTCCAATCCTAACACCTTAATTAGTTTTAAACAATATAACCGAATTTTCTCACAGTCTGACTGTGGACCAAGCGTAAGTGCTTTTATTTCAAATATTAATTTATAACAATTGTCTGCGGTATTGTCAAAGTTCTTTATGTTTCGAATTTTAATAATTTAAAATCTAACCGGCAGCTGTTAAATTTTTTTATTTATTTATTAGAAATTCAGTTAATTTATTTTGATTTGAAAAGCCTAAAGACTGAAGCAATTTTTTATAAATGCATGTCATTTTCATAAGGTATTCAATATATGTGTATAAAATTTTTTATTTAAAAAAAGCAATTTCTTTTTCATGGCAAACAGGCAACCGAATTGTTAAATAAAATACTGGATTATTGATTGGATCTACAAATATTAAAGATTTCAAAAATCATTGCAGATTCAAAAAAAAAAAAGTTAACTTTCGGAGCCCTGGGATTCCACGGAGCACTCTCTAGAAACCGCTAGTATAGAAAGTGTTCCTTAATTTCCTTTATCCTATTTATAAAATTCGTTTAAAGATGTAAGCAAACGCTTTTGGGGTCCCAAAACAATAAAGAGTGGGGAAACCAAAACGCTATCAGGCACAATATCGAAAAACTGAAACAAAAACATAGAAACCTTATTAAATGCCGGTTCAAAGGATGCATTTTTAATGATAGTCTGTAAACATCTGGACAATGAGGAACCTGCATGCGTAGGGTAATCGCGTAATCTTGATTGTTTTGAATAGTCTACAATTTAACTCTCGAAAATAAACTCAGTATGTTCAGATTTAACCTGAATTTTTCTAAAAACCATAACTTAAAATTAGCATATAACGAAGCCAACTTCATGAGACGAAAAAAGAGGGGAGGATTACTTATGACGTCAGAATGCACATCCTGGGTAAACCTAAAATTTTGATAGGGGGAAGTGATGTTAACGAAAGAGTTTAAATCTTATTTTTGACAAAATTGTGTTAACTTTTTGATATAATGCAGACAGAGGATATTTGTTTGAGAATAGATATTTTTTAATTTAAAAACATAAATTTTGTAATTTTAAGAATTATAAGTAACTTTGTCTATACATGGAAATAAGAATTGTTTCGAAATTTTTTCCCTAATGTGATACCAGATACGAACTGGGATTTAAAATTTTAGGATTTTTACTAAAGATGCAAATAATTCTTTATTTTTAGTTATTTTTTTCTTAAAACCTTCTCCCCATAAAAAATTACAAAAAGTAAATAATTATTAATTTGTAATAATTTTTCTTATGTGTAATATTGACTTTATACAAAGTAATAAACTGAACACGAAAATTGACTTTTAAAGTCTAATGCTATTAGCTAAAATATGTCAGCAAAATTCATTTCATAAAAAAAGTTCTAAACAAAATAGTAAATTTCCCCTCCTTCCTTTTTGGGTGTGTGCGTGTGTGTTTATACCGTTGGCGTGGAAAGTTAAACAATTTAAAGTGTGAATTACTTTTTCTTGAATTAAAATGAAGTATCATTTCTACATTTTCCTTTTTAAAAATGTAAATATTATTAAAATTGAACCTTTTTGTTTCGAAATATGCTGGTTTAGTAACAATGAATAAATTAGAGAGACTATTTTTTAAACTTTTCAAAATTATAAAACTAATTAAAAGGGTTTTTGAAATATTTCGAGGAAGGTTTTTTCGGTTGGATTCCCCTCCCTCCCTCTCCTCCTGAGAATTTCTGTAGGTTCCCTAGACAAAATAAAATTGATAAATTCAAAAAATAGCTTTGAAGCTAATCTCCTAATATAATTTTTTAATAACTTTTGAAGAAAACTATTTTTATTGATGTTGGCTCATGTCTACTAAAAACATACATTAAAGTATGAATTGTATGAAAAAATTCCATACTTTAAACTATTACTAAGTGCTGTAAAGTTGTCTTCGTAACAAAATAAGTTTCCAGCACACGATTTTTTTTGTTTTTGTCATCACGTTTGATGACTTTGCACCAATTCTCTCATTTTTTGCCTTTTGGTACATTAAAATTGTTATATGGTGCGTTAAATATTAAGCTATTGCAACGTGTTATAATTTGTAGTCATTGCTTGGAGTTATTTTTAAGAATTTTTATCAATGTTCTATGTGCGGCACGTGCTATCACTGAATTGGAAGGTAATGGGAGTTGTATAAGGTCCTATATTCTGATGTCATCAGCCGAGATGGAAACTGCGTTTTAGAAGCATTGCTAATCGAGCAATTTTAAATATTAGTTACAAAATAACTGGTAAATCCACTAAATTGAAATTAGTTCTTCGTTGTCATAAAATTGTATGAAATTTTGTTTTAAAAAAATAAAAAAAATATTGCGCAGGTTCCTGATTGAACGAGTTTTGATGTTTTTAAACCTGTTTTCTTCAATAGTGATTCGTTAGATTCTGATAATGTTCTCATTTTTTTTTCTAGTTCAAATATTAGTTTTCGTCCTTTAATATCAGCATTTTAATTAGTTTTCTAAGAATGTTCAGAGACAATTCGTTTCTACCTCTTTTTTGGATAGTTATGTAATTTGGAATTTATATCCAGGTGTGATAATGAGGCTCCTCCTGCTGGCCCAGTCAAACTTTGGGAGAACTCAACAGCGATTGAAGAAGACTGTGGAGAAAACAGAAGGTGTTGCTAATGGCTGCGCTATGCCTTCCACGGAAATTTTAGTGGTACTAAGTATTTTATGGTTAAAAGCTAAGTTAAAACTTTTAGCTTAGCTGCATTAAATGAACAATTAAGATATTATGTTTCTAAAGAAAAACTCAACTTTTCAAACAAACAGAAGCTCAACTTCTAACCAGTCGAACAAAACAAAGGCTAAACTAAATCAATTTTAAACTAGAATTCTATGAAAGGTTAAAAATAATGCAAACGATATTATAATCTATATAAAAAATGCTAGATAATAGTTATGTTCAAAATATGCAAACGATAGTTTTCTGTTGCAGTTTAACTCTCTTTTTATCCCTTCAACTACGTTAAGAGTATTTGCTCATATGTATATATAGTATTAAATTTCTACGCATTTTGCAGAAATGTTTGTTTGTTGTAATCAGCAACTTCAAACAAAAAGAAATTTCGTTTAGCAATAGAAAATGAACTCTAAAAGATTTTTCATAAGATTTATGAAATCTAATCGTTGGTCTTTACAATGATTTTTTCACGTAGTAACAAACCAATCTTCTCCCAGAATCTCTTAAGGTTCTCGACAAAAAACTTGCATACTTTAGTATTCATCTCTACAAAAAAAGCTTCTTTTTTTGTAACTATAAGAAGGTCTCACGCTTCACGCCTTAATATAAAGTGTTAAATAAAATTTGTTTGGTAAAATATGGATTTTAGAACATCAGTTAAATGCACTTAACAAAAACAGTTGTAAAAATAATCTTGGCGATCACGAATGAAGATCAGTGCTATACGGCGTCCTTTTGGCGATCGTTTTCTTTCTCTATGAGAAAATTATTCCATTTACTTAAAAATATATAAACGTTTCAAGCATTTCTAGAATTGTAATAATAAAACAAACGTAATGAAACAATAACATTGTAATAAAACATTTCCATTAAATATAAACATTGACTAATCCGGCAAATAGTTTTAATTTTTCCTTTGAAATAGGCTGCCTTGAAAGCTAATGAAAGTAATCAAAGGAACGTTCGCGATGCTGCAGCATTCTTGATGGAAAATCTTAAGCCTGTACAGAAACAAATGGAAGCCGTTGCTATGAAATGTATAATCTGTAATCTAGTGAAAAAAGTAAGCGTAGTATTAGTAAGTTATGTATTAAAAAATTATAAGTAAAATGAAATAACCAAAAATTATTTTTTTGAATACTTTGTTATACTTGAAAAAATATAGAAGACCAAGAGTATGTTTTAGGATATATTCTTTTTCTGTGTTACATTTTACTGTATTTAGGTTATTTTATTGTTTTTTAGGTACTGGATTTCATTAAAAAAGATCTATTGACTACACTCATGGAATCTACTAATTTCGTAAGTATTTAAACTTAAAATTTATACGTTTTAAAACCCTTGTTAAAATATATGTGTATATGCATATCTTCTGATGCACTATCTTTATCAGGCCCTCCAAATTTCTTGCAGGATCTTTTTTTTCTTTCCCTAACCTAGAAGACTCGAACTGAAGTGTAAAAGCAATTAGCCCTACAATTCTTCATATATTTATAATAATGTAAATTTGGTTTTAGTACAAATTTTTCCTACAAATAACGTTAAAACAGCTTTAAAAAAATGACAGATAATTAATTCAACGTTCAAATTTTGAAATCTTTTGAAATAATTAATAGATTTAAAAATCATAATAATTTATAAATAGATTCGAATTTTATTTTCAAAGAACTAAAAAGAACTGTTTTCTTTGCCCAGAAATCAGATCCGACAATTTTCCTCTTGGGTGCTTAGCAACAGACACACGACATTTTGTCATCTTCTCTTTCATTCAGTTTCCTTATGGTTGTTTTCAATTGTTTCACTTTTTATGGCGAGGTAGTTTGGCATTTTTTTTAAACTTTCGCCATATTTATAAATCTTTATTGTGACCGAATTTTTCGAAATTTTGTTTATCCCCCCTCCTATTTCAAGGATCAGGATTCCATATATGTAAAAAAAAAAATTTTTTTTTTATTCAGAGAAAGTACGTTTT
This sequence comes from Parasteatoda lunata, assembly GCA_949128135.1. Taxonomy (NCBI): domain Eukaryota; kingdom Metazoa; phylum Arthropoda; class Arachnida; order Araneae; family Theridiidae; genus Parasteatoda; species Parasteatoda lunata. The sequence goes on along the minus strand of OX421973.1, from coordinate 36,774,859 downwards.
TGTGTCTAATTTCGTAACTTAATTATTAGCACTAATTTGCATATTTGAGATCCCCCCCAGGAACCATTAAGATAGACACTTAGTTCGTAAAAATCCGAACAATAGTCAGGGTGATATTTTTTCCCCCCCGACTGTTCGTAAAAGGACACTCTAATGCAGGCAAATTTTCTTTATCCTACATAAATAATTTAAAATATAAAAAAATTGAGTCCATCTTAACTTAGATTAAACCATGAATTTTCAAATGCCGAAAGAAAAATTTAAAATTAGTAAACAAATATGGTAGGATCACACAGCGGGAAAATTTGTTTTCTTTTGATCTTTTGAAAACTTTTTTTTCTCCAGCATTTAATACTTAATGATTCACTCAAAGTTTAACAGAATTTACTTTTCCATAAATTTTAAAGTAAAAAATGGAGGCAGAACAGAATGTGCCATGAACTGTTCCTTCTGCTGTATCTCACCCTTTTAACAGCTTGCCACTCAATTGAACTTTATTTTTAATGTTCAAGTGCTCAAGATTCATGGCTATCTTTCCTGCAGTGAATTTTAATTACAGAGTAAATTTATTCAAGATTGTGAAGCAGACTTTTGCTGGAAGGAACAAACTGAAACCACCTGCAGAATATTGCAAGAATCACTCGATGCTATACAAGACTTCTGAAACAATTATTTCCCCTAGAGGATTTCATCTCTCAACTTAATCATTCAGCTGTATGAGTTTATAGCACTTGTTCTAATCAAAGCTATCATTTATATATTTTTTCATACGCCTCTTGTGCTTATTTTGTATTTTTTCACTTAAAAATATTTGAGTGCTTTTGTAAGATAGCAATAAAATGTTAATATTATTTATCTTTGACTGTAATTTATTTCACCCCCCCCCCAATTGGCAATCTTCTGCAGTCTTATTTCTTATGCCCATTCGAGTGACTTAGCGGTAATCGAAGTTCAATTTACTGTGTTGGTTTGGTATTAAGCACTCGAATTAAATCATGATTAAATTCGCGATTTAAATGACATATATTTTTTAAATCAGTAGGTCAAAAATATTTAAATATATTCTTTAGGACTTCTGAAAGTCTGCTTTCACTGATGGGTTTAGCCAAAGAAACAAAAGTAAATTATATTTCAAAATGGACTAATCAGTAAATGAAATTAGAGACTAAAAGCAGAAAACAGTATAGTTAAATTATAATTTTCTATTAGCTGAGTGTAAAATGGTTTTCTGGTAAACATATTTCAATTATACCCATTTAGATTTATTTTTATTTTATAACGGTCGTTGAACAGCCGACCCAATTTATGGGTTTACGACTACTAATGTTCAACTCCGTAGCCTTGTAATTTTAAACCAATCCAGAAGACAAGGAAACTCCTGGATCAGTACCCCCAGAGGTATTGATTTGTTATGGGAACATGGAGGACTTTGAGACTCGACAGTCAGTCACCATTTACTACACGGGGAGTCTTCAGCCGACGAGGATCGAACCCACGACCTCTTGGACATGGGCCCAGCGCCCTACCGACCAGGCTATCTCGGCCCATTTAGATTTATTGTAATATGTTTATTGTTTTTGAAACATATTAAATACGTAGTTGGAATTTACCCACATGTCCCATATTGAAGAATGATTTGTACTGCGCAGAAAAACTTGCAATAATTTCTTTAATTTATTCTGATCTAAACTAATTTGCTCTTCATTGGATATCTAACGGACAAATTTCTTCCATCTTCAAAGTTTTAGGATGTTTATCTTGAACAGAAATAACCATGATTTTATTCATTCTTAATTCGAAATTAGTTTAAAATTATTAAAAGATAATTTTTAATCATTTTAGTTAAATTTCAACAAGTCATCATTGTTATTGTTTATAAATAACTTTTAATATACTTTATCAGATGATTTGGCTGGTAATTCAACTTATGATGTCATCCTTTATTTCGATATTAAGAAATTCTGAGAGAAATATAACTGGTGAAAAGTTATTATAGGTTTTAACATTAGTTCGAACATAATGCGTTTAAATGTTATGTGTGCGAGAGAGAGTTATGTGTTACTTCAGGTGTTAAAAAATGCACTTACTTCATTAATGTGATAAACAATTCTACTCCCATCTAATGAATTTTTTGTTCTATCTGACATGCAAACGCTATCTAAAATACTTACATATATTTTACTTCTAATAACGGTATAGATGTCTGTCTCACTATTCCATATTTGCATCTAGTTAACTATGGATTTATCTTATAATAAAAAGTGGTGTGTGTTCTTTTTATGCTCAGTCTAAGACAAGTCGGAACCTGAAGATCGGAACAGTATTTATTGTATAACAGTTCACTTTGCCGTTGCATAGATATATTACAGCTGTAGGGGACTACTTAACATCAGTATGGTAGTGGTCAGAGCCGTTTTTATGTTTACAGGAGCCCTGGGCCTATCAGTATTTAGGGACCCTTTGTGAGTAAATTTAGAGAAACAATTTAATTTAGAATAATTTCTAAAAGTTATTTTATCTTAAGAGTAAAGAAAGAGAACATAAATTAATTTAAAAAGCTTGTATACATTATTTTTTATCGAAAATTTAAGGTAACAATACTTCGTGCTTTTTGAGAGGCGAAGTCTTCTGTCACATTATCAAAATCTATTTCCTGTAAGACATTATATTCAATGCTCATAATTGACCACTGACTCAATCTTTCTCGAGTCATACTATTTCTTAACTCATTTAATATTAATGGAGAATGAACGTTCGCTACTACAATTGGTTACGAGTGAAAAGAATTCGAAATGAAATGTCAATGTTTGGAAATGTATCTTCGAGATTGTTTTTCACTATTTTATACATGCCATTTATGCCTAATTGTCCTAAGTTATTCTCCTGGGCTAAATAATGCTTGAAATGCTAGATTTTTTTAAAAATATAAATTTTGATTATATGTATATGTTATTTGTAATTTTAAATTATTTTTTGCGAATTTGTTTTTTTTTTTTTTTTCCCGTTGCATTTTACTTTGCTGCTCAAAATCTATAAGACTTAGAAACATGTAATTACGAAGGTGTGTATAAATACGCAAGGAGTTAGATTACAGGAAAATACAATTTGATTAGTTTTTTTTTTTTTTTTTAATAATCGCCGTTGAAAAACGGACTCAATTTTGAGTTTATTACTAACAATGTTTAACTACGTAGCCTTGCAATTTTAAAACCAAACAAGAAGACAAGGGAGCTCCTGAATCAGTACCCAGAGGTATTGAATTGTTATGAGGGCTTGGTGGAGTTTGCGACCCCGACAGATTTAACATGCACCAGTCACCATTTTATACATGGGTATTATTCGGCCGGCTGAATTCTAACTCCCATCCTCACGAACATGAGTCCATAGCCCTACCAACCAAGCTATCGTGGCCAAATTATCAGGTTTTTTTTTACAACAGTCATTGAACAGACCACCCAATTTCGAGTTTACGACTATTAATGTTAAACTCCTGCCTTGTAATTTTGCACCCAATCCAGCAGAAGAGAACTCCAGGATCAAGTATTGGAAGAAATTTTTACTTTCGTGGAGGACGTATTGATGGAACTAACCCGCTTTTGGGTTAAATGGAGATGAAAACCCCCTTCGGTTAGTCTGACAGCAAGGGGACTCTAACCCATGATCCGTCTACCACTCAGGATATTTTGCGTCAGAACAGTGGTCTGTGTAAGCTGGGTCTGGAATTTATATAGACCAGCCATCACTGGGATTCGAACTCGGTGCACCTTATTCGGAGGAGAATGCTCTATCCCTGGAGTCCATCTTCATTGAGTAATAACTCTGCGGGAGATACCAATTTTCCAATTTTATTGATTAGTGCTAATTTTATTGATTTGCCTAAATGGAGTTATCTTCGAAATGTAAATGACAATTCGATCGTAAATTTTGTAGGAAAAAAAAATGGAAATAAACTGTTTCTCCTCTTAATCTGCAATGATTAATGAGAAGCAACCACGTGGGTTAGTGAGCAAAATGAACAGAGGGCGGAGCCTTCCAGTTTTTTAAATAATTGTAAATTATTAGTTTTTAACATGCATACGTTAAAAAAAAAAGAAAAACATTTTTCAGTATTAAGAAATAATAATTAAAAACTGTCATCAGGTGTAATGGAACCCACGATCTCAGTTTTTGTTAGATTTCATATTCATCAACCTCAAATATACACACCTGCCTTGCGGATATTTAATATTTTTTTTTTTTTTTAATTTAATAAATTAAGCCATTTGGATACTTGAAAATCTTGTTTTGTTAAAAATTTCCAGATATGTTCTTTATGTAAAACTTTTAGACACGTGTTTTTTTTTTCTTCAATTTTGTGAAATTTTTTTATTTTATTTTTTAAATTCAATAGAAAATCAAATAGAAGACCCTTTGAAATTTTAAGAAAAACACATCTGTTTGCATACGGCAATACAGTACATTTTATGAAATGTGAACCAGAACCATTTAGGAAAAGTGGTACTGACCGCACTGAGAAAAGATAGTATGGTCAAAACTATTAGAATATAGTAAAATTTACGGGAGCACAAACAAAAAAAAAAAAAAAAAAAAAAAAAAAAAAAAAAAAAAAAAACAGGGTAGTTTTTTTCCGTAGCTATTTGACTAGGACTTCTCACGAAATTAACATAATAAAAATATAGTTTTCTACCATCCTGTTCGGTAGGTATTTTGGTAACTTTATCATGATACATTAGAGAAACAATTCCAAGCTGTGTTCTGTAGAACTTAAGCTTTCCGGGGAGAGCTAAAAAGGTTTCGCGAATTAGTATTTCCTATACCCGGAAATGAATACTTTTGTAACTTCTAGTTAGTACTCTTTATAATTTCTGATTATATTTGGATCCAACCTATAAATCATATCTTACATAATCTTTCGTTTTCCTTTATTAACTTACTTGAAATAAAATACCAATTAAATAGAAATGTCATTTTTTAAATCATAATATATTTCTGAAAACAATTTGTTGAACAAATTAGGAAAAGAAAAAGCATTTATAAAATATTACTTTAGTATTTCATACCGCACTTTCCAAATTAAAATAACCAAATTCTTTTTTAAAGAAAAATGCGTTCCGAATTACCATTTTTAACGTTTATAACAAGTATCTTTAGTTCATTTAGAAGTTAACCATAATTCGGCTTATCTTATTCATTTTCAGCTTATGTATATACAACAAAAATAAATTCAAAACTGGACTAGATATAGCACGAGGCCTGCAAATTTTACTGTCGCATATAAAACCTTATTTAAGATTGTTAGTGATAAAACGATGAAAAGTCTTCATTCATCTAATTAAATATTTTAAAAATAGTCTATTTTTATGTTATAACGTTCGCAATTACTTTAAAAAACTTTAATCATAATGTCGGGGTTCCGCAGATAGAAGACTGGTTATTTAGGGTTCCGTAGAGGGTAGCCTAAATAATACTTGGGAACAGCTGCCTTACAGCATGGCATAATAATCACTAATTCGGTTAATTTTATTTTTTAGTTTTGCATTTTAATTAAATGTGTGGTAATAAGAGCTATAATTTTATAAACCAGAATTTTCGAAAAACTGTTGAAAATGCAAACAGAAAAATTACTAAATAAATGGTTTAAATACCATATATTTTGGTTTTGTTACCAAAATTGTTTTTTTCTTTTTTGTTGTTGCGAGAAATGTCGTAATTTTTTTTACGTGCGTTATTTTGTGTTCTACTTCCGCACTAACTATTTAGACATAAATACTAAAAAGGACCTTAGCATTGAATGGAAAATCCGATCTTGTTAATAAGGCTATTTTCTTACACATTGACCTCTACACTTATTTTAAATATTAATATAACAGATAAATTATTTTTATTAAACAATGCAATTAAGCTTAAGTATACCAAATTCATTTAATTTTCTTCTGTATTTCTAAATAAATATTTCGATGCTATGAACTTAGAAATATTAAGGAATTAGAAATTAATACCTTACATTTCATTTACATTAAAAGTGTGTATTTTTTGAAAAAAGTTTTTTTTTTATATATTCCTGATTTTAATACAATTCTGAATAACTAAATTTTCTCTTTCTCTCTTTTTCTAATGCGTTAGCAAAGAATAAATTATAATGAATTAGCAATAATGCACTTTTCAAAAATAAGCCGTGTTCACTAAAAGAACAATATAGAAAATAGAAAAGCAATTAATCTCTACAAGGATAAAAATGAATGCACCCGCATCCCTCGAGCAGTTTAATACCTCTCTATCCTCGTTTATAATCGAAGCAAATTTTTAAATCTTATGAAATGTACAAATATTTTTTTATTCTTCTTCTAGGCCCTATACCCAGGAGGAGGTGAAGGCCGTTATATAAATACTGCTTGTAAAAATAAAAATAAAAGATAAATAAATAAATAAAAATAAAAAATATTTCGTAAGCAGATATTATTCAATTGATGTTTATACGAGGGTTGCTATTTTTATTTCTGGCCTAATAATGAAAAAACAAATATGTAGGATCGAAATTGGTTTTATTGTTTTTCAAAATATTCTCCATGATGATCAATGCACTTTTGCATGCGTTTGAACCAATTTTCAAAGCACTTTTTCCAGTCCGATTGAGGTAACTCCAAAACATGCGTTTTGAATGCATCAACCGCTTCTTCGGGGGTCGAAAATCGTCGTCCACGTAATTTATTTTTGATGTGTGGGAATAAGAAGAAGTCATTGGGTGCCAAATCAGGGCTGTACGGCGGATGACCCATCAGTTCGATCTTTCGCTCCGTCAGAAATGCCTTTGTTTGAGTCGATGTGTGAGAGCTCGCATTGTCATGATGAAGAATGATTCGCCTGTTCTTCTGCTTTTTCGAATTTCTTCGATGACTTTTGGCAAACAAATGGTCGTGTATCATTCAGAATTAACCGTCCTGCGTTGCTCTAACGCCACTGTTGCCACATGACCGTTAATGCCGAAGAAACAGGCAATCATTTGTTTCGATGTGCTTCTTCCTCGAACAACTTTTGTTGTTTTGCCTCGTCTTGGAAGACCCATACAGTTGATTGCTGTTTTGTTTCCGGCTCATATGCATAGATCCATGATTCGTCACCTGTGTAGATGTTATACACTGCCTTTGATGTACCTTGAACGTATTTTTCCAACATTTCCTTGCACCAATCGACACGAGCCTTTTTTTGAGCGTTTGTCAGATTATGCGGGATCCAACGCGAACAAAATTTTTTTTACGCTCAAATGTTCATGCAATATTTTATTGATGCTAGTCATACTAATGTCCAAAGACGCCTCTATCTCACGGTATGTCACATGACGATCTTGCTTTATCAGTTCACGCACAGCATCGATCTTTTCTGGCACAACAACGGATTTTGGACGACCTGCAGGGGATTCGTCCTGGATCGAACATCGACCACGATTAAATTCGTTATACCAATTTTTTTACAGTGCTGTAGGATGGCGCTTTATCGCTGAATAAAGAATTAAGTTCATCGAAGCACTCTTGTCTTGACAATCCACGTCGAAAGTTATGAAAAATAATGGCACGAAAATGTTCACGATTCAATTCCATTTTTTGAAAGAGAAGAACTTTTCAATTTACTGTCAACAACACAAATGAAGCTATAATGGTAAATCGTCTGCTGAATTTATGTTTAAAAATATCAAACGTTCGATTAAAATCGTCTGCGCTCGCCTAGCAAAACTTACTGTTACCAAGGCCAGAAATATAAATAGCAACCCTCGTATTAAAAGTATTTCTTCATTTTCTTAGCATTCTTTTTAATTGTTTTAAATACATTTGTTAAATTTTTGTGCAAGAATAAAAATTATAATTATTTATGTAAATTTTTGGCTTATATTTTAAAGGATTTATTAAAAAGTCTATAAAACATCAGAGAGAATAAATGTGATACGGATTTGAAGTATCAGTTCTGCTCTTGATGGTGTACAGTGGCTAGGATGTGAAAGAGCAGCAGCCTCGGGCATCCAGCCAAAACGAGCATTCAATATATCAATGGAACACCCTAAAGCTTTATGTCAATTAACAATTAGTTTTAGATAATTACAATTATAGAATAATTATTTTTATTATAGAATGAAAAGTTTTAAAAGACAAATATTTGTTATGTTTAATATTTAACCAAAGAAAAAACATAACCCATATTGAAATCGAACGAATAGTCCCTGATAAATTTTGTGACAGAAAAAATTTTTTAGCCTGATAGACTTACGGATTTTAGAAACACTTTCTAGTTTTACTGTTCAATCAAACTGGTTTCGATGTCTTTCATCCCACCTGTCTCACTCGCGATTCAGCATATTTCGATATCATTTTTGTTCCTTTCTTATTTAATATTAATTTGTTTGCGACAATTATTTTTTTACTACATTTTTGCGAGAAGCTTAAAAATATAATACTGAGGGCATTACTAAAATTAAATAGATTTTTTTTGTATGCCTTTTTTACTTATATCATCCACACACCCACAAGCAACGATAATATAAAATGAGATCGCGAAACAAATCGTGTGGAGTTATTTAAATTCATGTCCAAAACTATTGTTTGAACATGACTTTGTTTTTTGAATTCACAATTTCAGCCATTTTTTAGGTATTCAAAATTGCAGCATATCACATGAAAGTATTAAATAAATAATTTTTACAATATTAAAGTAAAATAAAAAGAATTATTATTCTTAGGAACAGATATTAAATAGTCTCATGATCAAATGAGGGGGCATAATTACCTTTTAAACAAATCAAAAAACGTTTTTACCTTTTAAACTAAAAATTTGCTTATTCTTAAATACTTTATTAATACTCAAATTGGTTAAAACATGATATGACAACGAAGTTTTTTATTTTATCCAGTCATTTATTTATATATTTTTTCATTTTTTAAAAATTTCTTTTTATTTTATTAAATTAAATGCACGCGTTTAAAATAAAATTTCACATATAGTTTCGATTTTGATTAAAAAGCCTTAAGAAATTAAGAAAATTAGAAGCCTTATTAAGTTGAAACACATAACAAAAATCAAGAAGTTGAAATAGAAACAAATATGATCAATAAAATCATACAAATAAATGAATTTTGTGTACGAAATATAATATTACAAATTAAACATACTTCATATTTAGGAGAAACATGGAAAATTTGGTGATATAAGAGGCTTAAACGATTTTTTCTCATGTTAAAACATTTGTTTAGCTGATGATAATTTGATTCCAATGCTCTATCAAATAAAATCATATGTTGTTTCTGTATATTAGCAGTAAGTAAAATTAAAATAAAATCAATTTTTGTTATGTCAATTTCATCCAGAATAGACCAGATCAAGAACTTTGGCAGACTGGCCTTGTCAAGGAGGAAATTGAATAGTGACCAGCCATTCAAATAAATAAACAAAAAAAATCACAAAATATTAAAAACTAAATAAATAAAAAAGATATATTTCTCCCCATATAGCTCTAATTACTGAATCAACCATAATATTCATTTTAACAATGTTGCTTCAAATTTCTTACTTTTCATCAGTAAATAACTATTAGATTTGATGTTTCTTTAAACAAAATTATCAAATTTCGTATACACTTACTCATTGCTTTGTTGGTTCTTTAAACACTCAACCTTCAGAACAAAGTGGGTCAAATTACCCTTTAGTAAGAAGGTTTAAACCAGCTCTTTAGCTCTTAAAAATTATTTATAAATCATATTTTTTAATTTGATAAAGTTTCTAATTTAAGTAAAAAATATTGATGTAAACAGGGTACAAATATTATAAGCTATTAGATAATTATGTTAAAAAATGTATTTATAAAAAACTGCGCAAACCTTCCATGTTTTCCCTAAACCCAATGAAAGTTGATTTAATAAACATTTGCTTACCTCCAAAGGTGAAAAATTTATGTCTTCTTAATATCCTACGAAAGTTTGATTTACAAATTCCTAGTTCACAGATTCATGTACGATTAATTTGGAAAATAACAAAATAAACTAAACTACAATAATTAAGTAAATTATACAATTAGGCTAATTGAAACATTTAGGATGATTGAAGGGGAAAAAAGGCTTTTATAATAAATTTGAAAAAATGTCAAAATTTTGTAAGAAAGAAAAATTAGAATTGAATGAGGCCCAATTTAAGGATAACGTTTGTGACACAATGGAAATCTAAAGACAGAGTGACCCCAAGAAACACTAACATGATCCTTCCCCTATTTACAGCCCTAGAAAATTTTTGTTGCAAGCAATTTATGACCAGAAATTAGACAAAAGGGCGTTTCTGTGGATATCTGATATCTCCGAAGTTAGGAAAAAAGAGCCCAAAGCAATATAAAGAAGCTAAAGATATTTTCCCCACTATGTAAAGCGAGGAGGCTATTTGACAACTCTGTGGGTGGCATCTAGGATGGTGGGAATATTTTCATCAGTCGAAAGAGCGTTTCATTGCTCGTTTGGTTAGAAAAGTGAAGAGAAACAATTATTCTATATTTATAACACTTCATTTAGATTTTGAAAAGCGTCCGACAACGTAAAAAAGAAAAATGTATTATAGGCTTCAGAGCTCCGAATAAAACTTTAAAAAAAGAAAAGAAAGTGGGATCCGGGGTTAAGTTATAAATAATAAAAGAGTTAGAATTAAAAAAAAAAAAAACAATTAATGCAATGACATTCAAGACTTTTCGGGGGCCCTGGGCCCATTCTTAAAAACGGCTCTATTTCAAATGAAGAACGTATCATTTTGAAATTCTCCGGGTTTATAAAGCAGGTAAGAGTTATTATAAAAATTATAAGAAATTTTACTTGTAAATGATTTTTTCTTATTTGATAATAATTTTCTATAGAACGGTTTTCTACGTCGATTTTAAAAAAACATGAAAGTTGTTTTATTTTAATGTGAGGACTTTTTAGAATTTTTTTTTATCCTAAGAATTCCTTATTTTGCGTTTTTTTGTTTATAATTTTTGGTAAAAATTGTCAAAAAACTTTTTTTGAAAAATTAAATGGTATAACATTATGTGTTTATCTATACTTCTTGCATATTTTAATGTTTGAAGTAGTAATATGATTTAAAAAAGTACGGAATAAAAATTCAGCTAGAATTCAGCCAATCTGTTTTTAAGCTACATATTGAAATTCATATAGAGATCTTGCAATTATTAAATTTTATTATGTGTTATGTCATCTTAAAGTAAGACATCCTAAAGAATATATTTAAATTAATATTTTCGACCTAATGATTTAAAAAATAAATATATAATTTTAATTGCGAATTTAATCATGATTTAATTCGTGCAATTTATGCCAAACCAACCTAGTAAGTTGATCTTAGATTACCTCCAAGCCACTCGAATGGGCATAAGAATTAAAACTGCGGAAAATTGCCAATCTCAGAAATTTAGTGGGGGAAAAAACAAATTGCAGTCAAAGATAAATAATTTGAACATTTTATTGCTATCTTACAAAAGCACTCAAATATTTTTAAGTGAAAAAATGCAAAATAGTCATAAGAGTCGTATAAAAAATATATAAATGATAGCTTTGATTAGAACAAGTGCTATGTACTCATACAGCTGAATAATTAAGTCAAGAGATGAAATCCTCCAGGGGAAATAATTGTTTCAGAAGTCTTGTATAGCATCGAGTGCTTCTTGCAATATTCTGCAGGTGGTTTCAGTTTGTTCCTTCCAGCAGAAATCTGCATCACAATCTTGAATAAGTTTACTCTGTAATTAAAAATTTGATTGGATTGTGAAGTTAACTGCAGGAAAGATAGCCATGAGTCTTGAGCACTTGAACATTAAAAAAAAAAGTTCAAATGAGTGGCAAGCTGTTAAGAGGACGAGATACCGCAGGAGGCAAATTCTGTTCTGCTTCCATTTTTACTTTAAAATTTATAGAAAAGTAAATTCTGGTCAACTTTCAGTGAATCGTCAAGTATCAAATGCTGAATTTTTTTTTTCTTCAAGAGATCAAAAGAAAACGATTTTCTCGTTGAGTAATCCTACCACAATTTGCTTACTATTCTGAAATTTTTATTTCGGCATTTGAAAATTCATGGTTTAATCTAAGTTAACATGGACTCATTTTTCCTATATTTTAAATTAATTATGTAGGATAAAGGCAATTTGCCTGCATTAGAGTGTCCTCTTACGTACAGTCTGGAAAATAACATATATTAACCTCACTAATTATTGGAATTTCACGAACTAAGTGTCAATCTTAATGGTTCCTGGGGGTGACCTCAAATATGCCAATTGGTGCTAGCAATTAAGTTACGAAATTAGACACAAAAATGTACTTTCTCCGAATAAATAATTTTTTCTTACATACTTGGAATCCTGACCCTTGAAATAGGGCGGGGGGTGTAGTAGACAAAATTTCGAAAAATTATCTCGCAATAGAGATTTATATATATGGCAAAAGTTCAAAAAAATTTCAAATTACCTCGTCATAAAAAGTGAATCAATTGGAAGCAACCATAAAGAAACTGAATGAATGAGAAGATGGCAAAACATCGCGTGTCTCTGTTGCTAAGCAATCAAGAGGAGAATTGTCTGATCTGCTTTCTGGACAAAGAAAACAGTTCTTTTTAATTCTTTATAAATTGATTCAAATTTTATGTTCAAACTACTATGATTTGTGAATAGTTAATTTCCAAGATTTTAAAATTTGAACGTTGAATTTATCGGACATTTTTTTATATTTTTTTAAAAGCTGATTTAACGTTATTTGTATGAAAATTTTGTACTAAACCAAATTTACTGTTATTATAAATTTATGAAGAATTGTAGTATTAATTGCTCTTACACTTCAGTTCGAGTCTTTTAGGTAAAGGAAAGAAAAAAAAAAGATCCTGCAAAAAATTTGGAGGGCCTGATAAAGATAGTGGATCAGAATCGCTATCAGAAGGTTTTATAAAATTCACTGTACTTCTTTTCGATAAAATTGATAAGCTTCGTAAATATTTACTGGCATTTTAAAAGCATACATATACATATATATATATGAAATTATGACAAGGGTTTTAAAACTTATAAATTTTAATTATTATTACTTACGAAATTAGTAGATTCTAAGAGTGTAGTCAATAGATCTTTTTTAATGAAATCAAATACCTGAAAAACAATAAAATAACCTAAATACAGTAAAATATAACACAGAAAAAAAATATGTCCTAAAGCATTTGAAAAACATAGAAGACCAAGAGTTACAAGGTATTTAAAAAAATTTTTTGGTCATTTCATTTTACTAAGAATTTAATAACTTACTAATACTATGCTTACTTTTTTCACTAAAAAGAAGATTATATATTTTATAGCAACGTCCTCCATTTGTTTCTGTACAGGCTCAAGATTTTTCACCAACAATGCTGTAGCATAGTGAACGTTCTTTTGATTACTTTCATTAGCTTTCAAGGCAGCCTATTTCAAAGGAAAAATTTTCCCGATTAGTCAATGTTTATATTTAATGGAAATGTTTTATTACAATGTTATTGTTTTATTATTACAATTATAAAAATGCTTGTATCATTTATATATTTTTATATAAATTGTATGAATTTTTTCTCACAGAGAAGAAAAAAAAGGACGCCATATAGCACTGATCTATATTTGTAATCGCAAAGATTATTTTCACAGCAACTGTTTTTGTTTAGTGCATTTAACTGATGTTCTAGAATCCATATTTTACCAAACAATAAATTTTTTTTTGACATTTTATATAGAGGCGTGGAGCGTGAGACCATTTTCGGTAAATTTTGTTACAAGTCCGAAAATGTCCGAATGATTGAAAGAGATTGACATGCGTACATATTCTTAAAGATTGTTTACAGGCATTGTTTCCGAACAAAATACAGCAATTGAACAACAACGGTCAGAAACAACGAATTGTAAGAGCTAAGAGTTTCTTTGACAGTTTGACAAAAGTTGTTAGAACTCTGTTAGGACTTTTAATCCCATCCACTATTATCATCAGACTCCTGGCATTCAGATTTAGATCTCTTTCAATAGTTAAATTTCCTATAGTTACAAAAGAAAAAGTTTTGCTGAAATGACTACTAGAGTAGGAAATTTTTATGTGGAGAACCTTAAGAGATTCTGGGTAGAAGATTCCTTTTGAAATCGTAACAAAACATTGTAAAGACCAACGATTAGATTTTATGAATCTTTTGAAAAATCTTTTAAGAGTTCATTTTCCATTCCTGAACGAGATTTTTCTTTTGGCTTGAAGTTATCGATTACAACTTACAAACATTTCGGCAAAATGCGTAGAAATTTCCTACTATATTTACATATGAGCAAATATTCCTAACCTAATTTAAGGGATAAAAAGAGAGTTAAACTGCAACAGAAGACTTTCGTTTGCATATTTTAAACATAACTATTATCTAGCATTTTTTATTTAGATTATAATATCGTTTGCATTATTTTTAATCTTTTATAGAATTCTAGTTTAAAATTGATTTAGTTTAGCCTTTGTTGTTTTGTTTTACTGGTTACAAGAGGAGCTTCTGTTTGTTTGAAAAGGTGAGCTTTTCTTTAGAAACAAAATAAATATCTCCTTTTATAATAGATATCTTTATTGTTTATTTAAAGCAGCTAAGCTAAAAGTTTTAACTTAGCTTTTAACAATAACTAACTACTTAGTACCACTAAAGTTTCCGTGGAAGGCATGCCAGTTTCAACACCTTCTGTATTCTCCGCAGCTTCTTCGAGCGCTGTTGAGTTCTCCCAAAGTTTGATTGGGCCAGCAGGAGGAGCCAAAATATCACACCTAGATATAAATTCCAAATTATATAACTATTCAAACAAGGGGTAGAAACTAATTACCTCTCAACATTCGTAGAAAATTTAGCAAAATGCTGATATTAAGGGGAGAGAGCTAATATTTAAACAAGAAAGAAATGAAAACATTCTAAAAATCGAATGAATCACTATTGAAGGAAGCAGGTTTAAAAACATCAAAACTCGTTCAATCCGGAACATGTTAGATATTTTTATTTTTTAAAATGAAATTTCATACAATTTAATGAGGGCATGCAGTAATTTCAATTTATTGGATTTACTAGTTGTTTTATAATTAATATTTAAAATTGCTCGATTATTTTGTTACTAAGACCACTTTATAGTATTTAGCAATAGAGAGTTTAATTTTATGAGATTGATTCCTTCAGAGAAGCTTAATCAAAATCAAAACATTCATTATGCTGGATTAAAATATTTATGAAATACACTTTAGGTTACTACATTTCTTTTATTCTTTGAAATGAAAGGATTTTATTTTTAAAGAGTAATCTTGCACAGGTTATTCCTTTTTCTGATTTTTTCTTCTTCATTAAACTATCTAATTTCGTTCTGTTCTGCTTTAACTTCTCCGTCTGAAACACACGTACTTTTGTTTTTTTATTTTATCGAAACAAAATTTCAGAGTTCAAAAAAATTCATTTTATTTTTGTGTAGTAAGGTGCAGAAAAAAATTAGAGAATTAAAATAAAAAGGAAAGGGGCTTAAAATTGTTTGCTTCCCTTCTAATAACAACTGAAAAAATATTTCAGAAGCAAATTATAAAAAATAGGACATTGAGAAAATTAAAAATTATTTCTGTAAAAACTTTTAAATTTAAAATCTTATACATTTCTACTTCCTCTGTCTGCTATCAAACCGGTACGGAATTTTTTCATACACTTCATAATTGTCTTCAAAAAAAAAAAAAAAAAAAAAAAAAAAAAAAAAAAAAAAAAAGGAAAGTAGTTTAATATATTTTTTGCATTTATTAATTTATTTTGTCTAGGGAAACTACAGAAATGTTGTCGGGAGAAGTGGGAAGGGAGTCCAACCGGAAAAAAAACCTTCCTCAAAATATTTCAAATTTGTTTCTGTACTTTGGGAAATTTTAAAAAATAGTTTCTAATTTATTCATTGTTATAAACCATTAAATTTCGAAACAAAAGTTTACAATTTTAACAATATTTACATTTATAAAAAGGAAAATTTAGAAATCATACTTCATTTTAATTCTTCAAGAAAAAGTAGTACTTTATTTACGTTACACTTTAAATTCTTTAAACTTTCTATGGTATAAACACACATGCACACACTTAAAAAAATTGCTATTGCATTTATTTTTTATGCATGAACTTTGCGAAATACATCTTGTAGACATGTTTTAATTAATAGCATAAAATTTTAAAATACAACTTTCTTGTTCAGTTTATAACTTTGTATAAATTCAATATTACACCTAAGAAAAATTATTAAAAATAAAAAATTATTAACTTTTGCAGATTTTCTGGGGAGAAGGTTTTTAGAAAAAAAAACTAAAAATAGAGAATTATTTGCATCTTTAGTAAAAATCTTAAAATTCTAAATCCCATTTTCTATCTGGGATCAAACCATTAGGTGAAAAATTTCGAAACAGTTTTTATTAGTTAGACCAAGTTACTAACTCTTAAAATGACAAAATTTAAATCTTACATAAAAAAATATCTATTCTCAAACCAAATATTCTTCTCTGTCTGCATTATATCAAAAAGTTAAAATTTTGTCAAAAATAAGATTAAAATGAAATTCCTTCGTGAACATCACTTCACCCTATCAAAATTTTAGGTTTACACAGGATGTGCATTCTGCTGTCATTAGCAATCCTCCCCTCTTTTTTTCGTCACATGAAGTTGGCTTCGTTATATGCTAATTTTAAGTTATGGTTTTCAAAAAAAATTCAGGTCAAATCTGAACATACTGAGTTTATTTTTGAGAGTTAAATTGTAGACTATTCAAAACAATTAAGATTACGCGATTACTCTACGCATGCAGGTACCTCATTGTGCTTGGAAACGAATGTTTACAGACTATCATTAAAAATACATACTTTGAACTGGCAATTTATAAGGTTTTTGTTTCAGTTTCTAGATATTGTGCCTGATAGCATTTTGGTTTTCCCACACTTCATTATTGCTTTGGGACCCCAAAAGCGTTTGCTTTCATTTTTATACAAATTTTAAAAATGGGACAAAGAAAATTAAGGAACACTTTCTATAGCAGCGGTTTCTAAAGAGTGCTCCGTGGAATCCCAGGGTTATTTCTTTTCATTTTTATTTGAACCAGTAATTGATTTTTGAAATCTTCAAATATTTGTAGATCCAATCAATAAACCAGTATTTTATTTAATAATTCGGTTGCCTAAATGAAATAATTTTAAGTGCCAATGAAAAAGAAATGGTTATTTTTAAAAATAATTTTCTACAAACAATATATTGAATACATTGTGAAAATGACCGCATTTATAAAAAATTGCTTCAGTCTTTAAGCTTTTCAAATCAAAATAAAACTGAATATTCTAATAAAAGAATTAACAGCTGCTGATTATATTTTAAACAATTACTGAATTTCGAAACATAAAAGAACTTTGACACCATCGTGGACATTTGTTATAAATTAATATTGAAATAAAAGCACTTACGCTTGGGCCACAGTCAGACTGGGAGGAAATTCGGTTATTTATATTGTTTAAAACTAATTAAGGTGTTAGGAATGGAGAATGGGTGGAAGAATATTTAATTACAGTTGTGCTGTGCATTCATCACGGTCACCATTAAAGGGTATATGTTGTCAAGGATAACTTTATTTTATTTTACAACCATCGTTTAACAGCAGTCCCAATTCTGAGATTACGACTAACTATGTTTAACTCCGTAGCCTTGTAATTTTGAACCCAATTTGGAAGACAAGGAACTCCTGGATCAAGGAAGATTGGGAGAAAATTGCCTTCGTGAAGGACTTTTTTTTTTAATGAAACTAACCTGCATTTGCATTATATTGAGAGGAAGATCACGAAAACCTCCCACGTTTAGCTATACGACAAGGAAATTCTAATCCATGATCAGTCCACCACTAAGGATATTTTACGTTAGCACTGTGGTCTGTGCGAGCTGGGTGCGGAATTCGTATAGACTAGCCGTAGCTGCGATTCGAACCCGGTTCATCTCATTGGAAAGCGAATGCTCAATCCCCTGAGCCACCACGACTCTAATTATAATTTTATTTTATTTTATATCCGTCGTTGAACAACAGACCTAATTTTGAATTTCAACTCTATAGCTTTGTAATTTTGAACCCAATCCGGAAAACAAGATAAAAGGATAATTATAAAAAGTGACCGAGCTGGTTGCAAAAGATGGATAGTGTATGTTCATAATTTTCTTTATGTGCTTCATTTATTAAGTGTGGCTTCCGCTGAAAAAAGGCGTAATCATTTAGGGCTCTATGACCGCTGCTCTGTACAACAATTAAACTCAGCGGCGCGACAGCCCATAGAGGGCCAAGACTTACTGTGCCCATCTCAGTTTTCTTGACCTTGGGCTCTGGGGTGCAGGAGCAGATGTTCCGGTTAGGTGGTCAGCCGAACGTGAAACCCCCAGTGTTTAGTTCCCAAGCATGCTTGGTACTCATTTATCGACCCACTATTCAATCAAATTATACCAATACAATTATACCACTATTATATCCAATTATAATTTTCTTTAATGCAATTTTATTTCTATTTTTGTATGTTTTTAAAGATAAAAAAAAGAAAGGAAAACAGCAATGTGATACCCTGAGGGAGTACTAATCTAATTTGTTTAACACCATCTGTCTTGTTTTTATTTTTATTATTTTGTTTCTTATAAGTCTTGTCAGGTTCTTAGGATTAACTGATTTAAGTTCTTTTTGGATAAAGTTGTAATAAAATAAAGTGGTACTTACACAGTGTAGTCAGAATCAGGATGGTGGTAGTTAATGTGGTACATATTGGAGTCTATGTGGGCCAGAAGTCTCTCTTTACAACAATCCGCTTCCTTTTCTATGGAAGCTTCGATTAGGTAAACCACATCATTTCGCAACGCTGGGTATCGGTCCAACTGCAAATAAGTTTCTTGTAATTAGAAGCATTTAAAAAGGAAATTTTTTTTTTCATCCTTCCGTGATAAGAACAATTAAACGCATAATGTTCGAACTAATGTTAAACCTAATAACTTTACACCAGTTATATATTTCTCTCAGAATTTCTTAATATCGAAATAAAGGATAACATCATAAGTTGAATTATGCACGATATGATTTTATGCATCATTTTAAGGAATGTAATTTTACTTGGTAAAATGCAAAATCGGTCGAATAGTTCCCGAGTAACCAAATTCTAAAGAAGCTGCATTTTATTAGATTTCTCAGTACCTATTCGACGAATTCTCTCAAATTGTGTATTTTGCCACTTAAAATAAGTCCTTTAAAATCATGTAAAAAAAAAATTTATACATTATAATTCAAAAGTCTTGACAAATTTTAAATCAAATAAAAAATTAATATTCACTAAAAGTTATATTTTCATGGAATCATCTTTAGATAAACGAATTTTATAATTGCGTGAAAAATGTTTTAATTTGCGTAAAAAGTTCCCCATATGGTAGTATAGGCTGAAAATAAAATTAACATTTATAGGTCCAAAATTTCGCCCGCTTTTTTTAACGAACTATGGGGACCATATTTCCCAGATTGCGGCTACCCCTATTTTAGGAAACAGCCTAAAATAGGTTGTTTTCTTAAATAGGAGCCGATTTCAGGAGAACCTATTTCAGGAGAAAAAAAAGATATGCTTATTCAGACAAAGTAAGTTTTTGTATAGGTTGCCAAAATCTGACAAATCATTAACGAGGAAGCATAGATTAATAACATCTAAACCTTGTTTATTGAAGGAATCTGAAAGGATATGAAAAATAATTTTACATCCATTCAGTTTTTGCTAAGCAATTTAACTGGTTTTGATGTTTTCAATTCCGATGATGTTTTCAACAGTAGAGATAACAGACTTCTCTTAACACTACACTTACAGACTTCGACACTTCTGCAATAGCTGCCTTCAATACTTCTTTAATACAAGTAACAGACAGCACCATGGGATCTTTGTACTGTTTTAATAAAATGCCGTTTATTGCATCCAAAGCGAGATGAGGTATAGCAATGGCTGTTCTGAAATAACACACAATGAAATCAAATTACAGCTTTTATTCGATTTTTAAATGCATAATATGTTAAGAAAATTGTGGACAGAATTAAAAAATAAAATTTAGATTCGCTTAATATCTATTTTAAAATAACACAAAATTAAATAAAAATACAGTTTTATAAGAATTTTAAAAAATGGGAATTTTAGGAAAATAGAATGTCAAGCTATTAATTAGTACAGTGCGCAAAATACTAATTTTAAGTTGTATGTTTTATACTTATTTTAAATAGTAAGAGATAATGAAGAACAATGCTTAAAACCGAATTTTAAATAGTATGTTAAGATAACGAAGCACAGTGCGTAAAATAAAAAGCGGTAACACATTATCAATTTTCCTTGAAGGATATTCTTTTTAAACCACTTTTGGTGTGCGATTTTCCCAGAACGTTTGTACTCACGGATTTGATATAGCTGAGGCTATATTGTGAAGGATTAGAAACATTACTTAATGTTCTAAAAAAAGGTATAAATATCGTATTTTAATATTGAGTGTTTTTAAACTTACCTGATACCTAGTATGTTTACGATGATCATGTGTGTTGAAGTTTCATCAGGAATCAGCGTCTATAATAGGAATAAAACTCAAAATTAAGAAAAGAAATAAAATGTTATCCCACTATTTAGAAAGTAAATTGTGTTAATAAACCATAACTTGTCACCCTGGCTGCTCAATTAATATTAATACTGTTTAACATTGTAACTGTATCTAAATCCAACGATTCACGACATAGGTAAGAATGATTAAGAAATTCAAAATCTATATTATTGTTCATGGAAACAGGAAAGGTCATAAAGAGGCATTTAATACAGCGGTGATTGAATATTAGCAGAATTTTAAGATAACGCCGATAAGTTCAAGTATTACTGGATCGATTTTAAAAAAATATCTTTAAGATCGGTTGTTATAATGGAAATAAAATAAACATTCAACAGATATACATAACACTTATCGGAGTCTGAACAGTAACTATTATCCGAATCATAAATTTAAAAAATTTTCTAAAAAAAAGGAGCAATTTACTAGTATATAAGGCATGCAAACTCAATTTTACCTTGAGGTACTTTTTGATAGATGAATGTTAACTTTGTCGATAACTACTCTCCCCACAGCCATGGGTATGCCGTGAACAATGTACCGTACTTCTTTCATCAACAGAAGCAGAGTGTACGGTAGTTTTCGAGATAGCGAGGGTACTTAAGATTTTTATCTTATTAAATTATTTAACGATTTGTGGGTTAATAATTTTAATGAGGTGCGTATGAAATTCACCGTAAATCCAGTTTTTCACAAAAGAGCAAAGTACTTAGATATCAGACACCATTTCAAAGGGAAAACCTTAGAAAATAAACTAAACAATACAGATTTTGCGCCCACCGAAAACATGGGGGGCGACGATGTACTAGTATAGGGCCTTACCACGATATGAGCAATATTGTTACTAATTGTTAGGTATTGAAGATACTAATTTGGTGTTCGGGTAAATGGATTGTAGGGGTTGTTGGGTTTTGACTATAAACGTCAATGCCTTTACTTATTCACTCTGCAGATGGAGTTGTCAGCATATAGATGGAGCCTAAAACAAGTGCATGCCCGGTAGACGAAGCGTTTGTAAAAATTAGTTGAATTTTTTTTTTATTTACTTTTTCGAACATGTTTATTTTTTTATTATTTTTTTTTATTAAACGACTTAAAACTCCTCCTGCACCACAAAGTATAGCATGAGGCTTACAGTTGTAAGTAGAAAACAAAAGAAAAATTTACAAATTTACATTAAAAACAAAATTCCGCAAGGCAGCAAGACTTTCAATACTTTTGACCAGTTCTGATAAGACAGGAGGCCAACAAATAGAATGACGCCTCAATTCAGTCTTTCATTCGGGCACTCACATACAGATTGCAATGAAGAAGAATATGTTCAGCATCTTCATCAGCATCGCCGCAAGCACAAATTCCAGTGGTCTCCAGATGGAAACGAAATAAATATCTCTTAAAATTTCCATGGTTTGTTAAAATTTAGGTCAATTTAAAATCAGTTGCAAAGAATTTACATTGCAAACAGTGAAAAATGGATGGAAAGAACCTTTTCGTCCAAAGGGACCGAAGCGAAGCAAGAAATTCAGCATTCCAGTCCGCAATGTGATTTTATCTCTAGCGATGCGCTTCCAGTGAGAAGCTGGAACAGACACCCTTAAGTCTATTTCACCACACGTAGCTTCCCTAGCCAATTGGTCTGCTCTTTCATTGCCCAAAATACCGATATGGCCACGAACATAAGAAAAATGAATAGTTACGTTTTCAAGAGCGTTCAAAATCGAGTAAATTTCCACCACAAGCTTCTCAGTAGAAGTCGTGTCACGCAAAAGAAAAAGGGAAGAAAGAATCTGTACAAATGAGATATTTAAACATTTTGTTTTCACTAAAAGAATTTTGAACATGTTATTTGTCCTGTCATTTATTAATGATATATTTTGTATGTTAAGTTGTTGAAGGAATAAAATGGCCACTCACCAGAGATAAGTTTCTTCTTACTTCTGTGTTCAGCTTGTACTTTATTTTGGCACCAGCTGAAAACTTTGTTGAATCTATCAGCGGTGAGTTACCCATAAATTGAATATCTACTAGTTCTATAAAAGTCAGAATCAGCCTGAAAAGTTTGAAGTGACGGTAATAATGTTTACAAATATTTCACAAGGTTTAGATTATTACAATGGTTTGCGCCCCATATAAAATGCATAAAGTACGATTTGTGCACGCATGAAGAGATAGCAGAGGAATTGTGGTCCACAAATAATTTTGGTTAGCAACAGATTTAGATTAACGTTGAAATCCGTGCAGAATGGCAACATTCGGCCAATCAATTAAGGCTATAATTTGTCGCTCAACAGACAGCAAAATCTTAAGTTATTGTTTCAGGCTTTTTATTTATTCTATCTCATGCAAATGAGTTGAAAGACGCTTGGGTCAATATCTGAAACATGCTTTAAAAAAGAAAGGAGTGTTACAAAGAAATTTTTAATCTAGTCAGTTCAAGTAACAAATTTTAAACTAAATAAAAGCTAGCCTTATGGATGGTTGACTGAATGTAAACCATAACAAGCTTCTAAAAACCGAAACAAATTTAGAAAACTTCCCTTGTGTTCTACCGCTTATGTTATATTTATGAGGAGATGTGTGAATAGCCTTAATATTCTAAGAAGTTCAATTACTGTGATTTGTGCGTATATTTACGCTTAATTTTACCACTCATAATAAATTTCTGTAATTTAAAAATTCCAACAGGTCGTAAGCCTAAAACAAATTAAAGAAAAATCTCACAACATAAAGTGTAAGGTTTGCCATGCTTTGAATGTTATCCCTTATTTGGCTATAAAGTATAATATCGCTTTTTGTTATTTTTGGATAGAGCCTTAGTATGCTTTTGAGCATTCCAAATACATTTGTTCTTTGTTTCGTCGAAATTTAAATTGAAAGAACGCATTATAATGCAAGCACTACAAGTATAATATTAGATGGGGCGCTTTTTCAAACTCGGGTGTAAAAAACTAGTCGAAGGTTGCAACCCGGAAGTCTTACGACGAGTTTTAACCACTAGCCCTATCTGTGCTTAGCTTTACACGATCAACCTTCTATAATTACAACCAAGAGTAAAATCTCCTAGAAAGAGAGCGAGATGTTTAAGGCCACTGGATTGTAAATTAACTTTGCCACAACACCTTTGAAAGAAGATCGTGGCTGACAATCTTTACTTTGAACAAGCCCATGAAAATTTATCATGGCTCACATTCTTGACTTCTTAAGATTTTCCATTAACTACTTGCGCTATGAAAAAATGCAGACTTAAGAGATCTATATGTGCTGCACTAAAAATTTAATTTAAAATTTCTGTAGTATTTATACATTTATCCGACAAAATTTAATTAAAGTTCTATTCCATGGTCGCTCGTATTATAATCATCTTTTCCTAATCACCTCAATTACCAGAAAATGAATATTTTTATAACTGTTTAAAAATGCCTGTTTAAAAATATTAAAAAGAAATGGAAAAGTTTATTTTGTCTATATTTAAGAAAAAGTGCAAAAAGCTTTGCAGTTTTAGTCCTTCACCGTGAGCTTAAAAAAGTCTATATTTGAATTTTTCACCAAAAAGTAAATTTGTCCAGAACACTTTTAAAAAAAAAATTTTCCTCAACAGAAAAATTGGATTGCATGAAGTTTCACTTTAATCACTCGCCGTTATTTTGCCCATACATAGAATTTTCATTTATAAACGATGTATTTTTTTTGGCTGCTTTTTTGTGCAAAAATCAAACATAACATGCGAATAAAAAACCTAATTCATAAAGTACTTACCTGATAATATAGGACTGTTTGCCCAGTGGTTTGCTACCACCTATGCTATCTCCCATTCTAGTTTCGAAGCTTTTCAGCTCTTTCTGGTGTTCGACAAGTTTCTGAGATATATCTGTCCGTAACTGTGGCAAAAACTTCAGTATATGTGTCCTCAGAGTTTTTTGTAGCATTTGAATTAGATAAGGAATGCCCATTTTATCTTTAATGCTCCTAAATAAAAAGTAAAATTAAAAACAAACGCTTTATAAAACAACTTCAATTTTAATGCACCTCTCTAAACGAAACATTATGAATAAATAAGCTGAAAACTTGCATGATACATTGCTATAATTACTTAAAAGGAATATTTGTTTTATCAAAATCGGACACCCGACTATCTGTTCTTCCTTAACGTTAAAAAAGAATAATATTAATAAACAAACGTATGGAGAGCTTAGTGGAAGAACCAGGTAAGTGACAATTTGAGTAAATAAGGTCTAAAGCTTATACGTTCCTCGTTTTTGTTACTTTGCTTGATCTTTATGTTTCTAATTTGAGAAGACACAACTCAAAATATTTGGGGTTGTATTTGACCCAAACTCTTCTATAGGAGTATTCTTATTTTGTGCATAGCACTTGCTTGTTTTCATGCAAGATTTTTAATGTTTTTCAATGAATATAATTTTGCATGAAAGCTGAAATAAATTACATATATTTATTATATTCTTAAAATGAAATGTTAGCAACCTAAATTCGGGATAAACTGACGTTGACAAGTTTTGTTTAGCGTTAATCCGAAAATATATCCGAAATCAATTGAAACGCAACGTGAACTCCACATTAATTCAAAAAAGAATTCTTTTAAAATAGCGCTTATATGACTTACCAATGGTTTAAGAGAATATAACCGTTGTTGGTGACCCTTGTAAACACTAAAGTGCAGGGGGGAAAAAAACCAAACCCTGAATGAGTTTTTATCTGATGTTTGGATTTTCAAGCACAAGGATATAATGTTAGTGGTTCGACAGAGTGACCTTAAATACGCTAATTAGTTAGATAAGACAATATTAAGTTACAATACTAGACACTTTTTTTACGGATTCGAATTTCTGACCCTCAAAATATCGGGGGTAGCCACAATCTAAGAATATGGTCCCATTAGTTTGGTCAGGAAAACGGTACTAAGTTAGGAACTTTTAATGTTAATTGTAAGTTGTGTATTTCACCACATCAAGAACTTTAAGCGAAATAAAAAAAATTTGTTCAAAATTATAAAATTAGTTTATGC
This sequence comes from Parasteatoda lunata, assembly GCA_949128135.1. NCBI lineage: Eukaryota > Metazoa > Arthropoda > Arachnida > Araneae > Theridiidae > Parasteatoda > Parasteatoda lunata. The sequence continues at coordinate 36,749,172 of OX421973.1, read as the reverse complement.
AAAGATAATACCATACAAAATACCACACTCTTTCAGTAAATATTTATTATTTTATTTAATAAAAAATTTTAGAATTGAAAAGGTATAAAATTTTTTATTTTACAAAGTAATTTAAAAAAAGGTAAAACGCAAAATTTTAGTGAAATTGGCAGAATTGTTACTAAGAAATAAAATTTTTAAAAAATGGAATTTTCAAAACTCTATTTTTCAGGAACGCATCGATTTCTTTCAAATTTTATATTTTGCCATTTGAAATTGCATTTTCTAAATGTAAAATATTGCGTATCTTGTAATTCAAAACTTTTTCTACTGTTATTAAATAAAATAAAACGTATTAAATATCTATTAAAAGTAGAATTTTGCATAATATTCTTTTTTTGGTGAAAAAGCTCTTAAAGTATGGTGAAATATGCAAAAAGTAAAATTAACATTAATTTGTCCTAACTTTTGATAACTCTCCTGACCAAACTATTGGGATCATATCTCCCTGGTTACGGCTACCTATTGAGAGCCAGAAATCCGAATCTGTCGAAAAGAAAAAAGGTGTTTATTGAGTGAAAGTATTTTTTGTGTTCCAATTTCGTAACTTAAAAAATAATCTTCACTAATTAATTATCGTATCAGGTTACACACTCGAACCATTAAGATAGAGTCTTCGAACGTAAAGATCTGATCACTAGATCAAAAGTTGCAGAACTTACATCATTTGTACTAGACAAGACTTCCATAAATATTTTAACAATTAGACTCTACCTCTTGCATTATACTTACTTTATGTTCCGATAAATCATACTACTGTTCGCGTTTAAATGTATTCCGATTCTTTTAAGAGGTAATGGTTTGGTTAGATTGACAATGATCGGCGAATTACTCTCACATAATTAAATCCGATCGGCAGTATTTTTATCGCTATTTTATTTTCGGCGCTATTAAGAGTGTCTTCTTGCGCTTGACAAAAGGTTTATTTGGTAACAAAATTAAACTTCTTCAAAAAAACTACTTACTTGAAAGCTGGATGATTTTCAAAAAATTCTCTCTCATTCTTAAGAACCTCCTCTAAGTCTTTTTCGTCTTCGGTGTCATTTCTATTCACCACTCCAACATATCCTGCGAGAAAAATATCAAAACATAAGCCTTTAAAAAGTTTTTTTAGTTTAGTTATTTCAGCTTAGTTTTCATAATAACGTTAATAAAAACTTCTCGTAGAGTTCCAAGGATTTTTTACAGATATTTTATGAAATATACTATACTTGTGTGAAAAATCTAATTTAATTATGAATTTAGATTTTTGTGAAAGGTCCCTTTTTGCGATAAAATATTTTGTACAAGATCCATTTTTACTATAAAATTGAATGGGGAATCAACGAAAATTGAAAATATTTTTGAATGGTTCGTTAATGAACGTAATTTTTTTTATATACAAAACTCTGTTGCATAAGATAGTTCGTTAGCATGATTATAACATTTAAGTTATTTAAAATTAAATATTCTGTAATTACACAACTGGCGACATTAACACTCTTTGCTCGAAATGTTATTTTTATACTAGGCACAGATCTCACTTGGTTCTTAAACTTAAAATGATCTGTATCAATACAATATCTAAATAACATCTCACCAACTACAGTGCTGATAAAAAGATATCTTCAGTGATAATGGGTTAAAATCTCCTTGCCCTGTGGGCTAACCATGGAAAGTTTTCGTAGATTTCCTCTCCGTGTAAGCGCAAATGCGGATTAGTTCCAGCAAAAATTTTCTCCATGAAGACAAATTTCTCCCAATGCTTGATTTCTAGTTTTTTGTGTTCAAAATCATAAGGCTACGAAGATTAACATAGAGGTAGTTGTGTACTCAAAATTGGGTTTGATATTCAACAACTGTTACAAAATTTCAAAAAAAAAAAAAATCTAAGTAAACTAAACATACTTATGAATGATTATTATCATACAATGGAGTTTTAGCCCTTATAAAGTAGAGAGTATATTTCTGTCATTAGTTACTACTTCTTTTACTACTGTTTGGAATCTTCTTCGGAAAGTTTATTTATTAGTTGATAGGTAAGTTAGACGTAAAATTAAATTTTAAACAAATGAAATTTTTAAAATACTCATTATCAAATACTGGCACATCTGAATTTCAAATCACCTACCTTTCTGCAGATATATTTTTCTATTTTCCAAAACAACCTTGTAATCTCCATCATTAGGTCTATCAAGTTTAGTTACAACTCCGATGGTCCTTTCCCCTAAAAATTAATGAAAACTTTTTTCATATAAAAAACTAAATAAACTTATGTATAATTAAATTTTTTAAAGAATTTTTTTAAAAAATTTTTAAAAATATAATTTAGTAGAACAGGCGAATAAAGTTTACGAAGTAGATTAAGTTTTATTACATCATGCTCTGCAGAATATTGCAACAATTAGCAGAAGGTACAATATTAGCGTAAGTTAAGAGTTTAAAAATTTTATAAATTTTGATCTTATAAATCTGAAACTTTTCAGTTCTTGGGTTGTTCAAGTATCTTTAAATCGAATTTGGGCCTAACCGACATAAAATGTCCCATACATGAATTATCTTTGCTTTGTAATAGTAACTTAAATATCAGGTAACATTAGGTAATGAATTTAATAATAATATAATCACAATTTATAACTTAACGATTAAAAACATTGCAGAGAAAATGTTTGTGTTTAATACCTAATTTTCTTATAAGTCGTGTGTTCTGAAATAAGAGAATTTTACATTTTGAGCAATTATATCCGGAACTACAAGACATATTTTAATGAAATTCAATGAAAACTTTGGATTGCAAGTTTCTTCGAAAGTGGAAAATAACCGCAGATATAACGATGACGGGGGGAAAAAAAACAACACTCCAGAAAAAAAGAGTTTTCTTTCAGCCTAAGGGAAAGAAACTTTTCAAAATGAAATGATAGATGTACATTAAAACAATTTATAATTGCAATCAAGTTTAAAATATATTAAAACCAGCTTGATAATTAATACTATCATTTTTAAATAAAGAAAAAAGAGAACAGTAATTTGAAAGGAAAATGAATCTTATTTCCTAAGAAATTGATGACTAATTCGATATTATATGTAAATGAGTGTAAATCTAATTTTCATTATCTTTTACAATAAAATCTGATTTTAAAAATTATATAAAGTACTGTTTAAATATAATTAAATTCTAATATTAATAAATTAACAATTTACATAATATTAAACAGCACTAATACAAATCTTATATTGAGTTCACAATTACAGATAACAATTTTCATTATCAAATACTGTTGTAATAAGTTTGAATAGTCTAATTTTAAAATAATATTACACATAAATTTTAATACTCTATATTAATCTTAATAACACGGACTTTGTTATTTTAAATAAAGTAGGTATGAAAAACTTAAATTTAAAGATATTAAATTTAATACAGTGAGTGACATTTAAGTTATGCTTATAACAAACTATAAAAAAAATTTATTGGTCATTTTAATTTTCTTCCCTTTTATTCCATTTCTACTGTTTTGTCTAGTTTCTTCCAGTATCCTAAATGAAAGATTTCTTCAGGACAAAATTTCAAACCTGGTTAAGGCAAATGCTATTATAATACAAAAAACAACCCCAAGCAGATACATTGCAAGCATGATGACGTGTTGGGTGACCAAAACTGAACACATTGAACGTTTTTCAGTAAATACAAGGAGGAGAGTATAAATATCTTTCCATGGATCACTAGTCATTGTATTTCGCATTTGTAAATTAACATTTCCTTATAACTGGAAGAATTTTTTAAACTAACCATATATCTTAAAAGTGGTCATTACAGAGCACCCATTTTATTGTTAAAACTGACTTACTCTTAGGATCCACTTCCCTTGCTATTTCAAGGGAATCACAAGTTAGAAAGTCCTGAGTGGCAGGAATGATGGCAAGAATGAGAGCTTCCTTTGGCTCAATGTATTTCAGGACCATCTCGCGTACTTCGTTGATGTTACTACGAGCATCCCCGTCTGGAACGTTCCTGATCAAACCAGGCAAATCCACTACAGTTAATTTTAAAACTAACAAAAAGAAATTTTTTTTAATCAGTGTCATTCATACAAATAAGCAAAAATACAATGGATAATTCTGACACGAAAGTTAGAAAAATATTTTCATGATGGCACAAGCTGAAATTTTTTTATTCATTTATAAATATATTCAGAATCAATGCTGTACCCCATGTTAACTTTTATTGACACGTATGATAGACCACAAGAATGGGAAGTTTACAGGGATTATATCTAAATACCCAGCTCGCTGATGCTCATCGACCCACGAAATGTTGCTCGCATTTCCTTTTAATCCTTTCCTTTTTCCTCGCATTTCCTTCCTGTTTAATACCCCAGAATTTTTTAACTTTAAGCAGATGCAATGAATAACCCATTGTGATCGTACTTTGTGGACACTCAAAAGGAATCATTGGCTTCGTCACCGCAGGTGGCCAGCAGACCCGCGAAGCGGGTTTGCGGCTTTTCGCGGCCCCCCACGTTACTACATCCCCCTCGCACTCCGGAGGTCGTCAGGACCGAGGCCCCTCGGACGCGGAAAGCACACAGCCGTCACCCAGAAGCGTCGTGTACAGTCCTGCGCACCTAATGCCCAATCCTACAGACCCACTAAGCCCGTCTGTCCAGGCTCCTGTAAGGGAAGGGGGGTTAGTACATATAAAATACATTTACATATTAAAAGGAATTAGAGAATTAGAAAATATTTAAGAGAAACTTACTTTGTTGCTGCTTATTATTGATTACTTGCTTGTCTACTGTTTTAGGTTAGTATCCTGTTGAAATCGTTACTTGTTTTGCTGATTGCTTATTGCACGGTCATTTATAATTTATTATTAGTTGAGATACAGTTTGATAATTTAGATTGGGGTGTTTTTTAATTTAGGATCAACAGGATCATATTAATTTTAGTACATTTTGGATAGATATTGATTTTATTGGGTAATAGACAGAAATTATGTTATTGGAAATTGTTAATATTTTATAATTAAAATCCCCTACAGTTCAGTATCATTCGGAAGCTGACAGCAAGCAGACTAGCGGCATTACTTTCAAACACAAGACAATATCAAATAGCTAGTCACATCACAATTTTTTTTTTATATTTTTTTTTTATACATATGACATCTATGGCCTTCACGGGTAGCTGAAGAGCTCCGGGCGCACTGCCTGCCCCCAGGGACTAGGAGCAGGGTCAGTGGTGAAGGCGTGTGAGGTAATCAACCACGTTGGCTGCTATTGTGAGCCAGTCCGTGGTTGATTGTGGGGTGTGCATGTATCTGGAATTGTTTGGTGTTTGTTGCTTATTTTTGGTTGGTGTTTAGAGTGGCGACTGGGCAGTTTTTGGTTTGGAAGGTTTGATTTCTGTTTTGCAGGGGTTAGGTTTTCATTATTGTTCCTATTGTCTGATTCGATGGTCCTGGCCTTGGCAATTCGATTGAGAAGAAAAAAAAAAAAAAAAGAAAAAAAAAAAGGGTTTTTCTAGGAAACTTGGTCTCCGGAAAAGCTAAGCCAGGCTTTGCTTTCGTCTTCCCGAGGTAACGACGACCGGATCCATGGAAAAGCGGTCCATATCACCTCCAGGGTGGCATTATAATAATGTTCACCCAACTCTTGTCACGCGGAGATTCGGTGATTACGACACGAAAATATTAAAAAGTTTATAAAAAAAAAGAAACTAAGTTGCTCTGAGGAGTGTGTTGTAAGGTTGGTAGCACTTTGGAGGGGTGTCCTGTGTGCCCTCGAGCAACTGACGTTCCTCCGGTGTACTACACATTATCCAACGCACCCTCTTCACTCCCTTTTGAAAACTGGCCCACCTCCTCCAGGAAGGTCCAGTTGGTTAATCCTTCCAACTCATTCGTGGAGTATTCGGAGGTGTTCACTAAATAATGAAAAAGTTTTATTTAGTCCCTGTTTGCTCAATTCTTTCGCCTTGGTTTTGGTTTTGTCTTTTTGGTGGTTGTTTAGATGACGATAATGATTGGTTTTGGAGTTTATTTATTGGATAGTATTGCTAAGTTACTATTTGATTTTATTGTTTGTTTGACTGGCCCATCGCCGCTCTCCCCCTTTTTTTTTCTTCTAAATTTAAATGACCATCACGGGTAGCTGAAGAGCTCCGGTCGCACTGCTGCTCCTGGGACTTGAAGCAGGTCAGTGGCGATGGGTGTGTGGTGATCAACCACGTTGGCTGCTATTGTGAGCCAGTCCGTGGTTGATTGTGGGGTGTGCATGTTTTGGTGATGTTTGGTGTTTTACATGTGTTTGGCACTGATCTATTGTTACATATTGTCTGTTATATTCCTAGTTATATCTAAAATTTTGACTAGTTTTTGTTTGATTGTGTGGTTTGAAAGACTGTCTGCAAATGCAGTTAAGTGGTTCGGACTTGGTCGTTTAAGATGGTGATATGATGTCAGTGGACACTCGTGTAGGTAGTGTTGTGGCGTGCCTTGTTCTTCGCAGGGTCACTCATCTGTGTCTAATTTGTGCATTCTGTGTAGGAATGTTGGGAAGAAGCCGTGTCCTGTTAGGAATTGTGTAACTGCTGGGTGGCCGATTAATCTTTTAAAACTTATTTTTGGGTAGTATGTTTTGGTTGTTTGACCTTTTTCGGTGTCGTCCCAGTAATTTTGCCAGAGTTTGGCTATGATATCACTGGTCCTGTTTTTGAGATGTGATGGTGGTAATTTTACTGTTGTTATTTGACCGTTGCCGGCTGCTGCGTCTTTAGCAGCTTGATCGGCTGACTCGTTGCCTTCTATACCAGTGTGAGCTGCCACCCAGTGTATTTTTATGTTACAATTACTGGCTAGGTGTTCTAGTAATCTCTGAGTTTCTGCTACGTGTGGGTCTTTTTGTTTTGTTTTATATAATGCGTGCATGCTAGCCAGGCTGTCTGTGTGAATGTTTGCCTTGTGGCTGTTTTGTGTTGCTAACCATTTAATTGCTTCTTTGATAGCTAAGATCTCTGCTTGAAAGACAGTGTTTTGTTGTTTTAATGTGAATTTGAACGTGTTCGTGAGGTGTTTGTTGTGGAATCGTTGGCTTGTGACTGGACAATGGTTTACAAGTACAACCTAGGACAATGGTTTCCTTCCATTTGTTGCCACTCTAGAAGTTGGCTGACATTTATCGCCTTTTTAATAAAAATAAAAAACATACAATGTTGAGCATCAATAAATTTGAATATATGCCAAATTATACCAGATTTTAATTTCAATTAAAATGTAAATAGTGAAGCAATTTTTTCCACTCACTTCAGAAATTTAATGCTTATCTCTTTAATATTTTTTTTATAAAAAGGTGATGTTTGAAGCAAAATAATTGATACAAGAATAAAAAAATAAAAAAATTAAAACCTTTAATGTAATCTGGAAAAATTTAAAATTTAAACTAAAATGTGAGAAATAAAACCCGAAATTTGAAACTCAATTGTTCATTTTTACCTTTTTAATGACTATTGTGCTTGGTTGATTTCAGTTAAAGCTTGAATACCAGGCTTTATGTTCGTCAGATTTAAGCGTAGGTCTCCTTTGAAGCGAATGTCTAACCATCTTTGTTTTGTGAGAAGGTGGACGATCAAACTAAATATTTTTACAAAATATGTTGACGGGATCTTGGTAAGGAGCGATTCGCTATCTTTAACTTGTTATTAAAAATTTTAAATTTTTCTTCTGAATACTCATTATTGTTTGCCCACCTCTGAGTATTATCACCGTCAGATCGGGAACCACTGATCTAGGATATTATATCTACTCATCGAAATGACAACTCACTACTAAGATTATTAATAAAGCAGTTCAAAAGTAAACTATTGTTAAAATGAAATTGTTTCTACGACAAAATTAGATATAAATTAGAGGAGCTAGCGTCTCTATTTCAAACACGGTGCTAGATACAGTGTTTGACAATTACTATTGAAAAAAGGTAGGATGAAAAATAATGTTCGATTATTCTTCAATCGACATGACAGCCCTTTGTGGGCTCAAACCTTCCTCCTTTCCGCTTTTTTTATTTGAGAGTGTTTTCCAGTTAAAAATTCATATGATTTTAAAATCTTCATCCACACAATCAAACCATCTGATTTTAGGTCTACGTCCAACTCAAGTTCAAGTTGAACAATGTTCGATTTGCTTATAAAATTTGTCAATGTTTATAATAATATCCTTAAAATTGCTCGGTTTGCTCCCACAATAAATTTTGATGTGTTCAGCCTTGCATTTTTCAATAGTGAATAACCAGATCTTGATGTTAATCTGATTATTAAATATTATAGTTTGCAAGCTAATATTTAAAGGGACAACTAATAATACAATCTATTTCAGATATAATTTCTTCTCTTTTAGACTAAAAGTTTTTAAAACAGAAATAAGGGTGATTAATAATCGCAAAAACAGGATGCCTTTGAATTATTTTTTTTTTAAAAAACAAAGATTACGAACTCATTGTAATACTTACCGCGAGGAGAGTATATTTGCATGATTATGGGATCTGACGTGAATCCAGTAGGTCCCGGATACCTACGAGTCTCTGTTTCAATCTCCTCTCTTACTTTTTTGAAGTCAGTAAATCGGACTTCTGGCTTATGAGAAAATATTACATACTCTGAAAATAAGTAAAGAAAATTCGATAATTCTGACACTAAAATTAGAAAAATATTTTCAAAATAGTAAAATTGTTGATTTTACTTCCATTTTAAATATATTCTCTTATTTCTCTCCATGATTTATATGATACGTTATAATTCCTCATTTTAGTTTCGTAAAAATAGATAACAAGATTAAGATGGTTATATCTAGGACACTGCATCTACATACCTTGCTCGCTGACGTTCGTGAACTCACGAAATTGCATTCGCTTCAACAATATACGATATTTTACTAAAAAATCACTAGATCATTGAAAAACAAAACGAAATATAATAATTTCACATAGCAGAATAAGACAAAATTATTTTTCTCAAAATATTTATCGGTGGAGATACTAATCTTGCAGCTGAATTGTCTTTGGATTAACATTTTTATAAACAATCTTTTACTATATACAAATATATATTTTTAAACTCATTAGAAGAAAAAAAATTAAGGTATATATACATACCCTCTTTATGAAAAAAGAAAAAAAAATGTGCGATAATATGTATTTTAATGTATGTATAATTAAAATAAAGAAAATTAAACGAAAGATTACCTTCAGATGGATTTGGGGTCATTTGAACAATGGTTGGTCTTCTGGTAACAGTACCAGTTCCCCGAGGCAAAAACTCCCTAAAACAAAATTACAATTTTCAAATTTGTTATAAAACTGATCTTTTTTAATTTAAGAAGTCTATAATTGAAAATGAAATAACTGGGAAAGTTTGTATTTATTGTAATATAAACTGACATGAACATTTTACACACATACAATAAAATTTTCAAAAGTTTTGTTTACCACTGCTTAGATAAGTATTGCGTAAGAAGTATTTAAAAGCCCTTATTTTGGACTTCAAACAATGTGTGACAGTTTTATTTTTTCGATTGGCTTGATTTACTTTTGTACTAAAGTAGGTTATGAAAAGTGAATATTGTGAAAGTGTGAGCCCCTTATATTCCTGTAGAAAATGTCAAAGTTCAAGAAAATTTCTTTAAAAGTGAAATATAAGCATGTTTAAAGAAGTTTATCTTAAAAAAGCAACTATACCCCCAAACTTTTTTATGCTATATTTGTATAACGATGCTTATTTATGGACATACCTTTATTTCCAAGCGGCGTTGTTGCTTTTCAGAGCCAAAAGAGCTCAGCCATAGTTAGTGAACAATTCTGTTTCTGACGTTTTTCCGCCCTAAAAACGTTTGTAAAACAGCACCACAATAATTTCTTTACTGAATAATAAAGTTCATCAATAGGATAGGTTCTGCGGCCCAGCACTTTTCTAATTTATTGATGCTTTTAGTAGATATATAGCCATTCAAACTTTCAAAAAAATGGAAAATCTGCAAATTTTTATTTAGCTTTTTTCAAAACGGCATTATCGCAAAAAACAAAAAAATTAATAAATAAAAAATAACTATACCATCTTATCGGTAAATGTATCCATTAGCACGTGGGGGGGAAAATCAATGAGACCTCTCCCCATTTTCAAGAAAAAAATTACCAAAGTTTCATATAAATGCTATGCCAGAAATCACATTCCTATCCTCCTTACAGAGACATTTACGATGTATCTCTCCCTCTAAAATGAGATAATATCTGTAATTAAAAGATATCTCTCTGTATTTAAAAGATAATCATGGAAGAAAAACAGAGGCGTTGTGCCATAAAAAAATTGAAAAGACACGCTTTTCTAAGTATTATATTTGTATAAAGTACTGTTAGATATGAGCAACAAAATATATACTCTGTTACCAATCTCTGTGTTAAACTTCTTCTATCGCTTAATTTTTTTCTCATTTTCTCGAGTAAGTTAGTTACAGTTTAAAATAAAATTCGGAGAATTTAAAAAAAAAACTGTATTTAAATGGAACAAGGGCAATTTTTCATTCAAGATTTTTTCCCTTTTTTTTCAGTAATCATCATCCTGTATCAAAATCTTTCACCTTTTGCTCAAATCTAATACACTTTTCCTTCATATCACTGGTTCAGATATCAGCTATTTCCTCAGGACACCACATATTATCAAATAAAATGGCAATCTGATTTAATTAAAACTGAAATCACTTGTATTAAAATGAATATCATAACTTTGGGAACATTTACTTCTGCTTTTGCTTCAATTATAAAAATTAGTACTCTCCTGATGTATTTTAGATCTTTTTTTTTCCTTCTTAAATTCAGCATGCTATGATGAACTTTATTTGTCGATCTTCTGGATAAAATTTTAATCTTTTTCTGTATATCCGTTTCGCAATTATATACAGAATATCGGATCTTGTTGCGGTCTTGCTGTTTTCCGCAAATTAAATATGTCAAGCAAAGATTAATTGTGGTTTTGGAAAGCTAAATATCGCACTGCGGGAACGTTGAAAAATATTCACGCAAAATTTGCATTTTAAATTTCTCAGACGTTACATATAATATCATTTAATCAAATAAGTAATTAAACAAGTAATTTAATCAAACAATTTAATCAAGTATGCCTCAGAACTTGCATCATTGGCATTTACTTGGAAGTTTATATCCTTACACACAATTTATAAAGGCTGTGCAGTTCAGAGGTTATATAACATTTTAAACCATTTATCGTAATATGAGACAATTTTTTCATAGGACTATTCCATTCAACAACATACAGTATCTTGGAGAAATGATTGTCAACAAAAACGGACTTGGACGTTAAATGTGTGAGCAAACGAATAATTCCTTCCATAATTATATATTTTAATTACAGATAGAGTTCTTATGAAATCGCTTTATTTTAGAAGATTTTGAAGGGGAAAATCAGTCTTTACTGTCTCAAAACGGAGGGGTGTGATTTTTAAATAGCATTTATATGCAAATTTAATAATTTTTTTTCTTGACAATGGATAAAGACCCCATTGATTTTTCTTTGTGTTATTAGATACATTTACCTATAGCATGATATAATTAGTCTTTCTGAACGACGGAGAACCAGGAAAAAAATTGCAGATTTTTCATTTTTTTGAAGTTTGAGTTTTTACATCAACTAAAAGCATCAATAACTCAGGAAAGTGTTATGTCACAGAACTTACCCTAATAGTAAACTTAAATATTCAGAAAAAAAAATATTGGGATGCTGTTTTACAAAGATTTTCCGGACAGAAAAGTGATAAAACTCGAATTTTTCACTAACTTTGAAACAACACAATTCTGAAAAGCATCAATGTCCCATGGTAACTAGTATCCCATCTTTAAATTTTTTGTACGCAAAACGAAAAGTAATAAAAAAAGTTAACACATTTTTGTTACTACATATTGTTTTTTAATCATTTTTGTATTTTTTTATTGGTAATTTATTTAAATAATGTGTAATAAAAGGGAGAAATTCGGAAAAATTAGTTAAAATTGTTTGTAGTACGGATCTGGTGAACTACCGGTTATTACGAACTGCAACTTCGGTCCCATAATGTTCACTATAGCGGAGTTTGACTGTATTATAAAAGTTCAATGTGTCCCCGTCTTTGCCTTTTGGTGCACGGAAAAGATTACCCAATACGTCCTGCAACTACAAGGTTTACACTACCACCACTTTAGTGGCAGTTTACGCAACTATCACCTCCCGAGGTAAACAGAACTTAGTATCCTCTTTTTATTAGTATATTAATTGTTCATGTCTAATTTATTTTTTTATTAAATATATACTTAGTCCATATTTTTTAAATAACCCTGTATTAAAATCTACCAACCTCCCGACGAAGCTTTCAAGGGTGCTGCTCTTGCCACTGCTCTGGCCTCCAACGACGACAATTTGCGGTAGAGACACATTAAGAGTATGACCACACGCCGCAAGTTTGTTTCGAAGATTATTCGCAACGTCTATCAGATCAATAGCTCCTTTCTGTTTTGTACCTATGAGGAGATATTTAAAATAGTATAAAAAAAAATTTTAAAGTTTTATATGTAGATGAAAAAGGGGAGAATGATTTTGTCAAAATTTGAAAAGGTAAAATGTGAGAAGCAGCCTCACTTTTTAAAGAAGAGGGGGTAATTTTCGACGTAGATTACAATAGTATTCCCTCATAGTTTTATGTCTGATAAAAATTATAAAAACTTTTTTTTTAAAGTTATATTCTTCGTTTCAACTTTGTGTCTGTTAGCTTGCCCAAGGCTGAACTACAATAGTAACTAACTGCCACATATAGAGACTGCCTCGTTTATTAGAAATGGCTGTCACAAAAGCACTTTTGTATCTATTATTTCTATGTAAGCAATGGTTACACTTTTCTACGCTTTGCCATTAGTCGTGGTTATATCTGGAAAAGTTAAATTTATGGAGTGCAATATTTGATTATAAATAAAAACTACGATTGATCATTTATTAAAATTACTAGGGTCTCAATTTAGCTTTTTAAAAAACATAGAATTTAAAACCTAAGCAATTAATATTCTTGTAAGTTGTAGTTCTTAATTACTTATACATCTTTACCTCTAGTATTATAAAATCGATTAAATTTTTTTAAATTTATTTAATTTTTTTAAAGATAATGTGAAACAAATATTGTTAGATTTAAAAGTAATTATTTTATTGTATTGCATAATTTCAATATAGACACAATGTCGTTCTATAAGATATCAAAATCCGGTTAGGCATTCCAAGTCTAACCATCTGTACACAGGCTTCTACTTAGTTTAGGTTTTTAAATGTGACAAAATCATTATTCTATTTACACTTCAAATCAGAATTAGTTAATGATGTCATTCTTAATTATTCCATAAACAACTTACGACACACAAATTTGCTTATTTCACAGTTATTTACAAAAATATAAAAATTACTCTCTTCACCAATAAAACTCGAAAAGCTCAAAGATATAAACTTGTGTAATTATGAATATATTAATGCTCAGAAATAAGCATCAAATCAAAGCAATTTTGTTTTTTCTTCACAAAAAAGAACGAATAAACTAACGCAAAAACAAACTGTCACCATAGCAACTTAATTTTACGAAGTAGATCGAATTTAACGATTCAACAGGCGATAATTCGCAACAATCATATTTTGAAAAAAATATATCATTTCATTAACTGGCTTTACCCAGATGTATCAAAAAAATATTGCCTAGACTTAGATGACCGCTTAAACCATTGTTTACTTAGGAGTTGCTTATGGATCTGGCTCAGCTTTGGCCATTCCAATGCTTCCAATATGGTTTAACATCTAATGTTAATGTTTGCCCATCACATTGTATGCACAAAGCAAATGACATCAGTTTTCCATAAAAATATATCTCAAACATACAGTAAAAAAAGTGCTCTTCATGATATTAAAATATCAATTAAAACAAATTACTAAATGTGATTTTGTAATTCTTTCGTTGGCAAAGTAATGGTTTCACGTTTTCTCAGGTCAAAATTAAATGTTATGTAGAGTAAAAAAGTTCTTTTCTTTTTTTAGCTTCGCGAAAGCCCTGGATCACTTCAGTTGAGTTGTTCGTACAGATTAAATTTAGGTAATGAACACCCTGTATACAAATGATCGCAATAAAGCTCAACCTTTCGACACAAAAAGGTCACAATTCCTGTTCGTGATAAAATGGTTATTAATTTTGCTTGCACTATTGCATCTCATCTTGCACAACAGTTCATTTGAAATTTAGAAGAGCTAAATTCATTTGGAGTTCAATCAAATGGTGCTAAATTTATTTGAAATTTATTAGAATCGTGTTAAACTCATTTGGGTACTAAATTTTGATTGCAGTGGAAACAATTCAAACTTTTATTGAACCCAAACACAGAAGCATTCGATGCAATTTGAGCAATTTTGTTACAATTGAAACTGCTCGAAAGTGATTCGGAAAGACAACTGAAACTCAATATTATTAGTCAAGGACGCCACTCATTTCGTCAGGCTAGCCGAAATTGGATTCTAACTCTTTATTTCAATTACCATGTTAAGACAAGGTAATATTTTGACATTTTTAAACCGAATGGAAATAAGTGTAGTACAGTTAGTTGATACAATTTTATTAATAACGTAACCCTAGACCTACACTAAATTGGCTACTAGTACAGTTAAAAATATTTTCAATAAGTTTACAAGATGTTTTTTAAAAATTATTAAAAAATATTTAACAACGATTGCTTAAGTGCATTTTTGCCACTTTACTATTAACATATAAGTTTTGGTTCTGAACAAGACCATTGAAAGATCTTTTTTAAACGTAATTCTTTTTTTAAAGATTATTTTCTTGTTAAGATTCTTTGTCACTATTTTTTAATTTCCTCAAAATAATAAAATAGTAAGCGTTATGCTTACTATTAAGCAAAGGTTTAAGCAATATAGCTATAGAGAGTTTAGAATTTACATGACGAACGAAAAAAAAACTATTTTTTGCGATAATTAAGGCCAGTTTAGGTATACTGAATTCACTACTTAAATCCCTTAATGCGTCGACAAAGTGTTCTACAAATGAAAAATGCATATTTATAAAGGAAATAGTATACGTTTGCTTATAACAAATGTATATTTAAGTAAAAACCAACTTCAATAAAGCACAAGTGAAAGTACATAAATTGTGATACTATAGTTTCAGTTCTATAAACAAGAACCTTCTTCAGTGTTTGAATGTTAACTTAAGTAAATAATTACCTTTCATTTCATCTTCTTCGCCAGTCGAAGCGTCGAAGAAGTCGGGACTAGACGAAGGTTCCGCATTTGAATCTGCAGAGGAAACAAAAGGATTAAAAAAGCAGCGTAAAATAAAACGAAAACATACATCCTTGTATAAGAGAACATCCTTGATTCTTGGTATAGAGAGACATCTAAATCCAAGAGTTCCATATGACGTTTCACTACTCCTCTTGGGTGTTAAGTAGTCGCCATTATTTTTGATGTTGAGAAACGCTAAAATTGTTTAGTGTATTGCTGTTTCAAAATAAGCATTATAAATAATTCCAATTTAAATTTTATTATATATTTTATTACATAATTTTATCTAAATACAAATTTGTCGGAATTCTATCATAAGTGCAGCTTCTAAGAGTGGAATAATTCCTGGGAAGCATTTTAATTAAGTGCGAAATTAATAAATTGGGCGCCGAGGCATTTTGGCGCCGAGGCATTAGATATTAGATGGGCTTTATCTAACTCGAATTTTTTTTTTCTAAAATCAAAGGAGTCGTAATAATTTTGTAAACAGATACAGCGTTAGGAACGGACCTATTCCGGTCGTTATCACAGTAAATGATTAATCTGATACTGGAACGATCAAATAAGAGTGAAAAAATTCGAAAATTTTCGACTTATAGTTCATATATAATAGTGTCAAATTAAAATAAGCTTAAAGTTAAATTTTTTTTTTAAATTGAATTTTGCCACAGAAGTTATAGAGACCCTAAAATTGAACTCTTAACTCATCATGCATATTCTAGGCACTCTTTGAAAACTGCCTGTAGTCCTTCTATTTTTATTAATATATCAACCAAGCAAAAAATTGAATAAACATAAATACCTGAAATTAATACAAAATCATGGGTATACTCATGTCATCCTACGCCACTAGGGGCACTTACCCATCATAGACAAGCTGTTCGTGCGCATTCGAAACATTACTTTTTTAAACTAAATTAAACTTTGTTTTTTTAATAATTATCAAAAACTGTACTCAAATAGGTTCAGATTTAGCTGTTTCATCTTTAACCATTGATTTGAAAACTAAACTTGCAAAGCTCAATAATTTTGACTATAATTATAAAACATGAAACTAAGACAATTCAGATAAGAGTACCACTTCAAATGGGCATGAACAGTCAATTCATAATAGGGAAGCGCTCCTACCGGCGTACCCGGTCACGAGATGAGATTTTGTTTCCTATGATGTGTCTTACGCTTAAGTTTGTAATCGCTGAACTGAATTCCCCTGTACACATTTAGAGTGATTGCCAAAACTGGAGTTTGAAAAAATATGCACATAAGAACAGCATATCATTTATGTAAAGAAAAGCGCTTTAAAATTTCTACATATATCATTTTAGAGACAAATTGCAGTGAATTGTTGATTTAAAATCATAACTAGTTTGTTGGGTTTTTAAATAATAATCTCTCTCTTCTTTTCAGAGTTTTATTTTATCTGACAAATGGGTTTTGATGTTTTCAATTCTACCTTTACTGTAATTTACACAAATATAATATATAAAAAATATAAAATGAAAAAATGTTTCTTGCTCATTCAGATATTAATTTATATCTTTTGCATGTAGTTAGTCCTTTTTTGACAATAATTTGGGAAAAAAAAAACAACTAGCATCTGAGCATCAAATAAAACTTTGCATATGAAATTTCCAGAAAATTTGATCTTAACCTTTGAAAATAACAGACTCAATAAAAACTTGATGCATGTTCTTATAAGGAAAATAAAATGAACTTTTTATCACTTATTTTGTTTGAACATAGATTATTTAAACAAAAAACGCTTCGCAGTATTTTAATTAAATACACAAGCAAGCTCTCAGCTAAAGACGATTTTGTCAAACGTACCTGCAGGCATACCATTAAAGGTGTTTCTAAAATTAGAATAAAAATATTTTATGTACATTTTTTCATGACCATACTGTTTTTTTTTTTTTTTTCAAAATAAAAAAGTAACAATTTTAAAAGTGAAGTAAAAATTACTATAGTGAAATAACGAACTAGCGTTACTACAACATTTCAAAAAATTTCTGCAGTAATCATTCTAAAATAAATTTATTAACATCATTTACTTAGAAACACTAAGAAAATGGCTCAAGTTACCAACTGTGGTCAGTGATACAATAACTAGTGACCGAGTATATAAGTCCCTAATCAAATTAATATAAAACTTAAAGAACAAATCTATTAGTCCTCCACGTAGTGGAGTTTGAAATGTAGGATAATATAAAAACAGCAGGGTTCAACAGAGAAAAATAAGGATTAATTTGAAAAATATATTTTAATAATTTATCTGTACAATGAATCTTCATCTTTAGGATTTTGCGGAAAAGAAAATAATAAGCGCATCCTACCGATAAGGGCTGATGTGAGGAAAAAATAAAAAATAAAAACAAGATACAGAATTGATAAAAAATATTTTTAATGTTATTTGAACAAGATTTTAAAAATATGCTCTTGTTAATTTAGAACTCAGATTCAATGTCCTTCAAGTAGAATTATATATATTTTTATTTTTACTTTACGGTGTACAACGTAATTTGAAGATGTGACGCCAAATTTATATTATTGATTTACGAAGAGATTATTTTAAGAGATTTCAGAGTCTTTTTATTTTTTATTTTTACGGGGGACAAAAACAGATTCCGTACGAAATTTTACTTTCGAAAAACGCAGTTGATGATGAAGTCTTTTAATTCATGATTTTTATCCTTCGACGCAGAGGGGACACAGTTGTCCCATTTTATGTTTGTTTTTTTCTGACTCTTTATTTACAAGCAAAAATACATAATGATAATGAAAAAGATGGAGTATATGAAAACAGCTGGGTTAATCATAGAGAAAAATATAGATTAATTTGAAAAATATATTATATTTTAATAATTTATCTGTGTACAATTATCTGTTTTTGGTATTTTTCGGTATTTTTAATTATTAAAAAAGAAAAGTCTAATAGTTACTAAAAAAATCTGTTAGATTACATTTGTACTAAAATATTTAATAAAAATAAAGTAGTTTGAATCTTTTTTTTCCCATTCATATTCAAAAATTTATTAAGAATTGATTTTTTAGATTAAAGAAATTTCAATGATGAATAATTGTTTCTCTTGGATCTAAATAAGCGCAAATTTGAGAATTTCCCGTGCTTGGAAGATTTTACCACTAACCCAGAAAAAAACTGGTGTTTCATGCTGTATTATTAAATGGTTAAATATAATCTTTTCAATTAATAACCTAAATAAATACATAATTAAAAAAAGTATGAAAAATAAGCTGAATAAAAATTCGGTCTTAAAGGGCAAGGACTACTATTTGAAAGACTTTTTTTCGTCTACAAAACAGTACTTCATTTTCAAGCAAACATATTACAGTGGCTTCTTTGTATTCAAAAATTAGTTTTACAAAACGTTTATTTGCGTAATTTAATATCTCAAATCCAGAAGAAAAAGAAAAAATTACGTTTTTATTTCATGAAACGAGGAATAAGTATTTCTTACAATAAACCTTTATTACACTGTTTTACTAAGTCTTCGTAGTTAAATTAAATAATGCTTTTTATGAAATTACAAGACTTCTTGAGAGTTTAACAGCTATTCATGAAAAATGTTACGTTTTGCCCATTTAAGAGAAGAATTCACCTTGCTAAACAACGCAAGTGGTAAATCGAATAGCCACAGTTTTGTGAAAATGAAAAGCGAATGATATTTATTTATTTTTTATTATAAAGTTAGAGAATTATTCACAGATTTTAATTGCTTCAATTTATATGGAAATATGTTGCCAAATTTGGGATTTCAGAAAAGTTTAATAATTTTATGGAAATATTTAAAATATTAGTTGGTTTCAGATTCCAAACAATTCTTAATAGTTTATTGTGAGAGGATCACCGCTAAAGTTTGAGTTGATTACGACCCAATTAAAATTAGTACGACCCAACTAAAAGTAAATGAGTAAATGAAGAGGGGCCGCTGCGTAAGGCTGGCTTTTCTCGGTTAAGAAAAATCTTCTATTATTTTGTATTTCGGCAGCTGACGGCCATTTATTTTGTTTACAAATCCTTATTGTTTTTAAATGCAATATTGACAGGAACAAAAATATTTAACAACTTTTTAGTTAGATTGATTATGAAACCAATAATACTAGTCTCATATTGTGTAAAATCGAAGCTTTTAATTCAAGTGTAAGCTACTCAAAAATTTCCTGCGGTAAAGGAAATTTGAAGAATACTTTTAGCAGGATTTCCGCAGGTAATATCAAATCGTATGGATCAAATATTTTGTAAAAAGTAAGTTTTAAAGAAAAAATAATTTGTGAAGGACTCATTGTCAAGTCAACAGACTGCTAGATTTGAAGTTAGCATGTGAAGCAAAAAATAAAATAAGCGAATCAATAATTTAAGAGTAAATTTAAAAATGTGTTTTTATAATCTTACTGCAAACTTACAAAAGAAAATTCGGAAAAAGCAAAATAAATTAAAAATAACACTCTTTAGTTGCCGATTTTTCTTCAAACAAAGATTTTCATACTCTAATACACGATAGCGTTTACAAAATTTAAACAAATTCTAACGAAAATTTAAATTTTTTTTTTACTATTAAGATTTTTTTTCGAAATGAATGACATAGGCAATTACATTAAAAACCAAACCTGTAAAACATAAGCTTTTCTTAGATTTAATTTTAAATTTTTATTGAGAAGTGACCAACGAAAATTCGAAAAGTATTATCTATTGAAATTAGTTAGGTTAGATTGAGATTTAGTGGTTAATGGCATAAAAACAGAGTTGCCGATACTGACAAAATTAAAAATGGCATTACATTCTTTAGGTTTAAAAAAAAATATATTACAATTTTCAATACTAATTCTGATGTAACGAATCACTGGAAAAACTTGAGGTCACGAAACCTACATTGATAAGAAATAACATATTTTCCCGAGACATTACTAATTTGGAAACTGCCATTTGGTAATGATTCTAGAATTCTGATTTTTACCCTATTTACACAATTCTTGTAAATTAATATTTTGCTTTGAAAGTTAGGGATTTCCTTCATGAAATAACTTTACAGTAAGAGATTTAGTATTTCATTAATTTTGAAGGAAATATTACTAATACAATTTATTCAGAATATTAGAAACCAAAAAACTGAAAAGGTAATTATATTTCGAAGATAATTGCAAAATGTAAGGAAAGAAACGTCTGAAAAAAAAAGGATATAGGGTCTCGCCACCTTTTACAAAATCTAGGTAATAAATTTTAAAGTGACTAGGGTAGCAAAAGATTTCCAGAAAGGAACAGAATCGAGAAATTTTAAAGTCTCAGATACTAGATTATTAACAAGTGATTGAATTTTAACAATTTTCATTTTTTTTTATTGCTAAAGGGAAAAAAAAAGAAGGATCAGAGTTGCTAGTCAAATCAAGAAACCGGACAAATTCATCAATTTACAATAGATAAAATATGTAAACTAATCGCGTATTCTAAATTCAATATAATTATGAAACTCTTGAAATAACTATCGTTTAAGATTATATTCTGGAGGTGGGAAAAAAATACGAATTAGGTTTCTTAAAAAGGTGTGTCTTCATATCTATATAATTATGCAACATTATTCAAAGTTAATAAAAAAATTTCTTTAATTCTTTTAGTCATCAGATATAAAATATTTGATAATATTTAAACAGTTAGTTTTTCAATTTAGAAAAATCTTGGAAGTTTGTCTTGCTAAGCTTCAATACTACATTTTTGCAGAGCGCTTGAGAAATAATAATTTGAACTTAAAATATTTTTTCTTACCAGACATCCTATTTATTACACTAGAGATAGACTTTCACTTCCTAGAAAAGAGAAGGACTCTTCGGTTCTGGAGTTTGATGAAGAAGAAGGTTGGTTGGTTGGTTGAGTGGTAGGGGATCTCTGCTTCTCGCTTTTATCCCCTATGCTGTAGAATGGAGTTTTAGATGAGCTGAGTTGTTGCTGGTGCTAATGATGACAATGAAAAGTGAGGGTAAACGCTGTTCTTGAGGAAGCCAAACAAGTTCAAAGTGAACTTAGTATTATTCCTGGAGATCGAAATTATAAAAAATTTCCAAAACACTTTTGGAGAGGTTTGCTTAATAAATCCAACATTTGGTGAATCCAACACTTTTGGAGAGACACGTTCATCAAACGAAAATTCTTAAAAAAAGAAATTGAAACTCTTTTTCCCAGGCAATCAGGGACGCTTAAAAAAACACTTAAAAATTTGTAACTGTATTTAATTATGGGTTTGAAAACTGGATACTAGAAACGTTTAGTAGAAATTAAGAAAACCACTAAGTTTTTTAGAAGACTATCATGAGGGTCATAACAAAGAAGACGATGTAGGGAAAGTGGGAAAACTCCAATTGAGGCTCGCAGAGCCTGTCTCTGATGTTCAAACTTTTTGCATTCAAAGAGAAAATGGATAGCAGATTCTGGATATTGACAAAGGGGAGTCAACTAGCCCTATTTTTGCATATATTTCATTAAGTTGGATTGTGTTGCTTCGGAGACGCGAGATTAAGATATCATATTTTCGGTTTGGGAGTTGATTGAGGGAGGTTTTATTAACAGGGTGATCAAAAGGGAAACGCTTGTGGTATTTCGAGTTAGTCCGGAGGTTATTGAGTTCGCGATTTGAGTCTAAATCTGCTGAATATGACAAGTCTTCAGGTGAGATACGAGGGACGGCTCGAGGAGCATTAATGACATGTTTGGCCAGTTTATCCGCGGTTTCATTGGGTGAGATGCCAACGTGTGCTGGTGTCCAGGCTATGGTAATTGATTTAACTTTTACACTTGCTGAAACGATCTTATTTTGTAAGAGAAGGATGCTGTGGGGGGAGTTATGGGTAGCCGAGATGAGGGCAGTGATTGCGGACTTACTGTCTGATAAAGTAACGTAATCCAGATACTCGGTGGTGATTTTTGTGATTGCTAACCAAATCGTTAAAACTTCTCCAGTAAAAACTGGGTTAATGTGATGGATTTGAGAGATATAAGAAATATTGTTCCTTGAGTTAATACCCGCAATACCTGTGTTCGTATTGGATTTTGAGGCATCGGTAGCCAGGATGGTATGGTCTTTCCAAAGGGTGTGGAGGGTTTCCTGATAGAGAGGGAGGATTTCGTTGGGATTTTTCGTAGTTTGGAATGGAAGATCGTGTACATAAAGATGGAGGTTCGGGAGATCTGTGAGGAAAACTGGAATGCGGAAGGGGATGATATTGTATTTGCTTATGCCCTTTTGGTTGAAGATGTCCTGAAACTTGAGGAAAAGGTGGGGTTTCTTTTTAAGTCTAGTAAAATGAAATTTATGCAAACGTCGATTCATTGGGGAGTGGGATCCAAGGGAACATTGACGGAGGTAGAATTTCGTTGCTGCTAAAAAAAATCTGTGTGATATTGGGGTGGTGCCAGCTTCTTTGTGGAGGATATGAATTGGAGTCCAGCGTGGGGGGCCTGTTGCTGCGAAGAGGCTAGAATTGTAAATTGTTTCGATTACTCGGAGATGTGATTTTGACGCAGAGAAGAGGATTGGGCTGCCATACTCTAACGTACTTCTGATGGTAGAGTTTACTATCTGAGTGAGGTGGTAGGTTCGAGACCTCCACTGCGTACTAGAGATGCAGCGGAGTGCATTAATTTTTTTATAAACATTTCTTGTTTAGGTATTGAAAATGAAAGAGGAAAGAAATGTTTGCGGTGTAATAGATGCCGAGAATTTTGATGGAATTGACTTGGGGAATTCGTTCGTTAAAGATTGTTAACTGAATCGGAGGAAAGAGACGTTTCTTGAATAAATTAGTAGTTGCACTTTTTGAGGCTGAAATAGCCATTTTCCTGTCAGAGTACACATAGTTTGGATGGTGGTGAGTTTACTTGAAGTTTAGCAATAACCCTGTCAAAAGATTTTGCAGCGTAATAAATGTAGATGTCATCAGCGAACACAAGAATTTGAACTCCAGTGGGAAGGTGTTTAATGTCTTTAAGGTAAAACATAAAAAGAAGAGTGTCCTCTCGACACTGCCCTGTGGGAGGCTCTGGGGTTGCTGGAAATCTTTAGACCGGGTGTTGCGCCAAGAGATGTAGAACGTTCTATTGGAAAGAAAGTTTTGTAAGAAGAGCGCTGTTTTTCCAGATATGCTGGCCGAAAGAAGTTTGGTGAGGAGACCATCAATCCATACGTTGTCGTATGCAGAAACTAGATCGAGTGCTACACAAACAATAAATTTTCTCCGTCTACGTGCTTCTCGTATGTTATGATAGAGTATTGAGTGAGTTGTATCACAGTCACGAAAGGGGAGGAAGCCAGTGTGGGAGGGAGGGAAGATATTTTGTTGAAGGCTAAAATTAAGGAGCCTTTGAAGTAGCATCCGTTCATATACTTTAGCGAAAGTAGAGGTGAGGGCAATCGATCTATAGCTTCTAATTTCTGGTGGGTTTTTTCCTGGTTTTAAGATCGGAACGATTTTTGCTAGGGTCCATGAACTTGGGGGTTGGGCTGTATCTTGAATGACATTAAAGTAGTTAAGGAGCTTAGTTGGATAACGGGAGTGGATAAATTTAATGAGAATAGCCGGAATTCGGTCTGGCCCAGGTGCGTATTTTTTGTTCTATGTATAGCAGCATCCAGTTCGGTACACGAGAAGTGGGTATCCAAGTGATTGTAGCCTGTGCCCCAAAATGAGAAAGGGATTGGACTTGGTGGGTTAAAATCAAATTTCCGGAGAGAGCAGAGGAATTTCGCGTTGAGATACTTTTTAAGATTTTAAAAATGTTTTTTGAGGACCTTAAATTGGAACAAATTTTGTCCCAATAAATTCTTTTTCTGCTTTTAATGTATTGGTGAAGTTTGGCGGAGTAGTGTTTGTATATAAGCCAAAATGTGGATGAGACTTGTTTTTTTTCCTTACGCAAAAATTTACGCTTTTGACCTAAAAGAAACGCGCTTTTTTGATCCCACCACGGAGTCGTGGGGTGAGGAGAAAATTTTGTATATCGGGTATTGTCTTGGACTACGGAATTGCAAGTATCTTCTATGTTCCTTGCGTTGAAATTATTGTTTGAAAGAACTTGGGCGATTTCATTCTGCGCATTTTTCAAATGGAGGTACGGGCGTGGTCGGCAAGGGTTGTTTAAGGAAAATTTAACTTTGGTTAAAATTGGAAAATGGTCACTATCAAAAGGGTCTGGGAAGACAGAGAAAGAACATTTCTGGAATAGTTCAGGGGAAACTAGGGTAAGATCTAATAATGACTGTTGATGATGAGGGCCGCTAAAATGGGTGGGAGTATTTGTATTCAAGATAGTAATATTATTTGATAGGATCCAGTCGAGAAAGATATTCGCAATTTGGGAGGACGAGACAGAGCCGAAGGCTCGGTGTCTCACGTTAAAATCTCCGACAATGATGAAGGGTTTCCCAATATTGGAAAAGAAATTTTCCAACCACTGTGAGGAATAATTTCCGTCTGGGGAATAGAGATTTACTACCGTGATTTGTCTATTGTTAACTTGGATTTTGGCATCGAGTATCTCAATTCGGGAAGGGGGGAGATTATGTAAATAATTTTTTTAAAATGGAATATGTTTTGAAATAGCTAAGAGGGTGCCACCACCTCTATGGTTAGGGGGATCACGATCCTGTTGGAGAGTAATTTTATTTTTAAAGTTGATTTGGTCATTGGTTTGAAAAAAGATTTCTTGGATACCAATGATATCGGCTTCAAGAAAAATGTTTTGACTCAGCCAGTGTCGTTTATTTCTAAGGCTGCACGCGTTCCACTGAATAAAATTTATTTTGGGAGTCAACATGGTTTATAATTACGTTTTTTGTTTATAAATTAATTTGTGATTTTTTAAGGTATCCTTAAACGCCTGGGGAGTCAAAAAGGGGAGCTTTTCTTATTTTTATGAAAAACAAGTTAGAAGACGTTTTTTAAAGAGTCAAAAGGCATTTTGCCGTCAATGTTCGGCGTTAAAAGAGGCATTGATAGGGGCTGCTCTTCTTTTAATGAAAAATCGTTTCCTTCTGGTTGGTTAGTACAGCTTTGTAGGGGAGGATTGTTGAGCTTATTTTTTATTTTTTTATTTTCCCGTTTGGGTTACTTTGTCCTCAGCGGGGGGCCCCTGAGGAAGGCTGCTACGCTGGATGTTTGTGATTGCTGGAATTAGAACCTGGTTGATTGCTTTAGTTAAATTCTCAATTTGGGCCGCCAGCAACGATACTTGTTTTGTGCAGGTGCTCTCAACTAACTGTTGTATTGATCCCGTGAACTTGTTCAGTTCTGATTTTAACTCAGTACGAGTTATATTATCCTGCCTCGGATTTCGTAATCTGGGCGAATGAAGGTTTTTTTAAAAATGTTATTCTTCTCGCTTCGCAAAGCGGAACATGGTGTGTGGATTTTATTGCGATTAGTTTTGTATAATTTACAAGAGCTGGACAATCCCACTGATTACGGGTATGAGGGCCGTTTCGTTTCGGCAATTTCGACAACATGGGTGGTTGGTGCATGGGCTCGGATGTTTGGAGTGAAGGCGTCCGCAGTTTCCGCATCTGGGTGGTTGTTTGCAGTATTTCTCAGGGTGTCCAAAACCCCAACAATTCTTACAAATGGTAATACTGTCTTTAAATATTTTCGTTTCATAGAATTGGTACCAAAGTCGAATTTTGTCCGGTATAACTGTTCCAAGGATATTAAATAAGATTGTAGATGTTGGCTTTCCGCGGTTTAAAAATCGGCGGATTTCAAGAGCCTGAACTCTATTTTCAGAGTTAAATTCTCTGCTAATGTCTAATACTTCTGTTTCTGATGGTAGATTTCTGACTATACATTTTGTAGAGCCGCGATGGCTCAGGGGATAGAGCGTTCGCCTTCCAATGAGGCGAACCGGGTTCGAATCCCAGTCGATACGAATCCCGCATCCGGCTTGCACTGACCACAGTGCTGACGTGAAATATCCTCAGTGGTAGACGGATCATGGGTTAGAGTCCCCTTGCCGTCAGGCTAACCGTGGGAGGTTCTCGTGGTCTTCCTCTCCATGTAACGCAAATGCGGGTTAGCTCCATCAAAAAGTCCTCCACGAAGGCAAATTTCTCCCAATACTCGTTCCAGGAGTTCCCTTGTCTTCTGGATTGGGTTCAAAATTACAAGGCTACGGAGTTGAACATTAGTAGCCGTAAACCCATTAAGTTGGGTCGGCTGTTCAACGACGGTTATGAAATAAAATATATATTTTGTAGGGGGCTGGGATAGCCTGGTCGGTAGGGCGCTGGGCCCATATCCAAGAGGTCGTGGGTTCGATCCTCGCCGGCCGAAGACTCCCCGTGTAGTAAATGGTGACTTATGCACGTTAAATCTGTCGAGTCTCAAAGTCCTCCATATTCCCATAACAAATCAATACCTCTGGGGGTACTGATCCAGGAGTTTCCTTGTCTTCTGGATTGGTTCAAAATTACAAGGCTACGGAGTTGAACATTAGTAGTTGTAAACCCATGAAATTGGGTCGGCTATTCAACGACGGTTATAAAATAAAATAAAATACATTTTGTAGGCCGGGTTAGCCTGGTCGGTAGGGCGCTGGGCCCATATCCAAGAGGTCGTGGGTTTGATCCTCGCCGGCCGAAGACTCCCCGTGTAGTAAATGGTGACTGATGCACGTTAAATCTGTCGAATCTCAAAGTCCTCCATGTTCCCATAACAAATCAATACCTCTGGGGGTACTGATCCAGGAGTTTCCTTGTCTTCTGGATTGGTTCAAAATTACAAGGCTACGGAGTTGAACATTAGTAGTCGTAAACCCATGAAATTGGGTCGGCTGTTCAACGACGGTTATAAAATTATAAAATAAAATACATTTTGTAGAGAGGCCGGGATAGCCTGGTCGGTAGGGCGCTGGGCCCATATCCTAGAGGTCGTGGGTTCGATTCTCGCCGGCCGAAGACTCCCCGTGTAGTAAATGGTGACTGATGCACGTTAAATCCGTCGAGTCTCAAAGTCCTCCATGTTCCCATAACAAATCAATACCTCTGGGGGTACTGATCCAGGAGTTTCCTTGTCTTCTGGATTGGTTCAAAATTTCAAGGCTACGGAGTTGAACACTAGTAGTCGTAAACCCATGAAATTGGGTCGGCTGTTCAACGACGGTTATAAAATAAAATAAAATATACATTTTGTAGTTATTAGTTCTAGGAGGCATTTGACTGTTACTTGAATTGAACGTCAAGTATAGTTTTGATAGCTAAAATATACCTAGCTGTTTCCAGATCTTTACATTGGATTAATAGTGCCCCATTTTTTGGAACCGAATGCTTGTTATGCCTTTGATCGGTACAGAGTTTGATAAGTCACTTTTGAGCCGTACTGGTGAAGTCTGGGGTATTGTGCAAGGTTTTTCTTTGGCTTCAATGATGAACCAAAAATCAGATGAGCCATTTTTTTGCTTCAAACAGGATATTTTCTATAGGCTCATTGGATTGCCATCTCTGTGGAGAGTCTGAATGGCTGAACATTCTTGCAGGTGAGCCCCCAAAAAATAAAAAGTCAAAGAGGCTTACCTGTTTCTTTGTATTCAAGAGGAAGGGAGAGAGGCTGTAACCCGTGTAGTCCGTGGCAGCTTCTTGACATTATGCTGGCATCATGCTTGAGGTCAATCTCTCCGACTAGAAAGATTGTGCCAATAGCACAAACAGTTAAAACTGTTGTTATCCTCAAGGAATGATCGAAGAAAAAAATGTAGTTTCACACTTTGGAGTGGAAATTTGAGTTCTACACTTTAAATCCGAAGTTTTGTGATTCAAACCCAAATAGGCGTCATCATCTCGATGGCACCAAAAACAAACAACCTGTGCTTTATTGTTTATTGAAATTACATACATTTGCTGACTTGTGTGCTCAATATAGGCTTATAAGTCATTGTCAAGTAGAAAATACAGATAGAACAATTCAGAGAAAGACATCACAAAGAATACATCCAGGGTTACGGCGGGATTCGAACCCGCTACCTCCACGCTTAACAGAGCGTTTTGACAGGCGATACCACTCGGCCAGGGAGGCCCCAACAACCTGTGCTTTTTATCAAAAAAGTAAATTAACACTCACTCCAATAATTTATAAGAGAAGCTGGAAAAAATACCATACCAATCAAGTCAAAAATAAAAACAAGCTATTAGCTATCCCTTAACTTAAAAACACGGGTGGATTGACTTTCTAGTGAATTTTTCATGAAGAAGAGGATTGGGTTGGATGAAGAAGATATTCTTTGCTCTTATCCTCTATGCTGTGAGGGGAAATTTAGTAGAAGATGATGAGTTGAGTTGTTGATGAGATGATGATGGAAAAGTGAAAGTACAAGAAACTAACATGAAGAAACTAACTAATTCAATGCAAAATTTGCAGTTTTCAGAAATCAAATTACAAAAATTTGTTGTTCCTGAGCTTTTGGGGAGGTTGAATTGATGATAATGAAGAAGTGAAGATACAAGATGATCGTGAAGGACTAATTCATTGCAAAGTTTGCAGTTTTCTGAGAATTCAAAATCAAAAATTTGGTTGGTTTCAACACTTTTGGAGAGACACACATTCAGGTCAACGGGTTCATAGATCTGGTCAGACTTCGTGAGGCCGGATGAGGATAAGCAACAAAAACAACAACAACAGAAAGAGGAGATCACGAGTCCTGTCTTTGCATATATTGCATTTAATTGAATTGTGTTACTTCGGAGACGCTAAATTAAAATGTCGTATTTTCGGTATGGGAGTTAATTGAGAGAAGTTTTATTAACAGGGTGACCGAAAAGAAAACGTTTGAGATATTTCGAGTTGATATAGAGGTTATTGAGTTCGCGGTTGTCTAAACATGCTGAATATGACAAGTCTTCAGGGAAGATAAATGGAATAATTTGAGGAGCATTGAGGGCTTGTTTGGCCAGTCTATCCACTGTTTCGTTGGGGGGGGGGGTGCCAACGTGTGCTGGTGTCCAGACGATCGTGAGAGATTTCCCTGTTGCACTTGGTAGCCGAGATGAGGGCAGTGATTGCGTATTTACTGTCCGATAAAATAACGTAATCAAGATACTCGGTAGTGAATTTTGTGATTGCTTACCAAATCGCTAAAACTTCCCCGGTGAAAATTGAGTTAATAGAATGGATTTGAGAGATATAACACAGGTCTAATAGCCGCAATACCTGTGTTCTTATTGAATTTCGAGGCATTGGTCGCGAGAATGGGGAAATCTTTCCAAAGGAGGGGGGGGGTTGGGTTTCCCGATAGAGAGAGACGATTTCGTTGGGATTTATCGCAGTTTGATATGGGAGTTCATGCACATAAAGACAGAGGTTCGGGAGATCTGTGAGAAAAACCGCAATGTGAAAGGGGATGATGTTGTATTTACTTATGCCTTTTTGGTTGAAGATGTCCTGAAACTTGAGAAAAAGGTGGTGTTTCTTTTTAAGTCTAGTAAAATGGAATTTATGCAAAAGGCGATTCATTGGAAAGTGAGTGTCTGAGGTAGAATTTTTTTGCTGCTAAAAAAAGGTTGTGCGATATTGAGGTGGTGCCAGCTTCTTTGTGGAGAATATGAATTGGAGTCCAGCGTGGAAGGCCCGTTACTGCTCGGAGACGGGAGATGTAGATGTTTCAACTATTCGGAGTTGAGATTTTTGGCGCAGAGAAGACAGTCGGGCTGCCATACTCTAACACACTTCTGATTGTAGCATTTACAATCTTAATGAGGTTATTGGTTTGAGACCCCCCCCCCCCCACTGCGTGCTAGAGAGTGCATTATTTTTTTAAACATTTCTTTTGTAGGTATTGAAAATGACTGGGGAAAAAATATTTGCAGTGTAATAGATACCGAGAATTTTGATGGAATTTAATTGGGGAATTCGTTCGTTAAAAATTGTTAACTGAATCGGAGGAAAGAGACGTTTGTTGAATAAATTAGTAGTTGCACTTTTTGAGGCTGAAATAGCCATTTTCCTGTCAGAGTACACATAGTTTGGATGGTGGTGAGTTTACTTGAAGTTTAGCAATGATCCTGTCAAAAGATTTTGCAGCGTAATAAATGTAGATGTCATCAGCGAACACAAGAATTTGAACTCCAGTGGGAAGGTTTTGGTGAATATCTTTAAGATAAATCATAAAAAGAAGAGGGGAGCGGACACTGCTGGAAATCCTTATACCGGGTGTTGCGCCAAGAGATGTAGAAGGTTCTATTTGAGAGAAAGTTTTGTAAGAAGAGCGCCGTTTTTCCGTATATGTCGGCCGAGAGAAGTTTGGTAAGGAGACCATCAATCCATACGTTGTCGTATGCGGAGACGAGATCGCATGCGATATATTTCTTCCGTTCTCGTGCTTCTAGTATGTCAAGGTAAAGTGCTGAGTGAGTTGTTCTGCAGTCCCGACAAGGGAAGAAGCTAGTGTGGGAGGGAGGGAAGATATTTTGATGAAGGATGAAATTAAGGTGCCTTTGCTGCAGCATAGGTTCGTAGACTTTCTCTAAAGTAGAGGTGAGAGCAATCGGTTGATAACTGCTAATTTCTGTGGGTTATTTTCCCGGTTTTAAGATCGAAACGACTTTCGGTAGGGTCCATGAACTAGGGGCGGTCTGTATCTTGAATGTCATTAAAGAAGTTAAGAATCTTATTTGGGTGACGAGAGTAAATGAATTTAATGAGGTTAGCCGGAATGCGGTCTGATCCGGGAGCCGTATTCTTTGTTCGAGGTATATCTGCTTCCAGTTCGGTAGACGAGAAAGGGGTATTCAAAGCGTAGTTGCATGTGACCCAAAACTAGAAAGGGATTGGCAGGGGCTTTCAGCATGAAAGAGGTTTTCACCGAAAAGATTAGCTTGGTCGAGTGGGCTAGTGATTACTATCGCTTGGTGGGTTAAAATCAAGTTACCTGAGGGACATGAGGAATTTCTCATTGAGTTACTTTTTAAGATTTTAAAAATGTTCTTTGAGGACCCTAATTGGTCCAAATGTTGTCCCAATAAATTCTTTTTCTACTTTTAATGTATTAGCGAAGTTGAGCAGAGTATTGTTTGTACTTGAGCCAAAGTGTTGATGAGACTTGTTTTTTAGCCTTCCGCAAAAATGTACGCTTTTGACCTAACAGAAACGCACATTTTTGGTCCCATCACGGAGTCGTGGGATGAGGGGAATATTTCGTGGTTCAGGTATTATCTTTGACTACAGAATTGCAATTTTTTTTCTATGTTCCTTGCGTTGAGATTATTGTTTGACAGAACTTGAACGATTGCATTTTGTGCATTTCGCCAATGAAGGTACGGGCATGGTGAGTTTGGCATGGGTTGTTTAATGAAAATTTAACTTTAGTTAAAACTTGGAAATGATCACTATCAAAAGGATCTGTTAAGACTGAGAAGGAAGATTTCTGGAAAAGTTCGGAGGGAAACTAGAGCAAGATCTAGTAATGACTGTTGATGATGTGGACTGCTAAAATGGGTGGGAGTATTTGTATCCAAGACAGTTATATTATTTGACAGGATGCAATCAAAAAAAATTTCAGCAGTTTGGGAGGCCGACACCGAGCCGAAGGCATGGTGTCTCACGTTAAAATCTCCAACGATGATGAAAGGTTTTTGGATGTTGGAAAGAAAATTTTCCAACCATTGTGTGGAATACATTCTGTCTGGTGATTAGGTGCTTACTACTATAATTTGCCTGTTATTAACCTGGATTTTGACACCGAGTATCTCAATTCGGGAGGGGGAGATTATATTAATCAATTCTTTGAAATGGTATAGGTTTTATGGGTGCCACCTCTATGGTTAGGCGGGTCACGATCCAGTCGAAGGGTTAATTTACCCTTCAAATTTAACTGATCATCTGCTTGAAGAAAGGATTCTTGGATGGCGATGATATCAGTCGCTGTGAAAATATTTTGAGTCAGTCAGTGGCGTTTATTTTTAAGGCTTCTGGCATTCCATTGAAGGATATTAAATATCGGAATTGACATAGTTTATAAGAAATAAAAAAATTAAAAAAAATTTTTTTTGAAAAGTTTCTCTAAACGCATGGGACAGAGTAAGTAGTAAGAGTTTTTTTTTCTTAAAAATCATTTTCTAAAGGATCAAGAGATAATTGATCCTCCTCGTTATTCACCGGTATTAGAGGCATTGATAAGGAGTTGTCCATAGGCATATGCAGATCTTAGACTACAGGTTAGCCAGCTGTTGGGAGAGGTTTTGTAGTGAATTGCGCAGATGATGGGGGTGTGTTCGATGTCTTCTTTGTTTGTTTGTTTGTTTGTTTTTTTTGTTGTTTTTTTTTGCCTGCTTTGGAGAGAAGTCGGGTGAGTGGATTGAGACATTGGTTTCTGTATATGCACCCTGGGGAATGGCGCTTCGTTGGATGTTTGTTATCGCTGGGGTAAGTATCCGTCAATTTGAGTCACCAGTATAGAAATTTTTTGCGCAGGTATTCTCGACTAATTGCTGCTTGGATTCTGTGAACTTGTTGAGTTCCGATTTTAACTCGGCACGGGTAATGTATTCTCCTGGCACAGACTGAGTTCTTTCTGTCAATGAGTTTTTTTTTTTTTTTTTTTTCTTTTTTTAAAGGCTATTCTTCTAGCTTCGCACATCGGAACATGAGGAGTAGACTTAATTCTGATTAGTTTTTCAAAATTTAAACATGAAGGGCAATCCCGCTGATTTGGATTATGACTGCCGTTACTATTTTTGCAACACCGGTCGCTATTTTGCAAGGGCCCTGATGTTCAGAGTAGAGGCCTCCACGGTTAGGGCGTCTGGTTGGGGATTTACAGTATTGTCGGGATGGCAAAAAACCCATCAGTTCTTGCATAAAGTCACACTATCATGGAAAAGTTATGTTTCATAGTATTGATACCAGAGAAGGATTTTCTTTGGGACAACTGTACCTAAGATGCTGAATGCTGAATAGGATTGCGGTTGTCGGTTTCCCTTTTTTTAAGAACCGACGAATTTCTAGAGCCTGTGTTTTGTTTTCTAAATTGAACTCCCGGCAAATGTCCGAAAATGAGTTTTCAACAAGAAAGTAACGGAGGATAAATTTGGTGGAAATACATTCTAGAAGGCATTTAGTTGCTACTGGAATCTCTAGGATTGCGTTTATCTTTAAGATGTGTTTCGCAGTTTCTAAGTGTCACATTGAATGAGGAGCGACCAGCTTCCTTGGAATCATATACTTTTAATTCTTTTGGTCGGTACAGAAGCAATGAAATCCGCTTTAAGGCGTACCGGTAAGGTCTGTGGTATAGCACAAGAATTTTTTTTTTTTTCTGCAATGCTAAATTATAGGTCTGTTGCGCCGTTATTTTTGGCTTGAACCAGTATATCTTCTATGGGCTCTTTGGAGCACCACTGGTAATCTAAGAGGTTACTCATTTTGACCGGATAGCCTCCAAAAAGTAGAGAGTCAAAGAGGCTTTCCTGTTTTTTGGTAATCCTGAAATAAGGAGGGCATTATTTTTCACCTTGCTTTAAATTCATGGATGCCTGTTTGTCATCCAAAACAAAAGTAGTGATTAGCTGAAAAATTATAATGATTCGAACAAAAACTTCAACATGGCCTTTATTGCAAAAAGCCTATCTTTTATGAACACTCTTCTTAAACAACTGTTTCTCGGCACGTGAAGAAAAGCGTACTTTAAAAGTTCAAACACGTGGTGCTAGTAATAAGATTTGAAAACACTCCAAAAAGAGGATCTTTGCTCTTCGCTTTTATCCTCTGTGCTGTAAGTGAGAATTCGGTTGTAGGTGATGAGTTGAGTTGATGATGACGGTGGAAAAGTGAAGTGAAAGTACAAGATGTTCATGAAGAAACTTTAAACTAAGAGAGAGAGGGAAAGGGCCTAACCTAACTTTTGAATCTAATCGATAAGAAATGGAACTCCTGAAAAAAGCCATAAGGGAAAATTTGTCTTCCTGTAGGACTTCTGAGCTACTTAATATTTCTTTTATTTTAATAAATATTTTCTATTTCATAAAAATGTTCAAACAAAATTCTAGGCAAGATGACATGTAGATATCTTTAAGGAACAATAAATTATTATTGATATTTCTAATTATGTGTAAAGAAAGTAAAATAGAAATAAAAATTGACATAAAAACAAGTGTTCTGTTTATCCTCTATCTCCCTAACTCATTCGATTACTTTACAATAATGTGAGATATAAATATTTCAAAACTTTATTAATAATAATAAATGAGTACTTTTCAAAATAAGTATGAAAGCGAATAAAAAACTTGTATAATACCTAACACTCCTAACACTTTTAATTTGTATGAAGAAAGCTTTATAATTTTGTTACTAGATATAATTACCAAATTATAACTGTGTGAGATATAGAAACTAATGTCGAGAACTAAATTACAGCATTAGGAAAAGAATAAACGTTAAATATAAAATATTGCATAAAGAAAATTTTTATGATTTTATTTCAGGCTTGGGTTTTTTTTTTATTAAAAACTTTTGTCATTTTTTGAAGTATTTTTGCTCGTCGTAGGATTTACCTTTCCCCGATAGATATGTATCCCACGACCACGAGCAATATAAACTTTTTTTCTTTTATTTGATTTTTATTTCTCTGTTATTCTAGCACCATCAGACATAGTTATTAACTCCATTGGATAACTTTTAATTGAGTGCGTAATAGCGTTGAGAGCAGTATAGCAACTTTCATCTCTTATGATAGTTTTAATTTATTTAGCCAAATCATGATTTTTGTAATATTGATATCAGTGTATGAAATTTTTACGAGAAGTTTAAAGAAGATGAATATGTAGTGGGTTTCAGATCTGCATAATTCTCTTTTTTTATAATTAACAATTTAATTCTCCCAAGAACCATAATTTCCAGAAAAAAGTAATACTGATGAGCAATTGTTTTTTAAATATTGGATTTTTCAAAAAGAAAAAAAAAACTTTTGTTTCAATAATAAAATTTAAATAATAAAAACAAAAAACAAGATAGATTTTTTCAAGGACTTTAAAAATTTTTTTTCTTCCTTTTCGTCTATTTCTCTTAACCTTATAAGAAATAAACAAAACTAATCAATTGCGCCTAACTAAATTTCTTTTTCAATTATTACGTATGTTTCTTCAAATTAAAACTATGGAATTTCCGATGCTAAAGTTAAAATTTAAAAGCTTAAAATTTTCAGGGCAGAATTTATATAAGAGAAAACATTTTATTTTTAAAATTTATCTAAATGTAAAATTTCTTTACAACCCGATTTCAAAGAAAATAACGCTGACTTCAAAATAATCTGTTTCATTTTTACTTTTTTAAATAACTCAAATGTTTTAATTTCATTACGTAAAAGTATTTAAGACAGAACAAATATTCAGGTGTCAACGTGAATTTTTTTTTATTATAATATTGTATAGTTATTACTTTTCTGATTGAAAACATTTATTTTTGCCGGTTTTTATTTTATAAGTGAAACTTCTAATGCGACTTCCAACAAGGTTGCGTTAAACGTTTAACGCTACCATGGAGGGGGTATGAAAGCACTGTTGCGTTAAACGTTCAACGCTGCTGGGGAGGGGGAATAGAAAGAGACAGAGCGATAGTGAATGCGTGGCACTCGAATGCATGCGCGTAGAAAATGATAATTAAAAGATGCGATCAATTGTGAATTGTAAGCAATGTTAATAAAGTTTGTCTTAAAGAAACAATATGATTTCACTAAAAATCAATTTCTACCCCTTGCTATTTTCATTTCCACATTACGAAGTTTCACTTCTTCCGCGCGGAGGGACTCCACGCACTATTTTTTTTAATTTCTAATGATAGTTACTTTGTAACAAATCTAACAACGTAATGATTATAAAAATTTAAAGGAACTAATTTCATATATTTGCACTAAAAATAAATTTGCACTTCAAATTCAATCCAGTCTTAACCATTACATACATTACATAATTTGATAAAATCTAACCTCCAAATAAATAAAAAATATTGAGTTTTTTTTTTTTAATTGATTAGAAAACTCATTTAAAATAAATAAATAAATCATTTTCACAACAAAACGTCACGACTCAAATGTAGAATGGAAATTATTCATAAAAATTGATTAAAATTGTAATGAAAGGAAAATACATTAATGTATGAAAATTTATTCCAATAAATTAAAATAAAAATATATTTAAATATGATGTTAAAGGTTGTGAAAACAACTAGAAAAATTGAATAAAATTCGAGCGCATCTTAGAAAAGTAAAATTCGAGAAAAAATGTTATTTGAGAGTCACCTCCTTCTTTGAGTTATGACTACTCTTGGAGCATCCCCCATCCACAATAATAATAGTTACATCCTATTTCAATCTAAAAAAGGCACTCCCAAAATTCTAGGAAATCTTCCCATTCCCAGTGAAGCATTTATTATCAAATTCTAACAAATAAGTTATCTTCTCTTCTGGCCTATAGATATCCCTCATAGATATCAAGATAAGGATAGAAAAAGCAGGGTAATTTGAATCTGTGAACTTTTTCCCATAGTGAAAAGGAATCGGCTATGTAAGTAATAAGGAAGGGAGGGATATTTTGGTTTCGTCATGTGGTAAAATGATTTTTAAGGTGTTTTTTTTTTATCTAATGAAAACTTTAAGGAAAGCAAAAGAACTACATTAAATAAATAAATAAATAAATAAATAAATAAAAAAACTAAGTAGTTTGAGAAAATATTACAAATTCTCATTTACAATGGGGATGTTTGAAGCCCCATTGTAGCCCATAACCCCTCCCTTACCTACGTCTCTGGGCCACCACATTTACTGGGTACCAGGTAGCGATCGCATTTTCAGATCGATGTCCGATCGATCTCCGGTCCTGGCTGACCAATTATGCTGAGATGAATTGTACACACGGAGAATTGTTGTTGCGTTTAGTCGTGCCTAAGATGAATTGTACTGGCGACAAATTGTGTCCCAGACGAATTGTACTTTCAGCGTATCGTGCTCACGATGAATTGTCGCTGCAGCGAATTGTTCTCACGACGGATTGTCACACCACCAACAATTGTGCGAAATTAATTTTCGCTACAAAGATACAATGTCATAATAGTTTCCTAAATTACAAACATAAGAAAAATTATTTTCTTATATTTTCTAAATATCTGCAAGAATCATTTTTAATTATTTATTAATTATTTTTTTCTCTGTATTGCCTTTTACTTTGGTGAATTTAAAACCATTCTGATTTATGAAAATTTTCTTAAAGTCGGAAATATTGAAAGGAATGACAACGTTCATGTTGGATTGATTGTTTTACTTTGTTTTGCTTTGTTGTCTGATTGGGTCACTGGCTTGCTGGAGGCTTCATGCTGCTAAGTATCTTTTTTATTATCATCTATTTAAGCTATAAGCTTGTTTTATACTTATCAGGAAAGATTAAAACAATTTTTCTGCCTACTAACTACAACTTTAACTATACTTCTCCTACTAAGCTATTTGTATTTATTTTTATATTTGCTTATGTAACATTATTACTATTTTATTTTTCCTTTATTGCAATTGAAATTAATTAATTCTAGTCATGCAAAATCGTGGAGATTACAATGCAGATCGATTCGAATGGTTTCACCTTTTTGGGAAATTGGGTGTTACAGCTCTTGGTCATCCTTTTGAATATGTGAAAGTATTGATTCAGGTAATATAATATTTACTTCTAGAGAAATTGTTTATTTCAAATCTAATATTTGCGTTCATTTACTTCAGGCTTTGAGTCAGTTATTTTTAGTTTATCTTTCAAAAGAAATTATTTTTATTTTTGTAAAATGTACCTTTCTAGAGAAACTGTTAAGTTCTTTCAAGCTACTTAGGTATCAACACTTTTCATTATCACACATTAGGTATCAACACTTACTTAGGTACATTCAGGCAAAGAAAAGTTCAGTGATAGTTATTTTTTAAAAAAACGTTTAGTCTTGTCAAAATTTAATATATTTGCTCCGGTGTGGCATGGAGTTATATCTTTCTAGTTGGTCTCTATCTTTGATGTTTTTTTGGTTTTAAATTTAATTTATAAAAAGATTTCCATATCATGATCTATCTCAAAATTTCCAAGTCGTAGTGACTTGCAGACAGCAGTTTGTAAGAAACTAAAAAAATATATAAATAACCCATTCCCTAACAGACCCCTATATGTTTAAAAAAAAAAAAAAAAATTCAAGTTTAAAAGCTATTTGGTACTTTGGTGATTGTAGTTGATGCGACAGATCATAATGCAGAAATATCCCCAAATTGAGTCCCGGAAGCTTGGTACATTAAAATTTGGTGATTATTTGGCATAGATACAAACTGTAATGTTAACTATAATGTTAAAATCTCTCCTGATATATAATCATTTTAGTAGGTAAAAAAGATAAGAAAAAGAGAATTTTAGTAACTATAGCTTGTATGAAACAAGTATAAAATTTGTCTTAATGTTCTTAAAAATATGAATGAAACTGCATTGGGATAAGAATTTATTTAAAATAGGAAGATTGGTTAGTAATTGAGTTTTCTGTTTGCTGAAATTTTGATTTGATTTTTGATATCCATGCATCTATTTCTTAAAGAAATTTTTTTTATCTACCATTCTCTTTTTTTCAATTACCCTTTAGTTTTTTGTAATATTTCTGAGGATACTGAAAACTGAAATCTATAACGACATAATCTATAAATCTATAAGTAATCTATAACGACACTATGCGAGGGAAAAATTTTCCGCAACTTTTAGTTTAGACGGTGAAGTTTTCAATTACCCAAAAGCGGTTGCGAAAAATGATGAATGAATCTACTTATTTTAATTCGCTTCTTAAAAAAGCAAGAAGGATGTTTACCCAGCTCTTGTAACAATCTATTGTAAGGATGTTAACGCAACAGCACTGCTTGTAAACAATGTCAGGATATTGTATGCTGTTTTTGATAAAGTCTAGACCAACACCTGCAATAAGAAATGCTGATGTGTCACTACAATTAAAACAGGGGATTAGTTTCTTTTTTTTAAAAAAGGGTAAATAACCGTTATCCTTTATTGTACGTTAATTTTGAACGTTTTTTTTTTATATCGATACCAAATTTGACGAATTTATTTTTGTTTGTTTCTAAAAGAAATTTTTAAAAATTTATTTAGAACTCATTCCGTACGTTAATTGTTTTTAAAAATTCAGTAAAACCTGTTTTTGTGCGGTCCTTTTTTATGAGATTTTGTTTTTGTGCGATTGTTTTTGTGTGATTTTATTTTTGTGCGATTTATTTTTATGCGGTATATGAATTTTAGCGGAAATTTTCTTGAAGCCTTTTAACTCTAATCAAGATTACTTTTAAATCCATGGATTAAGAAGATTGAGAATAAGTGTTTACAATTTGAATTTTCCAATGAGCTTTATTAAGGTTCATTGATAAATTAATTTGCAAAGTTATTTGTTTCAATGAAAACTGAGGTTTCTATGCTATGTAATTCTTTCATATTTTTATTAATTGTTTATTTTTTTAAATATTTTAATCTTATGTAATTAAAATTTTTTGTTATTAACATTCTATTATTTCAAGATAATTGGAACATTTTTTAAATGTTTATTGACCTGTTCATCTATTAATAATGTATCAATATTTTTCTTAAAAGTTTAAACAACTTACTATAATTAATTAATAATTTAATTTGCAATTAAATTCAATATTATCCTCCGTAGATTGGGCATGAACCATTCCCACCTAAGCCAACTAGGACTCTTTTAGGCAAACCAGCTTTAGGTCTGACTGGTGCATTTGCTTATAGTAAGATATCTTTTAATTATTCTCATAATAATTTGCTATAGTTTTTTGTTAATTTAGCTTTTTAAATCATTTTTGTGTAAAAATTGTTTCTGATCTTGTTTCATTTTGGAATATTTGGATTTTTAAGTATTTTTTTTTTTTTTTTTACTATATAAGTTTGCGAAGATAACAATATTGTAGATTACTTATAACAAGTACTGATAAATTCTTGAACATTTAAAAACATTTCTGAAATACGTTTTTTAGTTTTGATTGTTTATCACCTTATTGCATTTTTTTTAATTTGTTATATTTTTCTTCATTTTTATCTTGTAGTGAATGACCCTTGATGTTAATGTAGTTTTTTTCAAATATTAATTCATTAATTAAGTTTAAATAATTAATTTTAGTTTTATATAGGAGAAATTTTTTTTTATTATTTAGTAAAAAGTAACCAAATAATTTTTTTTTTATATTACTTTATTATTTGTGAAAATTAGACAACAATGAAAAGGTTGAAATTAGTAACAATAGGTAGTCATTAAATTGCTTGCTGAAAGCTTTTTAATTGAGACTTTGTATTTGCAGAAAGTTTTTATGTTAATTCAAGTCTGGTGATTGGTATTTGGACTAGTGCAGTAATGGATTTTAAGTGCTAGTGATCAGTAATATAAAAACCTTTACTTGAGCAGATAATATAATAGAAAAGGTTTATTATTTATTCTTGTAAGTAAGCTGTGAACCGAAGTTAAGTTGGTTCAGTAGTAATAATTATTTTCAGTGACAAAATATTAGAGTAAAATGTTTTGGTTTTCAATATTTAATCAGATTTTGACTCAAAAACAATGACCGTGACAATTTTGAAAAGAGTTTAGTAATCAGATTCTGACTGAAGGAAAAGTAAAATTTTGAAATGGCAGCATTTAAGTTATGTAGAGCCTTGTTTTTCAAGTACTGGTATTTGTATTAGAATTAATACAGGATATATATATATATTAAAATAGGTTAA
The DNA here is from genome assembly GCA_949128135.1 of Parasteatoda lunata. Taxonomy (NCBI): domain Eukaryota; kingdom Metazoa; phylum Arthropoda; class Arachnida; order Araneae; family Theridiidae; genus Parasteatoda; species Parasteatoda lunata. Next base: position 36,708,037 of record OX421973.1, on the reverse strand, counting down.
ACATCAAAATATTTTCATTTGTAGAGCAAATATTTTTCATTAAAGAGTGTTTAAATCATCAAAAACATAGTAGTCTAAAAATTGTGTAAGTGCCACAATTTTGTATATGTAAAGATTATACCAGTAATACAAATTACTTGCCTTATCAGTTCTAGATAGAACATTAAAATATTTTATTGTTACTTCAAATAAATCAGGTTGAGAAAACTCGTCTAGAGCACAGATTTTGTAAGAAATTTTTAACGAAATTCTGAGGCATAAACAAAGTATTATTCTGAAATAAATTATTTACTGCATTTATAAATTGTTCACTCAATTGATTTTTGCACAAGTTTTTAATATGGTTTTGACTGACAAAAGGAGTAACATTCTCAGATTAACTATGCATAAATAGGCTACAAAATTTTTATTTTTTGAAATAAACTAACTGAAATTTTATTTACTGCTTAATAAAATGTTTATTTGCCTTTCAGTGAAACATATAAAGAGTATAGATGGAGTTTTTGGGCTTTATAGAGGCTTATTTCCAAAGTTATGTACAAATTTTGTGAGCATGTCTACATACATAATTGCATATGAGGTAAATTTAAAGTTTTTTTTAAAATTAATTTTGTAAAAATACATTTAATAATAGTTTTGAGCATTAATTTTATTTAATTTGCTATGGTATAGGTAGCAGAGTTCTCCCTTGGAATAAAAAAAGAAAAGGTTGCATGCTTCCTCTGAAAAAGGCATTTTGAGTTTTGAAAGGGTTGAGTTTTATTATTTAAACAGTTAATTTTTTTTTCAAGATAAAATATGAATTAAAAGGCAGGGTTTTTAAGGGGTGGCAGCTTATTTTTACTAAAATGGCAGAGAAGACCCATTTATTGGGATCAAAGGGCAAGCTACCCTTCAGAAAATGCATTGAGGGAATACTAGGTAAAATTTGGGTGTTTAAAATAGCGATATAATATTGTTTTTTATTCAATTGCATTTTTTTAATTACCTTTTCTTTAAAGAAAGGGGACAGATTTTTTAATTTTAACTTGTTTGTTTTCAATTTTATTAAATTTAAACTTATGCGTTCCTTTTAGCTCTTAAACTACTAATTTTGGCTTTAACTTTTCTTTTTGTCTTAAACTAAGTTTTCATCAATACTTTTATGTACTTTTTATACATTTAAAAAAGGCTATTTTAATGTGAAAGTTATAAATTTGTTTTTTATTCATTCTTCAGGATTAGCGTTTATTAAATGAGTATAAGAAAATATTTTTGGTCAAATGTGAAAATATCACTTTTGGTTTTAACTGTACATTTTTTGTCTTTTTGCAATGTTTTTCTAAATTATGTTTTTATAAATTCCTTCTCAGATAAAAAGCACTGGTTTTATTTAATCTATTTATTCTTAAAATTTAACAACATTTTATTTATAAATTTCATCAAAATGATATGTATTTATTCGTAAAGTTCACTTGTAACCTTTTTGGTATTTGGAGTTTATTTAAACTTTTTAACATAGACTTACACATGGATGCGTTTAAGGCAGTTTCTTATTTCATTTACAGATATTTTATTTTATTAACATATCTGTAATAAAATATAACAAAAAAGTTAAATTGACTAATTGTTATCTTATTATTTAAATACATAAATTGTGCTAAAAATTAAATTTTTTCCATAGAGCTCACATCAGATAAAATCAGTCATAAATAAAGTTAGCAAATTGTTCATATAACGCATGCTCCTTTTGAAAGTTGTAATTTTAGAGTTAGCATTAGAGTAACAAAATCAGTCATAAATAAAGTAAGAAAATCGGTCAAATAACACATCCCTCATAATAATATTGTAAAAGTTGTTTTTTTGGAGAACCTCCTTCTTTTTAAAGATAATACTTTAGTTTTTTTCTCTTTCACATCTCTTTTAATTTATTTGATTTATACAAAGTTTTACTGTAGGAGTTAAATTAAAAAAAAAAAAAAAAAAAGCAAAATTTACTTTTTATTGGATCTACAATCTTCGTTTTCTTTAACTGCATTTATCAGGAAAAGTAAAGTAAATAATTATGAAATGCAGTATGAAATGTTTTAGCTAAAAGTGCAGTGAGTGATCATTAAAGTAATAAAACATTTCTAATCCACAATAAATTATTTGATATTCTTTTCTTTCTTCTTTTACCAGACCTGAAAATAGATTTTGTTGCTTTTTTTTCTTCTAAGATCTAAGGTGTATGAAGTATTTATTAAAAATTGTTTTTAAAATTTATCGGTCTATAATTGTTTTGGATTTGATAAAAGAAATATCTTAGAATAATTTTTTAGAAATATATATATTTTTTTTATTATTTAAAAAATGAATCATGAGAAATATTTCATAGTGAAAAAATTCTACTTTCCTCCTAATTGAACATAATTTTTTATAAAGAATATAATTTATTTTGTCATTTCAGAAAGTACCCTCATTAGATTCTAATAAACAACTGCAACAAATATCAGAATCTGAATTAACAGATGAACAAAAGCTAACTTTATTTGCTCATGAGTTAATGAAATCAACTGTGGCACGGGCAGCATCCATTATTGTTAGTCATCCTTTTTACAGTAAGTAATAGAAAATATTTAATCTATGGTTTGCAATACTATAGCATCCATTATTGTTAGTCATCCTTTTTACAGTAAGTAATAGAAAATATTTTATCTATGGTTTGCAATACTATAGCATCCATTATTGTTAGTCATCCTTTTTACAGTAAGTAATAGAAAATATTTAATCTATGGTTTGCAATACTATACTGTACTGTTTATATATGTTACTGTGAGTGACAAAAATGGTGGTTATCGACTTCCAATGGTGAATGTTGACAATCATATTGTTGCTTTGGTAAATGTCTGAAATATATACTAGGTCTAGTAAAGCACCACGTCCTACTTCAATGTTTTTTTAAGTGCCACTACCCGGTATGCGTTTAACCAGTATTCCGAACACTGGTGTTTCTCCTAATCTTACCTCAGCAGATATTAAAATATCGAATAAATATAATATTAACGAACAAATTAATATCAAATCTGATATAACAAATATTTCGAACATTCACCAAAGCGACTATGTGATTGTTGGCATTCGACGGGGAAAGTCTACATTCTCTTGATTTCGGTCATTCACAGTAACATATACTTTTGATAGTTGCTATGTACCCTGGATGGAGGAAAAGAAGTAACTAAATTAGTTAAGGTTGGCACTATTTTTCCGTGATGTCAAATTGAAAAAATAATTTCTTATTTTTGGTATATATTGTGTTCCAAAAAACTAAAATAGTTTACTAGTTTAGTGCAATTCCTATTGGAAAATTTACTGAATGAAATTATTTGGCATTTTGCTTTCCAGATATGAGTACTAATACCAGTGCAGCCACATTCAATTTTGAGCAGATATGAGAGTACTATTATATAGCCGGACCTCTATTTAACGAAGTTGCTAAATCCCGAAAAAAAGTTCGTTATATAGAAAATTCGTTAAATAGAAAATCCCTTTTTGAAATACTTACACAACGCAAAACAGGTTTTTAATTCATAAACACTAGAAATAATTAAAATTTGCAATTGACACACCTTTATCTTGTAAATTATTCTCTATTATTTATTTTATAAATCTTAACCATAAAAAAAAATCTGCAAAGAAAGTAAGAATAAAACAAAACATTATCCAGTGTTACACTATCATGCTACATATATTTTCCACTAAATAAAAAAACTAAATTTTTATAAATTGCTCCATTCGTTATAAAAGTAATTTTAAACATACATTATCACATGCGTTCTTAATTTTAATTGCTGCTGATAAAGTCTGTTAATTTTGTCTGAGTTTTTTGTTTGAAGAAGTGTTTTTTCTCATAATAGGTCTCGCATTTTTGTAATGCAGCAAAAACTAATTCAGGAGTATTCTCCTCAAACTACAATCCACGTCGAATTGCTTCAATTGATTTTAACATTTCATCATATGAAGCTTTGCTAATTTCTTCATCATTTCTGTCCTCATTTATCTTCCTCACAATTTATGGCTGTATTGTTTTTATTTTTCACACCGTCCAAAATATCCGATTCAGTTAATGTTTCGGTGGTTTCAGCTTCAGAATCAATAGAAAGAAAATCATTAATCAGTACATCAACATTAATTTCGTGGTTCTCTCTTAGCTGTACCACATTTTTTTTATGTTCTTCTAAAGGAATATCATCCTCGTCCTCCTCACTTTCCAATTTCTCAGCATTGGCAAGGAATCCAGCTTTAGCAAAACTGTTATGATCAGTACGATCTGTAACATCATAGCTCCATGCTCTAGAAAATGCTTTTTTGTAAATTGATTTTTGGCATGGATTCCTGTATGAAATGCAAACAAAAAGGGAAAGGAATTTTACTGATTTCTCTAAAAGTTAAGTGGATGCGAAAATCTATTCAAGGTCATTTTCCCCGTAAAATGCGTTAACAAATTTACAATTTTCTCAAATATTTTGGGAATAGGGAAAGTAGATCTAAAAAAAAATTCGTTAATTAGAATATTTGCCTCGCTATTTGGAAGTTATTTTACGAAGAAACTTCCAAAATGTTCTTGGTTCCACGAAAAAATTCTTAAAATGGAAGTTCGTTAAATAGAAGTCCGACTGTATTTTATTCTAAGAACAAAATGTTTTTTGAACTCTCTCTCTCTCTTTTTTTTTTTTTTTTTTTTTTTTTTTTTTTTTTTTTAAGAGGAAAAAAAAAAAAACCCAACTAGGGTGAACTAGAAGGAGATAAGTAAAGTGTTTTTAGTAATCAAAATTGTCAACAACAAAAAAAAGAAAAGAAATCAATGCTAAAAAATATTTAATGAGCCCTACTTTTCTATTGTTACCAAATTTCACAATTCAATAACCTAAAAATGTCATTTTCCTGCTATATTTAAAAGTATTCGTTATACTGAAATTTGACATTTTAAAGCACACATAGGCACTCAAAATCAAGCACTGCACCCATGTAAAGTCAATATAAAAATAAAAAAAAGTTTTAAAATTCGAAAATATTAGTAAAATGGTCATTACTCAATGTTTACCTTTCATTATTGATTAATAAAAGACTAATAAACTAATCTAATTATTTGACTTCTCTTTTGCCTTTTTGTATATCTTGTTAACAATTAATATCCATTATATTTAAATTTGTAAGCGTTTTTAATTAATTAAATTAATTAATTTTTAATTTAAACCTTATATATAAAATTTAGAGAAAATGTAAACGGCAAGTAGTTATTTATAATATTGAATTGGAAATCATTGTATATCAATTAAATGCAAAACAATAAATACATTTTAAATTTTATTTAAAAAATAAAGAAAAAAATTGAGGTCTATTAGTTTAATATAGTATTGAATAGAAGATAATCGTAACCATGAAATAATTTCTTCTTGGGTCATATTTAAAAATTGCACAGTCAGAGAAAAAACTGGATTACCTTGAATTTTAATTTAAAGTTTACCTTGAAGTTTAATTTAATGATATGATATAAAATGAAAAGATTTGAAGTGTCATAGAAGAATATTAGATGAGATAGAAAATATAACACATTGTGTAGCTATTGAAATTATACATTTCTTGTTGCTCAATCACAATTTTTTTTAATAAATAGACATATTTTGATTTGCTGTAGCAATCCTCAAATAAAAAGTTACACAAACAAATCAAAATTATTTTTGCCCCACCCCATAGAGCTAAATTTCATCTATGTTTTTGGGGTGCTTAGCATCAAGATTAATCCAGAGATCTCAAGCATGTAGTCTCTGAGAAATTAACTTCTAAATACAGTTAGTATTTATAATTATCAGTTTATTGCTTTATTTTGTCAGCTGAATTAACATTTATGTATTTTAGTTTGACAGTGACTTAAAATTTTTTTTAATTTTTATATTTTTGGCATTTAAAAAAGTGTTGCATTTTTATTGAAATACATTTTTCTGGAAGGAAATAATGAAAAATATATCTTCAACCTTTGTTGTTTTCATTTATTTTGTGTTGCCAAATTTTCAAAATAAATAGTAGCTTTTTGCAGTATGTATTATAATTTTTGATTTATTTATTTATCATTTTTTTTAATCAGCTTATTGGTTAAAAATTTTTATTTTCTCTTATTTGCATTTTTACTATTAAACATACATTTTTCTGAGATATCTTAAGTTTTTTTATTAACAATGTTCCATTTTGATAATAACCCCTCAATTAATTTTATATTATCTGATCGATTTTAGAAATTTGTCCTAAAATTTGCTTATTAAGGTTTTAATCAATAATATTATATTTTTCAGTTATCACACTGAGATCCATGGCACAATTTGTTGGCCGAGAAACAAAATATTCGTATGTATATATTTTAGCATTATCTTTTAAATTATTATCGCTTTGTGATACACTGGTAATGTAATAATATTGTAACACTTTAAATTTATGGACGGCATTACTTAGCTCTTATATTTTTTCTAATTTATATGAAAAATTAAGAATTAAAATATTTTTAGAAAAAATATTTTTATAAAGATAGTGAATAAATTAAGAACACACTACTAAATAAAGTAATTTTAATGTTTTATGGCATTGCTTGCTAGTTTTTAATATATTATTACCTATTCCTAGTTCTAGTTAGATTAATTCCTTAAACTGTTCCAAAGTCATTATTTCCTGACGAAGTTCTATTTAATTCTAAATTTGTATATAAAAATATTTAAAAAAATAACACAGCAAAAATTTTATAATTTTTTGTTGTGGAAACATTTTTCAACCTTAAAACATATTTATAATGCAATACTTAAGTTTCTATTTTTTTAATATTAGTTCAAAATTAACAAAGTTATAAATTCTTTAATATGTAAAAAAAAAAAAAAAAAAAAAATGGAGTAAATTGATATTTGTATATTGAGTTGGTTATTAATGCCTGAATACCTGAATTTGTTTGCAGATCTAATAGTCAGCAAACATCTGATTTAAATAATTATATAAAAGTCTACTTTTTATTTTTCCTTAATAGTTAAAAAAGTCTCATAAACTACAGTACAAAAATCACTTTTTTTATTTGGAATTTTAATTTTTGTAAGGTAAATCAATGTTAGAGTTCTTTTTTCTTATATTCTATTATTAAAAATGAATAAATAAATTGATTAAGTAGATTTAATAAATGAAAAAGAAAAAAAAATGTTTTAAAAATATTGATTAACTCAATTTTTCCCTCTTTTTTTTTTTTTTTAGAGGTATCTTTGGATCTTTGAGAGAAATATTTAATGAAGATGGTATCTTAGGCTTTTTTTCGTAAGTTCTTTATGTGAAATTTTCTTTTTAATGTTTTTAAATTGCTTTGTTATATTTGCTTATTTGTATATCAATTTCTGAAGTTTTTATGCATTATTTTCTAGTTTATTCGACTCGAATTTATATATAGACACTATAGTTGGACGGGATTTTTTCATTGATAATTCTGTTTCATTTCCGTAATTATTTTAAAATTGAATAGTTAAGAGAAAGAATTACCCTATGAGAGAAAAAATTTCAAATTACCCTAGAGTGCATCCTGAAGTTTCAAATGAAGGAATGTTTTTAAAATGAAATTTATTATGTATGAAGATTAATAATTATTATGTTAATTAGTAATTATACCATGAGGATTATATATCCTCACTGCATAATTCTAAGTAATCCTGCCATAATATCTGTGTATAATATCTTCTTAAAGTGGCATTAATTGTACATTTCACACTTAAAATATTAAGTTACTTATGAAGGTGAAAGAGAATTTGCTATGAAGGGTTTCTCCCGCTGTATCTCTTTAGTTACTTTACAGCCAATGCTGTCCTTATTTTTCCTAATTTGCTTAAAAAAAAAAAAAAAAAAAGATAAGACTTTGAAGCATTTTGCTCAAGGAAATTGAAAAAATTTGAAACTGTCTGCTTCTATTTGCTTACTGAAAAGAATTGTCCTGACTTTAAAATAAGTGAATAGCTTTATTTTTAAAATATGGAGTAAAAAAAATTGGCAAAATTTTTCCTTTCATATGAAAAATATTATAATCAGTGAATAACTCTCAACTTTTGCATATTTTTGTGAGTCTAAAAAATAATGCAGTAGAGTATCTTTTCTAAATATTAAAAAAAGATTACATTTTACAAAATTAGCATAAAACAGTTATTCCCAGTCTGCTTTGTCCCATTCCATCCTTTTAATTATTGTTAGAAGTTTATCACCCTACTAGCTCCATATATATATTTGATATTTTTTTCAGATTTTAAAAAAATTATTACCATATCTTTGTAATTTATCTAGAAAAACATTGAAAATTTTATATATCCATGGTTTTATTGTTTTTTTAATAAGTGTTAAATAATGCTAAATAAATTAATAATCCTTCAACTATTAGGAAAGTACTGTAAACAATGTATTTGTCACTTTTATTTTCTATGGACGTTGTTTTTTCATGGATCATTTCGATGGATCATTGTTTTTTCTCCATTAAATACTTGGTGGCAAAGACAAAACGTGGGCCACTTTCATAAGTTTTGCAGGGGGGGGGGAGACTTTAAATTAGCAAGTTATAAAATATTAAATCAAGGTTCCAGAAGATTTAATTCTTTCAATATTTTGATTTTTTAAAAGAAAATATTTGTGACTAAAATTTTTTGGAACAATCTCTCATTAAATCAATTTTTCTATTATAATAGCCGATACTTAAAGTCCTGTCTGCTGTTTCATAGACATACTGTTATTTTAACGCTCATTAAATCGTCCACACTGAACTATTCTTTTTAATACAGCAACCTAAATTTTCTTTCTTTTCTTTTTATTTCCTTGAAAATCAGTTTGAAACATTTTTGTTCTTTCAAAACAAAATGATTCTTTTAACAGTAGCATTTGTTTTGTTATTAGTCTTTTGTTTTGCCAAAAGTTTAAAAAAATTATTTAAACCACCATTTCTTTTTAAGTTTCCAAACATTAAATGTGGAGCATTGTAAATTACTTTTGAATGAAAGAAAAGTGACACAACCTTGTAGTCCTGTGTGGACTTGATCTATGGTATAAAAAAAAAAATTGTAAAATAGGGATTACTTCACTTTCGTAATTAAAATTGAATATAGCATTGTCATGCCGTTTACATGAAGTCTCATATCCTTCCATGAAATTTATGAAGATGATGTTAATAAAGTTACCCACGTACTTATAACTTATTTTTTAAATGTCTTTTCAGAGGAAATAATAATTTTAATTAATGTGATTTTCCTGTTTGAAAATTTATTCGCTCTTCTGTTGTCTCCTTGGTTGGTTTATTTTCAATTAAAACAATTGGTGTTCACATCTGATTTTTTTGTTTGCTATTATATATTTGCAATGCTCGCCACTCTCACCAGTCTTACTGCCAGCTTGGCAAGTTAAAGTTTTCAATCAAAAGCAACCTTGTCATCTCTGTGATAAATATTCTCCATCAAATGAAGAATTGTCACTTATCTTTTCTACCTCTTCCCTAGCTAGCTTAGTTGCCGGACGATTGATAATGTTTTGGTTTGTCGATGTTATACTAATGTTATGTTTGTTACATAAAATGTTCTAAGAGAAATTAGTATTTCATATTCTCTTCACATTTATTGTTTTTGTTTAGACTTAGTTGCTTAGCTATCTCCTGTCTATCAAAAATGGGGCCTAAGACCAGTGTATTCTTTTTGCGTAAATGCGTTTTTCAACTATAACATAATGGCACTTTTACTTAAAAGAAAACAAGTTATTTCATTATGAATTATTTTGTTTTATTTCTGTTTTTTATTTAAGTACAAAAAGAAATTTTCTTACAAATTGTCAAGTATTTTTTTAATATTTTTATTCTGAGTAAATATTTATGTTCTTATGCATTTAGGATGCAATGATTTTGCATTTCATTCTCTGTGACTATTTTTTTTTTTCTAAATTTTAAACTGTAGAATTTATTTATCTACAATCTTCTTTATTACTTTTAAAAATAATAAATGGACTTTTTTCACTATAGTTAAGTAATTGATAATATTTTTGGGACTTTAAAAAAAAATCGGTATGAACTTAGAATATTTTTAGAATATAATAAATTGCACCCTTATATAGTATATAAACTACTCTATAGCATATACCGCTACTGCTGTATAAAATTGCTTGTATCATGAAATAAATTTTTTGGTCATTTTCTGCAGATAACTTTGTATCATTTTGTAAGTGTTTTTACCATTCCATTTAGTGGGTTAGTTCCTCGACTAATAGGAGAAATTCTCTCAATGCTATTGGCAGCTTCTGCATCTGTGCTGATTAACACTTACTTAGTCGATGAAGAGGTATGTTCTGCAATAATAGTCTAATATAGGTATTTAGGCCATTGTTTTTTTTTTTTTTTTTTATATTTGAAGACTTAGTTTTAAAAAACTTACTATAGGATTTTGTATTTAAAACGTTCAAGTCCGTACCTGAAAATGAGTCAGATTTTTGTACTACATAGATTACCAAGTTTTTTATTTTATTTTTAATTTAAAGTCTTTATATTTTTTCACTTGCATTATTTTTATTATTACAGCAAAACCTCCAGGAAAGAAGCCTTCTATGAAGCGAAAACTTTTGGGGGGCACATAATTTTTTCCATTGACTTTTTGTCGAAGAAAACCTTTGGGAGAGGCCATTAAAACCTCTCTCAGCAACCGGGCAAACATCTGCACAAAATGCGGAAAAGGTCAAATAAGGAAACATGAAAAAAATATTTTAAAAAAATTAACAAAACAAATAAGTAGATTAAAATTTATTCAAAATATTTGTGTGAGACTCTAATTTAGAGAGCTCTTTCTCACGATACAGCCTCATGTTGCAATCAGAGTGCACTTAAGACGATGCTATCAATGATTTACTTTAAATTTGAAAGTTAAATTCAAAAGAAAAAGTTAATTTAGAAACTAAAAGATATTAATTTTAGAAAAAAATCTTGAACAGACCTCTTTTATCTTTTAAAGCTAACTAATTTTTATGATATAGAATTAGATGCAAACTTAAAAAAAAAAAAATAATAATTGTTTATTTGTTTGAAATAGCTTAATCATTCATAATTGGGAAATTTGTTTTTACACATAATTATATCAGTTGGGATCATTTTTATAGAGGCTAAATTTTATTCATAGATTCGTCTTTTCATGATGCCAACAGTAGTGACATTTCTGCTGCAAGAACATGACATGGCTAAAAATAAACTCTTGTGAGTTAATGGAGGTAACCTCGAAGACCAACCTCCATCAACGACAATTTTACTGCAGAGAGTGGTCGCTCCTGAAAAGTTTCACTGAGTTGTGTGTGTGTTTTTTTTTTATTTTTTATTTTTAAAGAAAGAAGTTTTTAAAGCAATGGGGTTTTCACCTTTTACCTCATATATTCCTTTTCCTGTTTTTTTTTTTTTTTTTAGATCATTCAATCTTTCTCGTTCAAAATGCAAAATTAAAAAGTTAATTTTGACCTGGATTATTTTTAAATGTATTACATAAATTGTACAAAAGAAACTGAAGAAAATGATAGATTTTAGAAATAGTTTATGTTCATAGACTAAATGATTTACTTGTAAATAAAATATATGCATACTTACTTCAATTGTAGGTTGATATTTGGAAGAGAATTATCCGATAAAATATTCCTTAGAATACTAGTTAAAAATAGTTATTGAAAAGAGTCCCTAAGTTAGAATTACTGCTACTATTTGAAAATACAGTGTTTGATGTTGTACTAAATATTTATAAATGAAAGTTGTAAAGTTATAAATTTAGAAAAATTTTAATTAATATCCAGTAATAATAATATCCTAATACAGTGCTTCTGGTTCCATGGGAAAAGTAAATTTTTATTTCAATTTTTCTTTAAATACTTTTTCTTAATACAAAATTATTTTGGAATTAGTTGATATCCAGTACAAATAACACTTTAAGTTATGAATATCCTCAGTGGTATGTTTTAGAAGCATTATTAAAGAAATGTTTTGTTTCATAATTTTTTTTATGTTACTTTTATTTAATTTTTTTTACCATATTTACAATATTTTTAAGCTTTTCTTTCCCTCATCTCATTTTTTTTTAAAATTTATATCTTTTTCTTGGCAATTTGCCATTATAAGCCAATTTTTTGTTTAAATGAATCAGTGTAGTTTTCGTTTTGCATTGATTGAGAAATACAACTTTTAAGTTTATTTGAGAGCATTTATTAGTTATCGACATTGTACATTGCATTAATTGTTATTGTGGTGTCTTAAGTTTGTTATTATTGAATGTTCCTATTTTGCTTAATTTTTTTAATTTATTTTGTCTTTAAAATTGTTTAGGATACAATTTATTGTGCTCTTATTTCTTTGTTACTTATTTTTATGTATATTTTATTTTTCAGTCAGCTAAAACATATGTTAAAGCCTTAATGGGAGTAAGTAATGCCTTTTTAAAAATCTTTCAATTTTATAAAAAAATTTAAGTAATTACATGTACATTGAAACTTCTTAAGTTGTTCATCGTTCCAAGGTGAGCATTTGTCTGACAAGTAAATGCCCTACTGTGTTTAAGAAAATTATGTTAAGAAAATTATTTAAAGATAACTTTTTTCTTAAATACCATTGTCCCCTTTTTAGTTTACTTGTACAATCAAGTACCGAATTGGCAAAAAGTTAAATGTCCTTTTATAAGTTGGCCACCTGTTTTAAGTGGACTATCAAGCTGTTGCAATGCAAATTGTCAATTTATAAAAAAGAAGAAAAAAATTCACAAAAAAATTTGTAAAAAAATGAGAGAAATTATAACTTGGTTGCTTTGCAGTTGATATTGAGTTAATCCATTATGAATTTTTAGATTATGTAGGAAAATTTTTTTTTTCTTGAATATCATCGGAATGTCTACTTTTTAGTTTACTTGTACAATCAAGTACCAAATTTGTAAAAAGTTAAATGTTTTTTTTTTATAAGTTGGCCTCCTATTTTAAGTGGGCTATCAAATTGTTGCAATGCAAAATTGTTAATTTACAAAAAAATTAAAAATTAGGGATATTATAACTCCGTTGCTTTGCTATTGAAATTGAGTTAATCCATAATCATTTTATAGATACTACTGAGGCAAAAAATATTTTTTTCTTAAATATCATTGAGTGTCCCCCTTTTAGTTTATTTGTGCAATCAAGTACCAAATTTGCAAAAAGTTAAATGTCCTTTTATAAGTTGGCCTCCTATTTTAAGTGGGCTATCAAATTGTTGCAATGCAAAATTGTTAATTTACAAAAAAAATAAAAAAATTAGGGAAATTATAACTCTGTTGCTTTGCTATTGAAATTGAGTTAATCCATAATCATTTTTTAGATACTACTGAGGCAAAAAATATTTTTTTCTTAAATATCATTGAGTGTCCCCCTTTTAGTTTATTTGTGCAATCAAGTACCAAATTTGCAAAAAGTTAAATGTCCTTTTATAAGTTGGCCTCCTATTTTAAGTGGGCTATCAAATTGTTGCAATGCAAAATTGTTAATTTACAAAAAAAAAAAATAAAAAATTAGGGAAATTATAACTGTTGCTTTGCTATTGAAATTGAGTTAATCCATAATCATTTTTTAGATACTACTGAGGGAAAAAATATTTTTTTCTTAAATATCATTGAGTGTCCCCCTTTTAGTTTATTTGTGCAATCAAGTACCAAATTTGCAAAAAGTTAAATGTCCTTTTATAAGTTAGCCTCCTATTTTAAGTGGGCTATCAAATTGGTGCAATGCAAGTTGTCAATTCACACAAATGTTAGTGTATTATTATTATTATTAAGCCGTTTTTTTAGGTATTAGTTTTTTCTTTATAAGTATTTTTTATTATTTACAATGACATAAACTGGTGATATTTTTAAACTTTTACTATTACATTCATCCTGTTTTTATATTATGAAGATACATATCTCATTTAGAGCTCTTTTAATAAACTTGAAATGTTTTTTTACCCCTATCTTTAAAATATTAAGTTTCTGTAAATACCATCATCATTGCTGTAGTGTAATTTTAAGCTAGTGGAATGCTATGTGTAAATTGTTGATGTTTTGTGTGTATGTAAAAATTGTATACACTATGGAAAATGTGGGAGAGCTAATGAAAATGGCTGTTACAACTTTTGTGTTTTATTCAACCACACAAGAAATAATTTATTCAGTAGGTTTCTAATTTATTGTTGAACTTTAAACTAATAGTTTTTCCTGTTTAAGAATTCATTTTTTTTAAATATAGGAATAATTAAATGTAAAAGTGCTTTTGTGTAAAAATATTATGTAAGATATTTCATTTAGGTTTTAGTATTTAATTGAATTGAAGCAAGTTTTGCTATTTAAAATTTCTAATTTTTTTATGTTAATAGTAAAAGGTTTACATATTTGTTTTTCTTTTTTTCTTCCAGTACCTTGCTGGTGCTTTGTTCTATCCTTTTACTGTTGTTAGTCATGTTGTTATAGTCAACAACTGTGGGTAAGCATGTTTTGAATTTTTTTATTATTTTTTACTTAAAAAAATAACAATTTGCCAGTATTTTTCACTTGTGAATGATTGCAACATCAAAAGTTGCAATCGAAGTCTATGTGCATGACTACCAAAAGTTTTATGTTTACATTTTCTTCTTAAAGAAAAAGAATTATATATAATATTATAATATATATTTTATAAAATTACTTATACATTAAAATTTGATTTATCATTGTATTAGACTTCAATTTAAATTATGAGCCGGTGACATATTGTACCTGATAAATTAAAATAATTTTATTGAATAATAGTTGATAGTATTTTAGTAAATGTCACGATGATGTGTGACAAATTTTTTTTAATCACATTAATTTAATCTTTCATTGCACAATTTTTGTTTCCTTTTCTAAATTTAATCTTTATTTTAAATTTACGCTAAGCTCTTTAAAACAGGGTTCCCACGGGTCAGGGAGAACAGGGAAAACCTGGAATTGTCAGGGAATTTTATTTCAACTCCAAAAATCAGGGAATAGTCAGGGAAAGTTGCAATTTTCTTACAAAAACCTGGAAAATTCCTTCATTATTCCTGGAAAAATATCAGTCTTAAAATTGTCAGTAACAATACTCAGTTATTGAGATTCAAGTTAAATAATGCCAACATCTATTACAATTATTTATTGTAAAAATTTTACATATAGACATACTGAAATGCTTCCTTCCTAATATAATGATATTTATTTTACATAAAAAAATCTAATACTTGGCATAACAAATAAAAAAATCAAAATTTTCTGATGAAAAATGTTGTAGTATAGATAAAATATGGTATGGATTTTCATTGAAATTTCCCTGGAATACCTGGAAAAGTCAGGGAATTTTTTTTTCTGAAATTAAGTGGGAACCTTGTTAAAAAGAAGCGTAAGCCCTTCTCTTCTTTTTTTCTTGATAGCAACACATTTGTTTCATCTTTTCACCTTTTTGTGAATCGAGGTCGAGTGACCCCACTGTACATTTCAAGACCCCTGTTGTTCCCCCTTCATATGACTCCAGATTACTGCCCCGGGCATTTTCTCACGTCTTTGACTCAACCTTCATCTCGCACATGGTGAGCAAACCGCTTTATTCCATTTTGTGCAATGCTAGGGAAGGAGTAGTCACGTCTTCGAATGCAGTATCTTCCTCTGCCATACCTTATTTTGTGTGGGATACGAATGCTGATCATCCTGATTGGTTTTGACATATCAGTCCACTGATCCCCCCCCCCATCCAATCACAGTCCTCCTTTCTTCCTTCTTCACGACTTGTATTTTCCTGCGCTGTGAGGATGCCATTATCCTTTCACTTGGTTCCTCAACGAGAGTTCGAAGAAGGAGGTAGCTGCGAAGCTACTCTCTCCCCCTTTTTAATATATCATTCTTGTGGAAAAAAAATTTCCCCCAACTTCCTCAGATCAAGTTGGATATGCTGTGACAATAAATATGTTACTTTTTTTGAAGAATTTCAAAATCGTCAAAGGCAAACTTGCCATTCATTTTTTTTTTCGTTCGAAAATGTCGCTCTTCAGCCACGCGTGTTGAATCATTGTATTGTGGACTCATGCAGCTGTGAACTAAAACACCGAAGGGTGAAGTCTAAATGTTTTATTCCTTGTCGCAGTATTTTTAGAAATGAGCTGATTTCTAAATGTTTTTTCCTTGGCGCAGCATCTGTGAAGGTGAATTAATGTCTGCATTTTTTTTTTTTTCTTGCTCGCAGTAACTTTAGAGGTCAACTGATCCTTATTAATACAAAAGTTGCTCCAAGTTGTCACTATTCTCCAAGAATTAAAAACTGTCATGACACAAGTAGAGGTAACGTTGGTTAAAGGGATCATCCTTGACTATACCAAGATAAGCCAGCTTCCTTCAATTCTTAAAGTAACGGTGTTTCCTCATCTCCCATTGGTGAATGTTTGCTGTTTTTCAATGATGACAAATAAAAAGGAAGTTTAAGTGATTCAAATGTGCCAGAACTGTTTCTTTTCTCTTATATCCTCGCCAGCCCCAAAGATGTGCTATTAAATTTAAAATAAAGATCAAATTTAGAAAAGGTAACAAAAATTGTACGATGAAAGATTAAATTAATGCAATTAAAAAGGATTTGTCACACATCATTGTGACAGTAAATATTTACTTCTTTTTAGTCAATTGCTTGTATGTTTGGAAATACACCTGTTGCTTGTAAAAAAAAAAAAAAAAAAAAAAATGGCCAAGTGCGAAATATTTTGATTTTGCTCTGAAAATCCTTTTTTCTATGCCTGGAATTAAAGCTTATGGATTATTTTATTAAAAGTTATATGCAAAAAATATTTTTATTTTCTTCAATTTAAGTGTGACGACAGATACAATTTTAAAATTGAAAAATTCAGCAATGATATTTCTTGTAACAAAAGTTTTTTGTGTTTTAGTTTGAACGCTGGTATGCCTGGAAATATGCCAATATATTCCAGCTGGGCAGATTGCTGGTCACATCTCAGTGCTATTGTAAGTAGTGTTTTATTAAACAGTGATATTTTATGTCGTTCATTTTCTTAAGTTTTAATTGTATGATTTTTCGTCTACTTAATAATTATTTTAGTAAAAATTTATTAATTTTATGCTGCTGACAAATTTTTTATTAGACTAATAAGTCATTTCAACAACCAATGAAAACTGCTAATTTTTTGTTTCTTTCCTTTGGTATATTTAGTTTCCTGTTTTGGTATAATCTTTTGGTATACATTATTGATATAACATTATTTTTGGTATTTTTTAATTGGTATAACATTATTATTTTCTTTAAATTTCAATTAATGATAGGTACATAAATTAAAAATTTTTTTTGTTGTATATAATTACTTAATATATATAGGAATTAAACAGTGTTCTCCCTAAGCGTTTTTCAAAGAACAGCTCATCCTATCTGTCTTGCATCTCTATAAATGCTCCTTCTTTCGCCTTTTTGTAAAAATTAAGTTACATTCCCTTAAAAACACTGACTTTTTATTCATATTCCAATTTTTAAAAAAATTACTCACTGAGCATCTATGTTTATTGGTTTAATTCTGATTATTATTACAAATATTAACTTTGTTAGGAGTATTCTTAACTGCTTTAATTTTTATGAGTTTCTCTTTTTCTTCAGGGAGTATATTAATAAAATTCATTAAGTGATTTAAATTTTTTTTTTAAATGAATACATTTTTGTTTTAAAAAAAACATTTAAATGTTCATTTGTTTTTCATAATTTTCAGTTTAAATTATAGAAAAAAGCTTTCAAATGATTAGGTTTTATTTAAAAAAAATTATTAGGTTTATCAATTAAATATTTGTTTTGGTTTGTTTGAAGAAAAAAAAAATTGTTCAGAGATAGTCTTTTAACATGCCTTTAATAATTTTTATAAACTATGAATTTTTCTCATGATTTGATAATGTGTGAGAACGACTTTTAAAAATATATGTATAAAATAATATAAGAAAGTAATTTAAAGATTTGTTAAGGATCAAATTCAGTTATTACATAATATTACGCAATTTGATGAAATTTTATTATGTTAAATGAGTGGCCCTTTTAAAACTCTTAAGTGCCCTTTTCTGTGAGAAGGAAGTGAGCTCTTTTATTCACAGAGAGAACTCTGAATTAAATAATAAGGATTATATTTTCATCTCCATTTTATTAAAAAGCAAAATTTAGATTTTGCAGTTATAATTGCTTTGTGGTGTAACTACCACTACGATTATTACACATCAATTCATTAGTGTATAAGACTCAAGTATGTTGTTAACTCACTAGTATGTTAACTCATTTCTATATTGGGGTACATAGATGAAGATTAACATTGTCGATAACACTAGTCCCACACTGGTGACATCTGGACCTGATTTAATCTTGCCTACTTTGATAGATGGTCCACATTAATTAGTTGATTTGCTATTTGTGATTTATTATATTTGAAACATCACACTGTTGCTACTCAGTCATGATCACACACAACATCGACCTGTATGTACTCTACTGCTAATGATAACACAGGAGTGACCACAACAAGCGCCCAATACGTGGTGGTCTTAATACAGATCTCCCTGCTTTCGCAAGTACGGCAACTGGTGGTATCGGTACATCGAATTCCATCCCAGATAAAATTCTGGTGGAGGAGTATTGTGGTGTAACTACCTCTATGGTTATTTAACATCAATTCACTAGTTTATAAGACATGTTAATTTAATTCTAAGTTGAGTAATCTGTTCATAAATGAAGATTGACATTGTCCATAACACTTGTTCAACAATTTATTCCTATGAAATGAATCAGCTCTGAACTCTGATAATTATTATAAAGATTCACATTTTTTAAATAAATATTTTCACTTTATAATAAATACTTTCTATTATAATTGCTAAAAACAGAGTTATTAATAACATTGGTAAACTGAATATGCAACTTATTTGATATTTTAGGGCCAATTAAAGAGAGGATCAAGTATATTGTGGAGGTACCATACTGGACCTTTCATGTCATCTGCTTATTCTGGATCTTCTGGAAGAAGAGTCCATGCTCAGGCATTCCGATACAGCGTGAAGTAATAAGGTAAGCATTGTTATTTTCTAAATTCTTGCCTATTAGTTTATTAAAATGCATTTACTTTAATCTGTCACTTAAGAGGTGTGGTATCTCAGCTGATAGAGCACTTGCCTCTCAATGCGGTATCCCAAGTTCGAATTCCGCACCCGGGTCGCACTGACCACAGTGCTGGCGTAAAATATCCTCAATGGTAGACCAACCATGTGTTAGAGCCCCCTTGCTGTCAGGCTAACCGTGGGAGGTTTTCTGTTCCATTAAAAAGTCCTTCCTGAAGGCAAATTTCTCCCACTACTTGATCCAGGAGTTCCCTTGTTTTCCATAAACCCAAAATTGGGTCGGCTGTTCAGCAACATTTATAAAAACAAATAAAATCTGTCACATAGACTTTTTGTTTACTAATAGACATTATGTAAAAGCCTTCAAATCTAAACCACAAAATCTAAATGTAGCATTAAAAGGATCAAACATAAAGCAAAAAAATATTTATAATTTTTTATTATTTTATTTAATCATAGTGGAAAAATTTATAATTCTATGGTATGCAATATTTTACCTGATCTTAAAGCATGTAATGTTACATGGCTATATTAGTGCAAAAGCATTCGACTAGTGCTTGTAAAGATCAAGATATGATGAAGTATGCAAAAATAAAACTAACATTTAGGGGTCTAAACTTTGGACTGTTCTCCTGACCAAACTATTAGGAACATATTTCCCAGAATGCGGCTATTTCTTATATTTTGGGAGTCTGAAATCCGAATTTCTCAAAAAAAGTAATGTTTATTCTAAGAAAGTATGTTTTAGAGTATGATTTCATATCTTAAAATATCGTCTGTACTAATTTATTGGAATATTTGTGGTCATTCTCTCCAATCATTAATATTGAATTCTAGAATATTAAGATTTGATCATTGGATCAAAAGTTATTCCGTGTTGTCCCTATATTCTTTAGAGCTCTGTGCATCGCTGCACAATTAGAGTACAATTTTCAAAAAAATTATGTGCAGTAAATATTTTTTTTGTGAGCATGAATACATAATTTGTTATATTACCAAGTTAAATTTTTTTTCCTCCACAATTTAAGTTTAATCAATAATTTAATAAATCAATATTTTAAATAGTTTTAATTTAGCCAGTAAGAGTTTTTTACTTTTAATGGTTAAAATTATTTTTACTTCTGCTTCCGGATCTTTTTGAAAATTTTAATTAAAAAAATAAGAAAAATTTGTTCTTGTGTACAGAATAACATAAATAAATTTTATTGTAAAACTGGCTAAACTTTGTTTTGGGAGAAATGCAACATATCTCTGATACTCTATAACTATGCATTCTTACTTGTGATAATTAGTTACAATTCAGGAGGTAGGAATCAGAAATTTGACTCTGCTTTCAGTTAGATTTATGCATAAACAGTAAGGCATCAGAATTACCTAAAATCTGAGAGAAGGAAGATTCCACAAGATCTGAGTTGTGCATGGGACAGCAACATTAATTATTCTAAATCAGTAAATCTAGAACAAAATCTTTCTCTCTCTAAATAAACATGCCCTTTCTTAACGTATTCGATTTAATAAGGCAGGTTGCTCCTATTTGAAAATTATCAACAGTTTAAACCCCCTTATTGCATATTTTACCAATGAATAAAACTACTTATTCTTGTACAAGCCATTCAAAAATTATTTTAGTATATTATTTAAAAATGGCTAACATTTAGAATATTTTACATAAATGTAAGCTAATTAATTTTAAATTACAAAAACTGTTGAATGATTTTGGATTTTTTTATTTCAACTCGACAGTTTAAAAAGATGTAAAAATTTTCATTCTGTCTAATCATATTTCAATAGTATAATAAATATTATGCAATATTTATGTCACTCATATTTTAATAGGCCTTAAATAAATATAAGAGTAAAGAATATAATAATATAAGAGTAAATAAATATAAGAATAAAGAATTCATTTATAAGGTTGTATCAGTTTATAACTTAAGAGTTATCTCATATTAACTGATGACATTTTACTTTCAGATCATTATTTTTAGAGTTTCAATTATGAGTCAACTTCATTGTTATAAATTGTTCTTGTGTAGAAAGTGATATTTGCTTGGATGTGAGAGACATTTTATGTTACAGTTAAACTACATGTATGTAACTTTTTATATCATTTAATAAACTGAAGTGAATAGGCAATTGTATAAAGGAATAGAATGACCAGTCTAATGAAACAATCAGAAATTACAGTGCTTTAAAGTTAGCAATAATATCAGACTGCTTTTTGTTATTATAATGTCTCCATTTTTAAATAATTTCAATGTCATACATTAAAATAGTTAATTTGTTTAAATTAATAAAATGAATTTTTATAAAATTATATGCTTTTTATTAATCTTTTTAGTAGATGTGAATTTAAGTATAATATTAATTTTTTTTATATTATAATTTTGTGCAAGTCAAGTTGCCTTATATCTTTCTGTG
The DNA here is from genome assembly GCA_949128135.1 of Parasteatoda lunata. Taxonomy (NCBI): domain Eukaryota; kingdom Metazoa; phylum Arthropoda; class Arachnida; order Araneae; family Theridiidae; genus Parasteatoda; species Parasteatoda lunata. The sequence goes on along the minus strand of OX421973.1, from coordinate 36,686,474 downwards.
TTTTATGATGATGTGCTTTGAACTTTTTACCAGGGGATTGCAAAGTGACTATTCTGTAAACATCTACATTAAGAATCCTTATAAAGAAAACCCTGCACATTAGAACAGGCGAATTAATATTTAAGTAAGAAAAACAAACATATTCAAATAATTATTAAAAAGCAAGAATGTATTCAAATCATCAAAACACTTCTATTCTTGAATGCCTTCATTATAAACTTTTATCTAGCTTAAACCTTTCAAATTAAGAATGTCAAGTATTTTAAACTCCTGGTGGAAGAAATGAATGAAATTTTTTTTTAATAGATGTGTTTTAATATTGTTGGAAATAATCATGATTTTTTAAAAAAAAATTAATAGTTTTATTAATTTAAAAATCCTACTTTATAATTATCAAAAAAAAAAAAAAAAAGATTTTTTAAATCTTATTTTTATTTGATATAACGTTTTAATAATGTTTAATATTATAGCTAAAACAGTTAATTAAAAAACTTTTTAAACATCATAAATATTATTACACACTAATCTCTGAAAAAATAAAATAGTTACTATTGTTCAAAATAAACATCCTAAAATATAGAGGCAATTTGTTGTCAGTTAAAGTTATCCTATGAAAAGTAAATCAGTTTCGATCAGAACACATTAAGGGGGGAAAAAGTTATTTTACGTTAGGTTATTAAAAGTTATAAAAAATATACAATAACTACATATTTAATATAAGTTTTACAAGTGCTTATATTGAACTAAACAAAACACTCATAACTCAAATGACTAAAAAATATGTTAGAAAAAAAAAAATTAACCATTTGAGAAAAATCATAAGTTAATTTATTAAAAGAAAATATTTGTAATAGAAATCAAAATTAAACCTGTTTATACAAATAATTCTGTGTACAATAATTATTTGTTGTTTTTTTTTAAAACAAAATGTGTATTACATGAAGTAAAATAAATTAAGTGTTGTTAGATTTTAAGTGTATTTATTTATTTAAAAAAACAAGGATAACATTTTACAGACTTTCTAAAATTTAAAACAGTTATTAAGAGCTGTAAAAAGTAAATGACAAAAACTCTATTTTATCTGTTTAAATTTAAACTATTCTTATCTAAATAATGATTTTTAGTTTCATTCATTTCTTTCAGAAGAAATTTTAACCCTGCCTCAAATTGATTAACTCTTTATTAGCCTGTTTCACTTATTGCATATTTACTTATAAACTCTATTGGACATAGTTTACTGGCTTTTTTTATACCTAAGATTTTTAAAAATATATATTAAGGGCTTTATTGGTGTATTTTTTTAATAGCAATAAATTCCTGAAATTGATTTTATACATAATGCACACACATTAAAAATAAACTAAAGCTAATAACAAATGTACTTACCTTTCAAAAAATGATGATTTCAATTTTAAAACTAATTGCTGAAGTACATTATTTCTAATTTCTTAAGAAAAAAATTAAAAAAACCTAAAAATATTTCTGGTAACATTTCTTTTGATTTTGTATTCTAGATAATAAGGAAAAAAATATTATGAATCAATATATACATTATTTTTTAATTAAATATAAGTCTACATCGAAACATTCATTGCTTTCTGAACCACATTTTCACTTGTAAGCACATCAATGATATCCATAAATGCAAAATATGTACATGAAATTCCACCTGCAATCCCAGTTACTATTATTTGAAGCAAAAAGATTTTCTCAAGGAAAGACGTCCTGCTGAAATTAAAATTATAATTATATGTACGGTAAACAAAAAATCAATGTTTTATATTGATTTCATGTAGAATCTTTGTTTTAACTTAATCGAAATAGTTTCCTTTTGAAATTGTCTCATTTTAAGAATGATGAGTAAATATTTTGATTTGATGTATTTGCTCTAGGGTAAATTTAAAGACTAGGCCTAATTTTGAAGGTTATGATATAGCGAATATAAAATTTGCATTTATTATATTTTAAATACTGACATAACTCACCAACTGGAATAAATTGTTTTCATGGATCAAATGGGGGATTAAAAATATAAAAATTAAATCAGAGTCTTAAGTCTCAAACAAATTCAGTTTCTGAAATTAGAGAAAAAGTCACGAAATATAAAAAAAAAAAGGTTATTTATGCTATTGAGGAGACAATAAATAAAGTTTAGCTACGTATGGGATATGGAAATTCAAATACTATGAAATAATCCACTAGTTGAAACAGTTTCACTAAAGAAATGGTGAGAAAATATTGGTTTCGGTGTGAAAAACTATATATTTGTTGAGTCTTCTTACCCCATATTAAATTAATGAAGTAATATTATAAGGCATATATTTACAGTGTGTTACCCTATATTACATTAATAAGGTAATACAATGCATTATTATTTATAAAGAGTTACCATATTATATTAATGTGGTAATACTATACACCATATATTACATATGGTGAGTTTTGTCACATTACAACTAAAAAAAGAATATAAAATTATCTTTGCTTAAAAATTTGCATTATGAAAAAAAAGTACATTCTGATCTATAATATTTATGCCTGTAAGCAAAGCAAAGACAAGAGGGAGAATTTTTATTAATTTTGTAATTTTTACCCAATGCAGGCAAGGGAACTCCTAGATCAAGCATTGGGACAAACTTGCCTTCAGGAAACGACTTTTTGATGGAAATAACCCACATTTGTATTATATGAAGAGGCTAAGGGGATTCTAACCCATGATGCATCTACTACTAAGGATATTTTACGTCAGCACTGCGATTAGTGTGAGCCAGGAGCGGAACTCGTAATAACCAGACACTTCTGGGATTCGGCCAAGGTTCACTTATTGGGAGCCGAATGCTCTCTCCCTTGAGCTGCAGCTCTAGGTCTGTGGTTTAGCCAAAATAGCTACAACAGTCAGCCTTAATAGATACAGTATTACGAATGGTCCTGGTCTGGTCTCATTACCATGTGCAAAAGCACCCAGACAGGAGAATTTTCCCCATAAACTAGATCTAAAGCGTAATAAGCATACCTAGTTTGTCATTGCTTGGAGAGAAGTATACTGCAGTACATTACAGGGGCAATAAAAAATTCAAAATTAATGTTTTTATACATTGGGCATGTATGATTAGCTACATATTGTAAAAAAAATTTTTAATCAGTTTTCTGAAAATAAATTTTAAGGTTGCAAGGTTGATAAGAATAGCAAGGGAAAGAAAATATTTATCTTAAATCTTTTCTGGAAATCTATGGTAAAGCACTTGCAATTTTTTTTCAATTACATGGCAAGAGTCGCCGTGGCTCAGGGGACAAAGCATTCTCCTCCCAAGGAGGTGAATCAGGATTGAATCACAGCAGTGGCAAGTTGATCTGAGTTCTGTTCCCAGATTGCAATAACCACAATGCTAATGTAAATATATCCTCAGGGATACACAAATCCCCTTACCTTCAGACTAACCCTAGAAGGTTTTTGTGGGTTTCCTCTTCAGGAAATGCACATGCAGGTTTGTACCAACGAAAAGTTCTCTACGTAGGCTAGTTTGTCCCAATGCTTGATCCAGGAGTCCATTGTCTTCTGGGTTGGGTTCTGCTCAAAATTGCCTAATCTACGGAGTTGAAAAATGGTAGTTTTAAACTCGAAAACAGGTCGGCTTTTCAAGGCAGGTTATAAGTTAAAATAAAATTACATGGCAAAATAGGTGGTGCTCATATGCTTCTGTATTAAAGTTTTATTTTCTTTGGATAAGGGAATACTCATAGCTTATTTTCTAAAAAAGGTTGCAAAGCTGAAATGATTAATACAGTCAAACCTAAATATTACACACTCGAAGGAAGACACTAAAAATTTTGTGATTTTGAAAATTCAGAAAAACAAAAGTCAAATATTTTTTAACGATTCAGTCAAAACAATAATTGTATTTATATTTTAAAAGTTTTGCATACTTCAAAAAATACTTATTTCAAACAATGTCAATATCTTTGCCTTTTCATTTGGTTTTCTGTTTTGCTGAAGTTTTATCTGTTACGTTTATCGGTTATCTTTTCTAATAAGTCTCTAGATGTCTTAGCCTCTTTTAACATTTCTGATACTTACGAATCACCACATACTCACATGACATTGTCTACAATAACTACTTCTTCATAAATATAAGTTTTTTTTTTTTTTTTTTTAAATCATTCATAAAAATAGCTAACTGTTTCCTATTTTATAAGCAAATTTTATGATTTATACCCACATTTTACGTGTCTACTTTTTAAGGAATGGATAATACAGGGAATCTCTTTTCAGATATGATAATCTCTTATCGGGGTTCTAAGAAATGATTCATAGAATTGTTTAAGAAAGTTTTTAAAAATTAGAGAAAACTTTTAAAATTTAGAAAGAAAAAAATTCTGATAAGAAATATCTCTTGAAATTGAGGGTCACTTAGAGTTACGAGGAGAAATATATTAGAGTTCAAAAAGTTTTGATTTTAGCGTCATAGCAGAGGTGTAAGGAATTCTGATTTTTTTGTAATATCCAAAAATTCGTAATTTTGTTAACGATATTGAGGTTCGACTGTATATGTTTGTTCAAATAAAACAACATTATAACACTTTTATATTATTGTACAATATGGCAAATTCAAATTGAAGAATGCATACAACTGATTATATGTTCAGATTTTTACCTGTGATAGCTGAGTTTGACTTCATCTTTGTTTAGCAAATAATAAAATAGAGGAGGAAAGATGAAAGTTAAGAGGGTCATGGTTGAGCCTCCAATCAAATTGAGAACTTTGTCAAAATGAGGAATTGTGTAAGCAATAATTAAAATAAGGCACACAATGGTACTTCTAATGAAACATCGTTTGTAGTTGAAGTCTGAAATAGTAATAAAGAAAATCATTTCATGAATAAACATTTAAAGTGTAAATTTAAATACAGAGTTATCATTAAATAACATCTAATGTTTTCAGTAATAACTAAATCAAATGCAACCAGATTTTGTTGAAAAATCAAATGCAACCATGTTTGGACTTGATTTGTCCTCAACAATGATTAAGATGGCCAGTGCCTTGAATGTAGGCTTTGTATTTCCTATATTTAAAAATCCTAAGTTATACTTCTAAGTAATTTTATTTGGAATATCTAAAATTGTGAAAATTTACTATTGAAATGGTAGATTCTATCCTAAATTCAATCATTAAAGTTAACGTTTATTATTACACCTAATTATACTTTTATAACGTACTATTACTATTATAACGTACATTATACCTAATGTTTTCATTAATAACTGAATCAAATGCTTTCAGATTTGGTTGAAAAATTTGTCTTCATCTATGATTAAGTTGGCAAGTGCCTAGAATGTAGGTTTTGTATTTCCTATATATGAAAATCCAAACTTATACTTCTAAATAATTTTATTTGAAATATCTGAGATTGTTAAAATTTTCTGTCGAAATATAGTAGACTTTATACTAAATTATTTTTATTATTTGTTTTATAAGTATCTCTTGTAACTAAAGTAGTTGTTTTTACCCGAGTATGTTCCATGCAATAGTGAAATGTTTGGAAAGTAGAGAATATTATAAATTTTAAATTGTTTTCAAAGGCTAATTTAACCTATATACCTGGTAATAAACTTACTTGGTGCAAAAATTGCAAGTAAGTTGTCACACACAAATTCACTGGATCTATTAATTCCTTTTGAAATAAGCAAACACACTCCATGCTAAAAACTACTGTTTTTCAATAAGTATATTAAATAATTTTTTTTCTTATATATATATATATATATATATATATATATATATATATTGTATGGATAATTACAAATTAAACATATTTAGTAGCCACCTAAAAATAATTTTTTTAAGTACATTTTAATTTTTACTCTCTTGCAACATTAAATGATGTTTAGAGTAAGTATTATCGATATTATCAATGAATTATTCTTGTATTTTTTCAAATTGTTAGGTAAATATGGTATCTATTTACTTAAACCATAATAAACAAAATTAAACCTCTTTACGAGGGGAAAAATGCTCCATGTGAATTATTACTTTTGTCGCAGTTATTTATAATTATCGAAACTGGCTCTTTATAAAGAGTGTTCTATAATCTCAGCCCTAAATATATGTAAATTAGAATTTTTCTCAAAACTTAAGGGGGAAAAAAAACGGTATGCATGTTAGGTGTAGCAACTTTAACTTAACCTGACGAAATTTTAAAAAAATTTTTCATCATTTAAGAAGAGCAGTCTTCTACAATTTTCATCGAACAATCTATTTTTGATAGTTAATTAGTAATTTGCGAAATTTTGATTAAGTTGTATAGATTTTTTATCTCTGACAAGCATTTTGATGTTTTATAATATTGGTGTTGATTATAGAATGCTCTGTTTAATTGTACACTTGTGAAATACAATATTTCATTCTAGTTTCATTAAAAGTAAAACACTGCTAACACAAGCTATTATATTTCAATTGCTGCGTTCTGCTTGGGATACTGTTTATTTTCAAGTCATTAAAAAAAAAAACAAGGTTTGTCAGCAGATGGCGCTGCGGACTGAAAATAGAAAAATGTTTTCTTTTGCATGTCTGATCGTTTTTATCTTTTAATTTTTTCCCTGAAACTACATCATGTTGCCGCGAATAGAAGTTATTGTTAAAACATTATTTTACAGTTATTTTCAATTAGCTGTGCTATCAGCAATCGAAATGGGCTACTGGTGGCGTACAACAGAACTCTCTACCTATGGCAACACTTCGCATATATGCTTTCACCATTAGCATGTGGAGAGTCATAGAAGAAGGAGCTCATCAGTTTCTGTCTAAATTTTGTAATAGATTAAAAACTTTTAAGTTGGGACACTATAAGGAACTAAAACTATATTGAACATAGTTCTAAAAAAATGGAAAAAAAAACGTCGTTGAAATTTTAAAAAATACTTTCACAATTAAGTACGAAAATATCGCAGTACATAACCGGTCTTCTCCCCAGATGGCGTATTCGAGCGTTGCGATCTCGAATTTGTTAACGGACGTATTAACTAATTCTGAAACTTTGTTAGTACAAAATATATCCTATGTATAACGCAGCAACCAGTGCATTTCTATTTTTTTTTTAAAAATTGGCATTTCAAATCATCGGTTATTTTTAAAGACAGATTTTGTAGCCTATTTGAAATAATTTTTTTTTCTACAAAATATTCAGTAATTAAGATGTTACCTGATGCGACCGTCAGAAGATCTTCAATCTCTTGTGCCACCGGATTGACCACTAACAGAAAAGCTAAAAGTATGTGAACTGCTAGGCAAATTTCGATGGATGATCTCAGATACCCTTCTTGTATAGAGAGAAGGATGTTAGGTGAAACAGTAGATCCAAAAACGAGATACCCTGTTATGGTTACCGGTAAATAGAAGATTAAAAGTCCTGTGAAGAAATGAGATAATATTATATACTAGGTGTTCTCTAACATCCACTTATAATCTAAATTTTTAGAATTATTATTGGATATAAGTAAAAGTTACACTAGTCGCAAATCAATATGAACCGTGATGCTCAGTTGTTAAGGCACTGACTGAACTGCCAACGTGAAGAACTGGGGTTCAATCCCCAGTGGTGGTTTGAAGCTCACTTCTTTTGATCGATGGGTACCAGTTAGTCTGGGAAGTAATGGTGACTCGTGCGCAATACTGACCACTTTGTCATAATCAAACCATTGGTCACGAAGTTGTGCAGCCTTTAACCTCCATGATTTCCCTGGCTCACTGAGGGCTTTTGCGGTTATCTTTTTATTTAGATCAATATCGATTACTGGCGGAAACAAAAGCGTTATCAAAATCTAACAAATCACAATCGAAAACTCCTTCATTAAGGCTAGCTTATTCCTATGCTTGATCCAGGAGTTCCGTTGTCTTCTGGGTTGGGTTCGATCTTATAAGGCAACAAATTTGAACAGTAATAGTCAACTCAAAATTGGCGTGCCTGTTCAACACCGGTTATAAAATAAAATTAGGGAAGGCGGAATTAATTACATCGGAATCAGTTTGATTTTATTTTATAACCATCGTTAAACAGTCGTCCCAATTCTTTTGGGTTTACGATTACATATTTTCAACTCAGTAGCCTTGTAACTTTGAAACCAATCCAGAAGACAAGGGAACTCCTGGATCAAGTATTAGGAGAAATTAGTCTTCGATGGAGAACTTTTTAATGGAACTAACCCGCATTTGCGTCACATGGAGAGGAAAACCTCCAGCCGGCGATTATCACGATGGCAAGGGGACTCTAACCCATTATCCGTCTACCAATGAGGATATTTTACGTTAACACTGTGGTCGTTGTAAACCAGATGCGGAATTTGTATCGTGCCAGATGCGGGAGGCATGGATTTTTTTCCATCGACATTTTATTGAAGAAAACCTTTAGGAGAGACCATCAAAACCACTCTCAGCGACCGAGCAGCCCTTCGCACCAAATGCCGAAAAGGTTAATTAAGGAAGTGCGAAAAAATATCAAACAAAACATGTTAACAAAGCAAATAAATATATTAAAATTTATTCAAAATATTTGCGTGAGGCTTTTATTTAGAAAGCTCTTTTTGTCGATCTCTAAAAGAGATATGCAACGTCATGTTGTAGTGTTAGATTGCACTAAAGGTGATGATCAATGATTTATTTTTAGAGTTGAAAGTTAAATTAGAAGAAAAATAAGCTTATACTAAAACAAACAAGCTTTAAGGCTAACTAAATTTTATGATGTAAAATCAAATGCAAACTTAAACAAAAAACATAATTGTTTAAAATAAATAGTTCTACCTTTTATAAATGGTAATTTTGTTTTTACACATAACATAAATATATATCAGCAGGGATCATTTTTATGGACGCTAAAGTTTTGTCTAAGATACGTACTCTGCCAGACATTCGTCTGGAGCTGTGGCGGTGACTATGGTAACGAGGTATGATTATTTCAAATAGGGGTGCGGGGTCCCTCTTTAGGACTGGTTTCGGCAAGAGAAAAGAAGACCTCTTCATCGAAGCTACTCTCCCTAAAATGCCCTCTTCTTGTTTCCATAGCACCAGACTGCCGCAGACTTAGTGGCGGTCAGAGTACCTATCTTAGATATATTTCATAACGCCAACACAAGTGACATCACCGCACCAAGAAAATGACACTAACTAAAATTAAAATTGTTTGCGAAAAATCATGTACTTTCGATAACATTTTGAAGTCAATGGAGGTAACCCTTAAGAAGAACCTCTATTAACGGCCATTTTGCTGTGGAACAGAGAGTGGTCGCTTCTGAGAGGATTCACTGTACATAAAATCTAAAATGGTCTTTGTATCAAGGGTAAGTATTTATGCCGTAATAGTTAGCGTTTAAGTAGTAGAACACAAGATATTTGTTAATGACATGTTCACTCGACTGCCATATGTAAATCGATGTGTTTTTCTGAAAATACCAGAGGATCTTCAGTTTTGATAACTCCTCAAAAAAAAAAAAAAATTTTTTTTTTCCCTCCAAAAATAAACGCGTGTTTTATAGTTTTACGCAATATATATATCCTGAAATCTGAAAAAACAACCTTTGGTTTATTACCTCTTAAAATGATATGTAATGTGTACTAGAGTTGTGGTAGAATCGCAATTTTAACAAATTTATTAAAAGTCGGTATGTGATGATGTATCGCAATACTTTCCAATTTTATTAACTTACATTATTTTTAAATTTGATTTTATTCTCGTTTATAAAAATGGCTTCAATAATTTTATTTATAATTAAAAAAAAAAAAAAAAAAAAAAAAACTGTAACATGGATGCCACTCTTTAGTCCTGGGGATTGAAATCAGTCTTGAGAAGAAAATCAGTGGAATAAATTCCCTCAATTAATATCTGTTTCTCATTTGTTTTTTGAATTAAATTTTCTTTTGTTTCCTTAAAAAATGTATTAAATACTTTCCGTTAAAAAATAAATAAATTTTAATGAAAACGTTATTTTTTTATATTTATTGCTAAATGATCACGTAATGTTACACTGCAAGTATTAATTGAACTTCAACAATTGGTGTAAACAAAATTTGTATTATTGTTGAATATAAATCTGATTTAGTTTACCCTCCCCCATGTTTTTAAATGCTATCTAAGTTTAATCACGATTTTTTTTTTTTTTTTTTTTTAAAAAAGAAAGAAATTTATAGAGCTAGAATAAAAAATTATGGTGAAATAAAAAATACAGAAATGAATAACTTAAGGAAAAAGTTAGTGATTTATGTCAAAGATTTTACTCGGGGATTAGTGTTAAAAAAGATATACAAAGTTTACTTATTTTTTTTTTTTTTTGTTTCTGTAAAAAATAAAATAAATAATTTATTTTTTCTAAAAAAAAAAATAAATAAATAAATAAATAAATAATTTATTTTTTCTAAAAAAAAAAAAAAAAAAAAAAACTAATTATTGATTTAATATACTGTGTCAATTAGTGAAAAAATAAGTTCAGTCTTGAAATTTTTTTGGAGTGGTACCCATGCTGTAAAACAGTGTTTCCCAAACTTATGAGTTTTTTGTACCCTTTCTAAATTTTTCGTAACGCTGTGTACCACTAACAAAAAAATTTATGTATTTTTTTAAAAATATGTTTATTTTTACTATAAAAAATTGCACAAATCACAACTGGTTGTTGACACCACTAATTATTAACTGTTAACTCTGCAAAAAATAGCCTATAGAAAAATACGTAATCGTAAATTTTCATGGCTAACTTTGTTTTTAAATAAAATCTTTTGAAATGTTTGTTTTTTTGCAAGATATTTCGCATAAGAACGCGTACCTCCGCTAAACTGTTCCCGTACCCCTGGGGGTACGCGTACCACACTTTGGGAAACACTGCTGTAAAACAAACGCTTTCTCGACAGTTTCGTATTTGATAAATGATCTGTTATCGATATCTAAGCTGGTTATCAATATAGATGGCGTTATCGTATTAGATAGTTTTCGATAAAAATTCTTTTTAAGAAATAATATTAAAAACACACTATAAAATATCGAGACTATATTAAAAAAGATATTTTAAGACATGCTGATATAAAGCTCAGCTATAAAAAAAGCTAAATATGCTATATAAAAAAATGAGTACCTATAGTTAACGATATTGGAGCTCGAAACCAATATTTAAAGAAGTTCTGTTTCATAGGAAAGATTCTTACCTGCGAATCCTAAAAGGGTCGCTTGGTTGAATTGTTGTCTGTTTGACATATCGTTTTGAATATTGGGGAAAAAGAAAACACCTCCAAATGCAAATAATATCGTTCCAAAGGAGAGAGACAGGGATGGGAAGGTGGGTTGTTTATAAACTACTGCGTGAAGATGAGATCTTTCTAGAAGACCTCCTACAAACAACATGAAGCAAGCTAAAGCCGCCGTAACCATAGCGCCAATGGCAGCAAACCTGTAATATAAGTGGGAAATACTGATCACCGTCTTTTTGTGGAAAATTATAAACATTGGAAACGTAAAAGAAAAAAAAAAAAAAAAAAAGAGGCAAAATTGTGATTTAATGTAAAGATGAGGTATTATTTCTGTCGTATCTAATATTTTACCAAAAAGTTTTTTTACACAAGAGATAAGATTCGTCAGTACATTAATGATTTCTGTTACTAAGAACTTTAATTTAAAACGAATAATCTTTTTTTTTCTGTAAATAATAGGTGTCTAAAATTTCACGCAAGATTCAAATTTTGCACCATTTATGCAATAAAATGTTTTTTTCTCTCTCCAATGCCTACCTGGGGAATGATCTTTCGTCATACTATTCATACAAAACCCTGTATTCCAATATATCAATATATATTTCCGATATTTTATAAATCAATAAAAAACTAAAAAAAAAGCACAATTTTTAATTGAAACGTTTTTAAATTGAACGTTACGTTTTTTAATTGAACGTTTGAATATTTCTTACGACCCGTACTACGGGATAATCATAATTGTCTTATACGTTTTAAATCTTCTAAAAACCTATTAAAAAACGAGTAAATTTTGTCATAATTTTTTTTTTAAACATCGAAAACTAGCATTGGCTTTACTTCACAATAAGTTTTGCAATTTTGTAAAAAAAAAAAAAAATGAAAAGTCAGATTTAATTCAATAAGTTTCCAAAAAATTAAAACTGCAACTTTTTTTGAAGTTATTTTAAACAGAGACCATTTTAACAATTTCGATCAAATTTTGAACTTAGTCTCTAATTTTTTTGTAGGAAGTTCGTATTTTTTTAATTTTATTTGAAAAAAAAAAAAAAAAAAACGAACCAGCTTTTTTTTTAGTTGTACTGTTCTAAAAAAAAAAAAAAAAAAAAACAATCCGAATGCCTAAAGCATTTAACATAATACAAATAATTACCAGGGAATTTCACGTTTTAAGACTTAATATTAATGTTTCGAGGGGGTGACCTTATATATACTAATTAATTAGTGCAGACGATATTTTAAGTTACGAAATCAGACACAAAAACGTACTTTCTCTACTACTGAATAAACATAATGAACGTACCTTTTTCTCGACGGATTCAGATTCCTGCCTTTAAAATATGGCTCCATAGTTTGGTTAGTAGAGTTGTACAAAGTTTGAACCCTTTAATGTTAATTTTATTTTTTGCGTATTTCGCCATACCTTGAGAACTTTTTAAGCGAATCGAAAATTTTTTGTACACAATCAAAAAAATTCGTTATCCGAAGATAGTTCCATGCAAAAATTAAATATCAGTAAATATTTATTATTTTATTTAATAATAGTCGAAATTTTTTTTAATTATAAAGGTATACAATTTTTCGCATCATTTTAAAGAACCTAATTTTACACTGCAAAATACAAAATTTGAGCGAAATCTATAGTTCCTGTGAAATCGAATTTTAAATATACGACTTTTTTAAAATTCGATTTCTCAGGAACTATTCAACCGATATCACGATAGTATTTTACCGTTTAAAATTACCTTCTTTAAAATGGTATAAAAAAATGGTATACCTTACGATTAAAAATGATTGCGAAATAAAATAGTGAAAAATAATAAATATTTACTAAAAGTTATTTTCAGCATGTATTTTTCTTTGGATAAACAAATTTTATAATTTAGAGCAAAAACTTTTCAATTTGTTTAAAAAGTCCTGGAGATATGGTGAAATACTCAAAAAGTAATATTAGCATGAAAGAGTCCGAACTTTGGATCGTTTTTTTCTATGGGGACCATATTTTGACTACCCCCTATATTTTAGGGTTAAATTTCTGAACGAAAGAAACATGATTTTTACGAAAGAAACATAATTTTTGACAACTCGCGTTTAAAACGTTTCTATTCAGTGTTTTGAGACTTGCCATAAATCATTGATGGACCAAACAGCACGTCTTCCACGAGATTGTTACATTTCGTGGGTGTGCACTGCTACATTCTCGGGTAGCAGATCTGACTTCTTTGCTGGAGCTAGACGCCTGGTGATCTGAGCATACAAATTGAAGTGCGTTGCGCCTTTTGCAAAACTCGAATGTCGTGTCGCGAATTCGAATACCCATAACAACCATGATGTTGGCAATCCCCATGAAACCTTCACTGAAGGTCACAGTAGCCAATTAATGAGCAATTTTGGAGAAAACGACCATTTATATGGATTTAGCGATTTTTTTTAATACTATTCACGCCAATATTTTAACAGGTCTTCGCATATAGGCCTGATTGTCTCCTGAGCTGTCCGTGAGCCCTCTGCGGCGCGAAACAGCCAGACCGATGATCGCGTTTTTTAACAATATCAAATAGTTTCCAGGCAAAACGGGTCTGCCCGCATATAATCCATAGTGTACGGTTTTGAAACATCAATCTTAACATTTCTGATGTTCTTAGATTGAAAACAATTAACCCCTTTTCTCGTCTATTTTTATTATTTTTTTTTATCAAGCAGCTTTTAGGCGAGGAAAAAAAACTTACTGAAAAACATGACATGACAATATAAAACATAAGAACAGACATGAGTCACAGTGTAGATTGTGGAAAATCATGACTTACCAAAATTCTTCAAATCTTCCAAACCAAGTGAGAGGGCACAGACAGATACACAGAATCACAATCCATGTGTCGTAAGTTAATGGATAAATTTGGTTGGTCATCGACTGAACTATTTGTGCGCAGAGGAGAATGTAGACGACACCCACACCTATCAAAGTGACATGTAGCGTAGCTGTTACAAAATACCTGCAAAGTAAACATTATCTGTTAAGTTCTATATTTTGTTTTTAAATCAGTGGGCGCGATAACATGGTGGGAAATCCTTCCGCAAAACGGTACTGGAATAGTATTTAAGAATTCGAAAACGTACTCAAATAAGTAAATGGGTGATTTTTTTTAATTTTTATTATAAGCTATCCCAGCGAATTTAAAAATTTAATAAGTTTAAATTCATAATAATAATAATTTTAAGCTTTCTATAATATTTAAGTTATCGGCGAAGCGGATATTCTAAAAAAAGACTGATCGTTTGAAAATAAAGTAAGAAAAAAGTGGAGGAGACAGAAGTGTATGGTTATTTTGTTTAGAAACCAAGTTATTTTCCCCGATGGCCAAACAGAAAAAGTTACAACGTTCGTCAACAGATAGCGCTGTGGACTGGAAAAAATATACAATGTTTTTGCTGCAAGTAAGGCCAATCCAAATAGAATATCAGAGTACAAGCTGTTTAAAATGGCGAACCTCGATACCCGTCAGATTAAGAAGATAAAAATAGGCAAGTTAAAAATAATAAAAAAATTTAATCGTTTTTTTTTTCCGAAAAAAAAAAAATACCGGAATACTTTTATTTATTTTCATTTTCAATCTGGTGGGTCTCGTCCATTTTAAACAGTTTGTATCTTTTTTAATTTTCTTGGTTACAGCGTCATAAGTGAAGCAGAATGCATAAACCGATAATTCAAATAGGGTTATTTTTTTCAGAAGAATCCGAATCTGCACTAAAAAAATAGGTCGTAAGATTTCAACGTTTACCCTCACCCAACCTCCGGCGGGGGTGGGTAAAAGATCGAGTTTGGTATCATTGGAAATCTTTTAAAGAATATTGAATGTGATCTGCCTCCCGTTTTCGAACTGATGATATTTGATTGTTTCAAGAATTTTTATACCCTGTATATCTTTATTATTCTTTAATATGATATGGTCTTTTAGGGAGAGGGGTTTTATGTAAAATAAATATTTAATATTCAATCATTTTTTTAAAACCTGCTATCACGTGACTAATTTTTTTTCCTTCTGAAACTAGAACTTTAAAATCAATTGCATTTGGGAGCCAGTCTATAATCTACACAGTTCAAAAATTGATGTCCATATACTTTGTTATAACACCCAAGTATTAGGAACAAATAGCTCATTGTTTAAAATTTGCGGCATCTTTATATTGTTTCAAACTCTTTAATTGAATTAAGCAACGTAGCAACATTCACAAGATAAAGAAATACTGCTATAACAAATTTTTCTTAACCGAAGTTCGAGAAAATAATTTACAGATTACACTTTAATTTGCAAATAAAACTTTTCCTTCTAGGCTTTACGTAAAATGTCACCTGAGAGTCGTATAAAATGGGACTAAATAGCTTTGCAAGAGACAATTTGCTTGGGAAAGGTATTTAAATTCATTAAGCATTCTCCTGAAATCGCTGATGCATACATTCTATCTTAATTAACTAAGTCTTGGTAATAACTTACATTTAAATGACATGTTATACCTATGCGCAATTAAAAATGTTTTCGGCTAAATTGTAATTGATATCTTCATTGAATCAAATCTTTTATATTTTAACTGTATAATTTTTATTAATTTACAATGACGAAGACAATGAAATATTTAAAACTATTATTGAATTTTCCGAGTAAAATTGTAACTGCAACCACGTGGTTTACTAATAAAAGTTTCCTGACTGAGCAGTGAAGGCTAAGGAGAAAGAGCGTTCGCTTTCCAAGGAGGTAAACCGGGTTCGAATCCCAGGGATGGCTGGTCGATACGAATTACGCTGGCCGACCACAGTGCTTACGTAAAATATTGTCAGTGGTAGACGGATTAGGGTTACAGTCCCCTGCCGCCAGGCTAACTGTGGCAGGTTTTCGTGGTTTTCCTCTCCATCTAACGCAAAGGCGGATTAGTTCAATTAAAAAGTTCTCCACGAAGGCAAATTTGTTCCAGGAGTTCCCTTGCCTTCTTGATTGGGTTCAAAATTACAAGGCTACGGAATTGAACATTAGTAGCTGTAAACCCGGTTATAAAACGACGGTTATAAAATATATTCCTGACTGTCACAAGAAGGATTTGTTGGCAAATTATCGTCAGTGAAAATTTCAATCACTTTTTGATGAATGTGGTCAAATTTCAAAAGGATTTCTGTGGGTGTTAACGATAAAAGTTCTAATCGTTTTCTGACCGCTACTGACTGCATACATATTGATGTAGACAGAATTATTGATATCACTATATAGAGTTCATAGTATACTGAAATACATAGTATACAATTTTAGCTCCATGCCTATAAAGACAATACAAGTAAAAATTGTTTCTTTGACGTTTCAAGAAAAATTGAAAGTCATTTTATAGCTAAGTAAGAATTTATCGAGAATCGAAGTTTAAACTTTTTTTCGAATAATTAGATTACACACACATCAGTTGGAGCTCTGTGCAAAGTACTTTTTTCAAGGTGCTATTCTTTCCTAAAAATTCACTTTAAAATTGTAGTTTTTAAAAAGAGGAATGTTGACCAGCTACAATAGGTTCAGCATTGACCAAACTAAAGAATAATCCAAGAATAATAAAATGAAATGATGTTAGAAACTATATCTGACGCAAAAACAAAATAGGTGGCAGGGTTGGTTTTAAAAGAAGAATGTTGACCAAGCAACTCAGGATCGTAAAATTCGTATTTATCTAAAAAAATAACCTCAAGATGGTACTACAGTAACCACTTAATTTCGAACGTTGTGATACAATGTTTATTTTCTTACCGTAACATATTTAGCATACACTATATTAAGTGGTGATTAGATATTAAATTTAAATACAGTGACTATGTCATACGTGTCAGCATTGACAAAAGTTAAAACTCCCCTCTTATGTGATAATGCAGTAATTCAGAAATATTTAACTGATTGACGGAATCAAAGGTACAAAAAAATTTATCTAAAGAAATAAACATATCAAACAAATTATACAATAGTAAAAATTAAAATGTTGTAGCAAACTATGTACATAATAATGATACAACAAAGTTAAAAAAATAATAATACAGACCCTGTAAAAAAATAATATGTAAAAAAATTATACAAACTATATATCTTGATTTGAATGCACTGAAATTTTAATAGCTGTTCTCCTATTATCTTCCAAGTTATAATTAGGATTAAAGTAGTTCGCTCTTCAAAAATTTTATTCCAAATTGTAATAGTCAAAAGAAAAATATAGATAAAAAAGTAGAAGAAAAAAAAAACTTACAAAACATTCTGGGCAAGGGCTTTGATAAATAGGACTACGTACAGAAAAGAAAAAAAAAATTTTTTTTTTCTATTTGAATGATTTTTGAAAGAAATCCTAAAAATTGCCCTTAAGTAGTTTTGATTTTTTAAAACACAGCGTCCTAAGATCAGTGAGAAAGATGGCGTATTGACCTTCTGAATTTAACCTGTTTTTTCCCCCCGCAACTAAATGGATTTTTATAACCATCTGCGAATAACTGCGGGTTTTAGTTTCTCACATGCGATTACAAATAATTTCTTTTCTGAGAAAATATAATTTCAATTTGTTTCTTGCTGTATTCGTGGATTATTTTATAACCGTTACGAGCTCTATTTCTGCCGATAAAAAGAAAATTTAAAACAGCCAAAACGTTAAGTCTGGGATTCTTTGTGTTCGAAAGATAGTATGCTTTCGTCAACACACTTTACAGTGATAAGGGTTCGATACCCCCATGACCCTGAATGTATCTTTGCGATGTCCTTCTAGATGTGCAGTTATTATTATTATTTTTTTTTATTGGCACAACATACATATGCATGCATGTGTGCTCAGTTCAAGCTTATATGCCCTTGTCAAGTAGAAAGAAGAGATAGCACTATGCAAGAAGGACAACATGAAGATACACCCAGGTTAACAGCAGGATTCGAACCCGCTACCTCCACACTTTTCAGAGCGTTTCGAGGGCTATATCACACGGCCAGGTAGGCCCACTGATATGGAGTATAGTGTGACGAGCTCTTTGCGTAAACTTATAGCTCTGTATTTCCATTAACGAGTTTTCAAGTTGAAACTATTCTGCGGCACCATCCTTACTATTGTACCACGACTACCATTTACGGCTAAGAAGATATTTGCCACACACATACGTCACAGCCCGTTTTACTAGGAGGACTCATTTATACACCATCCATCCGCAGATCGCAATTTTGACCGAACCAGAGAACGATCAATCAAACGACCGATCAGATTTCGCGTGCACCAGTCACCATTTTGTACAGGGAGAATCTTTGGTTGGTGGGATTCGAACTCTCGGACAAGAGCCCAATGCCCTAACAGCCAGACTATCCCGGCCGCAATCTACATCATATTTTTTGGTTTATTGATACTATACATTTAAAGGTTGTGTGCTCAATTAAAGCTTATAAACCTTTGTCAAATAGAAGGACAAATAGCACAATTTGGAGAAAGACAGCACGGAGATACCACCATGGTAACAGCGAGATTCGAACTCGTTATCTCCACGTTACTTTATAATTTGTAACGAGTAGCGAATGAGGTGCGCAAGGAGAGTAATTATTATCACAATCTGCCCTTCTATCTAAACGATAGTGTGCGTTTACGACAGTATTATCTTCAGATAATCTACAATCGATACTGGTTTCCACCAATGATTTTTAGCTTCCTTTAAGCATGTTTAAGCTTTTTTTAAAAAACTTGTTTTAAGAACTTTCAAGCATTTTTAATTTAGGTACTGGAAGAAACAAAGTTTAGTTGAAGTCGCACCCTAATATGCCACGTAACAAGCCGGAGAGGGTAAGATAGTAAGGAACCATATTGCGACAAAGAAGGTATTAGTTTTATACCTTGAAGTCACTGAAGAACTCCAGTTTGACGTGCGCAATACTCATCGCATCGCGCACATCACCTAAAGTAGTAACCTTCTCATCGAATGTAATTTTTTTTATTTATTTATTTATTTATTTATTTATTTTTTTTTTTTTTTGGATTCAAGATCTGACACTGTTATAAAGTGGATTAATTAAGAGGAAAGCTTTATAATCAAAGTGAGTGATAAGTTTTTGAACCAGGTTAGATGGCGTTATCGGGGAGCGAACCAATTATCTCTCTCCCCACAAAAATACACAGGTTTCATAAACCACTTAATATATCTCTCAATATGTTCTGGTCCCGTAGAGGACTGAACGTGAAGACAAAATTAGTACTTCAGAACTTTCGTATTTGAAAATGCTAATCTTTCTGGGCTGTTTTTCAAAGGCTCCGTCGATATATGAAATGATTTTTTTTTGGCGAATAAGATGCTATTTTTTATAACTGTTGTATTTTCAACTGTTACTCATGACTATCAGTTCAAGTTTAGCCTATTTAAAGTAAACGCTTTCTACGTTTATTTTGAAAATGGCACAAAACGTCAATATAGAGAAAAGCCGCAGTTTTGTGAAAATGAAAAGCGTTTGTGGTTTAATTTTTTAATACTTGAAAACTTATTCTTATGCTGCATGACCTCGGCTCATAAAAATTTGCAAAAAGTGAGAATACTGCAGTGATTTTGATAATTTTCATCTAGGTGGGAAAATGTCGCCAAATTGGCGATTTTACAAAAAAATTAATAACTTTCAAAATTAAGTTATTTGTCTGTTATTAAAGCACAAATAATTCTTCATGGTAAGATTATATATATATAGTTTAAAATCATAGCATTGCTTAAACTATGGCTTTTCCCCCCCTTGCCGATAGACTTTCCAAAAACAGCGTTAAAAGTTTCTATCTTCTTTTGCGTGAAACGTGGAGTTTCATTCCTTTCATAAACCTAACTGCATCTCTCATTAAAATGTTTGTCTATAAATTATTTCACAGCTACATGTCTTTAATTTGATATGGTGTTGTTATTGTATTGTATGTTAACAGTATTGTTATTGATCGGACAAGATTGCAGATTCATGTGAGGATGAATGGCATAATAATAAAATCACCTCACAGAAATTTAACCGAAAAGCTTGCCCAAACCTTTGAAATCGATGTAAGGGAAAAAAAAATAGAAATGTAAGGTCCTCATACTCATTTAAGATTACCTCATGCAGGGTCCAGCAGCCCTTAGACCCATTGCTGGATATGGATATCGAAACTTTCCTCTGTACTCTTCCCATTTCTCTTCCAGCATTATCCACGTTCTGCCCAAGAGAATTGCACTGTACCAACTGTTGATACAAGCAAGGGCAATGAGGGGAAGACCAAACCATCCTTAAAAAAAATTAAACGCAAGAATATTAAACAAGTAAATTCAAAATAGAGAGATTTAGCAGATTCACTCAACACCTTAATAGGCGCATTTTTTATGTAAGCTGTGTAGGAAACCCCGAGACTCATGTAGGAACTTGACTGCGCTTAGCATACGTATGTGAAAGTGCTAAATCACTCCAATGTGATTGTGTACAAAAAAAAAAAGAAAAAAAAATATCTAAACACAAAAAATCTTTATGAAAATAAATATATTCTTTACATCGCACACCTATCATATATCATAAAATCAGCAAATAGTTTGTCTTATATATGATTGTTCACAATCAATGAAAGAAAAGCAATATGCGTCACATTTCTGATCGCCTGGAATAAGAGATTTCGTAGATGAAAAGCTGAACTCATTCCTGGATTAAAAAAAAAAAAAAAAAACTTAAAATTCTCTGCAATCTCTTTAAAATGCGTATGTTCCACATGACTTCATGCTTGTCTTTGTTTTAAGTAAGAAATCTATAGGGAAATAATTGAAATCTTTATGAAAAAATCTTTGCGGAAGAATAGAGAATATGAATACAAAATATGAAAGAATATATTGATACTTGAAAGGCTTGGCTAAATTGAAATAGACTGGAAAGAACAGTTGCTAACGTAAACAAGCGCAACATTTCAACAACCAATCAGGATCGAGATACCCACACTATGTCAGTTGCAGGTATTTCATTGATTTATACACTTAAACGGTAGCATATTCACCTAATGATATTATTAATTTTACCTAATTCCCATAATAATATTTTTGTTCTAAACAATAAACACATATATTTACTTTAATGACATTTTAAAGACGCATGCCATTGCAAATAAAATTAAGCAGAAGTCTTTTAGAAGAGATGAAAGTGCAAGCACTAGAGATTAGAATCGATTTCTACATTTTTCTGTTTCCAACATGTTAATTGTCAATGACTCGAACTTCCACCTGTTGATTACGTAAATGTCTGTTACTCTGATGTTCCTTGATCATGACCTTGTCTGATCTAAACTGCTTTGTAATGCATTAAGTCATTTACTTCTATTAGATTTTAAGCATTTGGCAAAGACTTTCGAAAATTGGCGAATACTTTTGATATTTGGCTAATTTACTGGCTAATAATTTGAAATCCTTAGCGCGGGTCCTGTATAATACATATTTTGTTTTCCGGAAATGCAACTAAAATCTATTAAATTATTTTAATTTCTGAAAATTCACGAAAAATCTTAAGAATTTTTTTTCACTGAGAAAAAAATATAGAGAACTATCTGAATACCCGTTCTTCGCTCTGGAATAACAAAAAATAAGTAAAGAATCAATAAATCCGTATTCAGAAATGCTAAGAAATCAAGCTTAAAACTGAAAATCATATAACGACACAATTAAATAGTTTGATGGAAGTACCAGGTAAGTGACATTTTTAGGGGAATTAATGACTCAACGAAAATAACAAAAAGTGTTTGCATCAATATGGGAATGTTTAACGTAACAGAACTGTTTTTGCTTTCACTTAAATCTTAACATAAATAATCGCATAAATTTTAAATATGATAGCATGAATTTTTATTTAAGATTAGGCAGTGGTAAATAAAATAAAGCAAAGAATTATTAATCTCGCCTTCTAATAAATTGGTAATAAAATAGTTCGATTTAAACTTCTTTTCGTTCTTAAAGTGTCATTTACCTGGTTCTTCCAATTTTCAATTAATATGGCTAAAATAATTAAAAAAATTTGTATTTAATTTTATTTATTGCCCTCTTCCATGGCTCAACGTTATTTATGTAAGTAAAACCCGGCTACCCCTTATATTTTGTAAGACAAAAATTCGAATCCGTTGGGAAAAAAAGGTGTTTATTTAAAGAAAGAACGATTTTGCGTTTGATTTCGTAACTTAAAAAATCGTCTGCACTAATTAATTAGCGTATCTGAGGTCACGCCTTCGAACCATTAAGATTGAGTGGTTAAGAACGTCTGATTTTTTTAGACTTATAGTGATGTGAAACTCGCATTAATTT
Source organism: Parasteatoda lunata (assembly GCA_949128135.1). Taxonomy (NCBI): domain Eukaryota; kingdom Metazoa; phylum Arthropoda; class Arachnida; order Araneae; family Theridiidae; genus Parasteatoda; species Parasteatoda lunata. The sequence continues at coordinate 36,663,950 of OX421973.1, read as the reverse complement.
AAAAACTTACAATACGTTTACATGAAAACGCAGCGAATATTTTCTTCTGCTAACTACCACTTCGCATTTTTTTCTTTCCATTTTTAAATGAAGCTGAACGATTTCGAATCTATTACCATTAAATGGAATGTTTTAATGTATTTTTTTTTTAAATTGATAAAAACTGGCAACTCAATTATGTCATCTTTTGAATTTATTTTAAAGCAGATATTCCTGCTTACAAGAATATATTCATAACATAGGCATCTATATTGTGAGAAGAAATTATTAGTGCGCTATACTTTTTAGTCACTAAAGTGGTAGGAAACACTAGAAAAAAAAAACAAAAAAAAAACCCAACTTAGCTTATGCGTACATGTGCAACCACCGTTTTCATAGACGTTTTCACGTCACAAAAAAATATAGCGTGTGCGCAATGTTGGGTAGAATAGGTTTTATTAAAATAAATTTTAATAAATAATCTATGCTACTACATTTATTTACCTGTTAGGAAAGAAAAAAAAAAACTTTCATCAAATGATGACGTTGACCGCTGACGTTAAACCGAACATTTTCATCTAACATCATATATTTACAGAGCGGCCAACCCGGAAGTTAGCTACCCACAAAGTTTATTTAAGTGAAAAAATTTACAGGAAAATATTTAAAAACATTTTGGTATGATTAACATCACAAGAGGCTTATCAAGTTTTTAAAATACGATGTTCCATAACCAAGTCTCTAATATAATTTTGAGTTCTGCACAAAAATGAAATTTAAAAAAAAGTCGTTAGGGGACACAAATTAATATTTGAGTAAGGAAAACGCTAACGATATCAAAATATGACGCATTACTATTGAGGAAATCTTGAATAACCCTTTACGGAACAGCGAAATTCGATTTAAAATTTTAATCAGCCAGAAACAATGGTTGGAAGAAGCGCACTACAAGTTTTGAAACTACAGTAGTCGCTACTTTTTTTTCGTAGTTTGTAGTGTAGTATGCTACTTTAAAAAAAAAAAAAAGTAGCGTTGTGAGATACAAAAAAAAAAAAAAAAAAAAAAAAAGAACAGTAGCGATTCCTGGCAATCACTTTTAACGTTAGTTAAGAATAGTAACACGGCAGTAACGCAACTAATTATTAACTTGATAGATATTAATTTTAATGGTTCCGTCAATGGATGCGATGAAAATGACCCTAATGACTGCAGCTGAGCGTTAATAGAAATTAACGTATTTAAAATCACGTATAACTAATATATAAACAAGCCATTACGGAAAATAGATAATTAATCACTTCGGTCACATTTTCACATGCGAACACACACTCGTGAAAAGTTGATGTCATTTCAATGGAAAGGAACGTATTTTCGATGTACTTAATTTGCTTGAGAAAATAAAAGAGCATTAACAATTGAAAAATTGCAAGCATTTGTACTTTCTTAAATTAAATATTCGCTTTCGTAAAACGCATAAGAAGTTGAAAGTTAAATGAACAAATTTGATGAAAAAATAATGTTTTGGAATAATAAAGTGGCTCGTGTAAACATGAATAAATAATTCTTAATTATTCCCTTATATTTAATGCAAGCCAATTTCTTATTCAAAATCATTTTGAACATAGGTGTCAATTAAGTTCACCAGCAAAGTTCGTCCCTTTAAAGTAGTGAGGTAGTTACAACAACGCCAAACTCATTTGTAGTCACTATGTTTTCAAAAAAAAGTTGTTGTAGTTAACTACATTTGTAACAAAGTAGTTGCAGTAAACTACAAAAATAATGTAGTTTTTCCGACCAATGGGCAGAACATTGGCAAGGGCGACCGCAAACATTACATTCGAAGTGAGGTGAAATAATTTATCTCTTAGTTGTTTAAAGAACAGTGGTTGCTAAACGTTTAAAAGAATTTAGTTTTACATTTCTAATGGTTTGTAGCATTTGTTGAATTAGTGTTACCAGACTAGCTACACTGCACCGAAAAGTGTTAACAATCAAAAAAAATTGTAATCAAAAAAAGTTTGCTTGACCAATAAAACTTTAAAGGTGTTTCTAACATTATCTTTTGACCTCCTCAAAGATTCCTTCAGCAGGTAGATTGGTTTTACTTTTTTTTTTCTTCGCTTAAAATATTAATTTATGACCTCTAAAAAAAGTATATTTTTTAGTTCTAAAAGTATTCTAAAAAAAGTAGGATTCTAAAAATATATGATAAGAACACTGATTAAGGAACACACTTCACTTATCATTAAATTTTTAAAACGTTGTGGTATTCAAAATAATTTTAAATCAAATATTAAAGTATTTACTTTTCTTCCAATTAAAGTAATTAGAAATTATTTTAATTAAATTAATTAATATAAAAAACTTTTTTTTTAAAAAAAAGTTTTTGTTTAAAAAAAAAGTTTTTGTTTAAAAAAAAAGTTTTTTTTTAAAACTTTTTTACACAACTACAGTATAAAAATTGGGATATTAATGGGTCAGAGACTGTAAGAATTATTATTTCTTTATAGGTTAAAATTGATATTTAAAAAAAGTTGAAACTTACCGGCACCAGCAAGAGCGTAAGGTAAGGCTAGCACTCCCATGCCGGCCATCAATGAAACAATATAAATAGATGCTGTCCATACAGAATATCCTCTATTTACAACAGGGATATTAAATAAATTTCCTAATATGTGGTCGGAGTCTTCCTCGCTCGAAGATGTCATTTCACAATTTTGAAATGTTTGATATTTCATTTTTATCGTATCCAGTTTGAATGTTGAAAATTTGAAGAACAGAGATTCGATGCTTATTTATTTCACTACCTTCTCTCGTTTATGAGAAAAAATATGGATTTCATTAAATAACTTCACTTTTCAAAAAATATGTGCAGTAATTTCTCTCGTTTCTGAGTAAAAATAGAGATTCGATGCAAGCGCTTTACTTTTCAAAAATTAAGTGCACAAATTTCATATGTTTCTGATTTAAAACAGAGATTCGATGCCAGCACTTAACTAATATTTCAAAAATAAGTGCACTAATTTTTACTTCTTTTTGATAAAAAACGTTCAATTAGGCGATAAATTTCTCCTATTTCATGAAAATTCTCAGAAATTCACAATATCAAATTTAATGCAATGAAAAGTATTTATAACTACTTTTAATCACAGAAGTTTAACTGAAAACAAAATTAATACAGTTGAGTAAAAAATTCATTTATCTGTCTTTTCCACAGAAAAAAGAAAATATTTAATTAGGATTACATTCGAATTAAAGTTTATAGTAATACAATTAAGTAAAATTTAGTTATTGTTATTTTTTTATTCTAAGTAATCTAAGTTAGCAAAAACGTGTTTTTGCAATTACTTTATAATTTAAAGAAATTCAAAGCAACCAATTCATTAAATATTAATAATAATTACTTTTTGGTTCAAAATAATCCAGTTCACCAAGAAAGTTAATTTGCTATTTCTTCCTAATTCAAAGATATTTGCAGTAATATCACTTCAATAAAAACAAATTATATTTACTTTCTTAAATCCAGAAATGTTCATAGTAATCCAATTTTTTGAAAATTCAAACTTCGTCACGTATTAATGCATAAAAATCCGTATGCAACAAATTTAAAATCTAAAATATATTATTTCACAGAATTGCTGAATCTTACGATACAAATATAGAATTTGTATTGAAAGAAAGAATTCCAAATATCGAATCTTATTCCTCGTTAAAAACAATGCAGGCCGCAAACAATGTTTCAATTCCAGAACATTTAGCGAATTCTCGCTAAATATAATTTATTCCGCACAATTCAATGAATCGAAATATAAATCATCCGAAAAGTGATATTTAAATTCAATTAGAAGGATTTATTTTCACAAAAGAAACTACTTCAAGCACATTTCTTTGTGTGGTAAAATGTTTACCATCAAAATAGCTAGGAAATTTAAATAGCTGCATTAGCGGTCTTGCTGTCAACTGCATACAATTTGATTTTGTGTTCTGTCGTTTCGAGGGTACAGGTGTTTTAAATGTTTGTTCAGTACCTGTTACAAAAGGCAGATGTGCTGCCAGATCCTTTTATATTAATAATCGTCTGTAGGAGAATTCGATTGGAGCGAAATGGTGGGTTTGAGATAAAAAAAAAATCAGAGCTCTCAAAAATCTTTTTATTTTTGCCGAATAGAATAAACAAGTGTTGCGATCAGAATATCACTCGTAGATAAAATATGAGTGTGAAGTTATCAAATTGTATTTCAGTAAATAACTTTTGCGTAACGGATTGCCTCAATGAATATGTAGCCAATTTAATAAGAATGATTTTATAAAATGCATTTAAAACCGCTTTATCATTTATTCAAATTACGAGTTGTCGAAGTGAAAAGTAGAAAAAAAGGAATGTGTACTCATTGTTGAATAAAGTTACAATATTTAAACTGTTAAATAATAGTATATAAAGCAACAATAAACTGCAGATTTTTACACTTTTTGCAGATTTTTCCCATAGTAGTAGAAAAGCAAGATGAGCCCTTTGATAATTATTTTGAGCAAGATGACATGACCTTTTTATTTTAACATTGTATTTAAAAATCTCATGGCACGAAAAAATATTCTAGCGACCATCAAAATGATTTAAAATCATTTTTTTTATCTATAAGAATAAAATATTTAAACATATATGTAAAAGTCTCCTTAACTCTTTCGAATTCCTTTATATATGTTAGAGTGAATGACCAAAATTGGTGGTTGTTGACTTCCATCTGTGAATGGTGACAATCACATATTCGCTTTGGTAAATGTCCGAAATACATACCAGGTCTAGTTAAGTGCCACTGCTCGGTATGCCCAACATCAATGTTTCTTTAAGGTTCGGTGCCACTGCCCGGAATACATTTACCCGGTATGCCCTACATCAATGTTTTTTTAAAGTAAAGTGCTATTACTCAGTATGCATTTAACCGGTATTCCGAACACTGATGTTTATACTAATCTATTCTCGGCAGATATTAAAATGTCGAATTAATATAATAATATCAAAGAATAAATTAATATCAAATCGGATATGTTAAATATTTCTGACATTCGCCAAAAAGACAATGTGACTGTTGACTGGTGAAAATCGACATTCTCTTGATTTCGATCATTCACGGTAACATATATACCTAACTTACTTTTAAAATTATGCATAACTTTCTGTGTTCATAAGTTGAAAAAAATCATCCAAACTTAATTCCGTTCTATTTTTTTTTTAAATACAGGAATGTAGTTTTCTTTGCGCGCATGATTTTTAAAAACGACTTTTTTTTTCAAAAAATGGCGGCGTTTTTCATTTTTTTTATTTATTGTTTTTGAAAACAAAAAGACGCATAAAATAATTTTTGTGTTTAACTTAAAATCAGTCAATCCAATTAAAAAAATTCCTTCCTGCAGTCCTAGACTAGCCCTTTTTGACCATCATGTGATGCCTCATATGTTATTAGAGAAGCAGCCAAAATTCTACGATCATCTTCATTTCGAGTAAATTCTGTGGTTGCTGGATTTATTTCTAGTTGCTCAAAAATTGTTAATAGCCCTAGGGAACCTTCATAAAAAATTATTACAGATAAATAAGTTGCAATTTTAACTATTTAAATTGAAAGTACCATTCTTTTTCTTACATAGTTTAAACAAATAGTTTCAATAAAACAGTTAAAATGATAGTATTTTATTAAAACTAGTGAAAGGAGTGAGAAAATAAAAATTTTACTATTTATATTGAAAGTACCATTTTTTACATAATTTGAACAAATTGTTTCACTAAAATAGTTAAAATGATAGTATTTTACGATAACTATTTTGTTTTACAATCGTCGCTGAACAGATGACAGAAATTTTAGTTTACGACTACCAATGTTCAACTCCGTAGCCTTGTAATTTTAAATCTAATCCAGAGAAAAGGGAACTCCTGGATCAAGTATTTGAAAATAATAAAAAAACATTTGCCTGCTGTGCAAACAGTCCTTTCTCAGATAAGAACAATTCACATTAAATTATTCACGTGACGTATATGTCACGCTAGGTCAAAATGGATGCAGATCAAAGCAGAGGGTACGTTTCTTATTTTTCAGTGGCGCCATCTATGTCCAAGAATACGATTATAACCTTATATACACGCCATAGCCCGTTTTACAAGGCGAAACCATTCGTGCATCCACAAATCGTAATTTTGAACTGAATCAGAGAATGACCAATCTCCAATTCTGTTCAATCTAAAATGAATTCTTGCTCTTACCTTTTATGAAGGCTAATTTAAATATCCATAACACATTTATAGGATTTAATTACAAAGATGATGAATTTATATTAAATGATATATGATAATTATAAAGTGAAGTTACTAGCGGAGCTAGCCGCTTCTATAGTTTCATTACGTCTACTGTTCTTTAAAAAATAAAAAGTTAATACTTCAGTTGCATTTGCAGAGCCATCTGGGGATAGTTTTCTGGGATGACATCTGGGGATGAGGGCTTGTTACAAATTCAGTGCCTTCAGCGGTATTGATTTGTTATGGGAACTTGGAGGAATTTGTGATCCCAACAGATTTAACATGCACGAACACTATTCCAACATCTTACCAACCAGGCTATCCGTCTTCTAAATCATACATTTTGAGCTAAACCTAAAATAAAGAGCCGCGATAGATCAGGGGGCGTTCGCCTTCCAATGCGGCGAACCGGGTTCGAAACCCAGTCGATACGAATCCGCATCCGGCTGACACCGACCACAGCGCTGACGAAAAATATCCTCAGTGGTAGACGGATCATGGGTTAGAGTCCCTTTGCCGTCAGGCTAACCGTGGGAGGTTCTCGTGGTCTTCCTCTCCATGTAACGCAAATACGGGTTAGCTCCATCAAAAAGTCTTCCACGAAGGCAAATTTCTCCCAACACTCGATACAAGAGTGTCCTTGCCTTTTGGATTGGGTTCAAAATTACAAGGTTACGGAGTTGAACATTAGCAGTCGTAAACCCATAAAATTGGGTCGGCAGTTCAACGACGGTTATAAAATAAATAAAAAAACCTAAAATGAAAGCCCATCAACGATAAGTCCTCTTTGGCTAAACAAGATTCATAATTGTGGGTTTATAGTAATCTTTTGATTTAGAACAGAGTTCCATAAACTGCTCGCTCTGTAATATAAAATTATTTTTTATTCTTTATGCCAGATTATCTGTACCGCGTGTTTATAATTATGTTTTTAAAGCGTGTTACTATAAAACTTAAGTTTTTAATATCAATAAAAAAAAGTGTACTGAAAGGCAAAATTAATAGAGAAATAGTACTAATTCGTTGAAGAGAAACATAAGGAAACTCCAATATTAATATCGACGACAATGATAATTAATATCGGTAATAGTTACTAGTTGTAGTAAACCATATAATACACGGGGTTTCCCCGGCCCGTGGAATTCGAACTCCCTTTCTCACGAACATGAGTCTAACTTCCTATCAACCATGCCATCCCGGCCCTGCTATTGTTTTAATTCAGTGATATGAATGTTTGAACGGAAAAGATACAAATAAATAACTCATATTGCGTAAGTCATGGATTCAAAAAAACAGATGTAGCATGACAATAAATTATTTACTTCCTCGTGATTCATTAGCATTCGAGAAGTAAAATCTGTAAGGTGTTCAAGGCTTTATTCTACATTAGGTATATTTTGAAAAAAAAAATTTTCGATGAAAAAAATCAGTCAATTTTTGCAATCACTTGCAATCGGTCAATTTTTTTTTATTAGAATATCAACTCATCTAATGTCAGGGAAGGAAATGGTTTATTTCTTTTTGAACTATTTGTAGTTTAGATTTACGCAAATCGTCGATGAGGTTTTTTTTTTTTTAACGCAGCAACAAGTGCGTGTTTTAGAAAAATGGACGCAGTTTATACATGCGCTGTTTTTTTTTAGAAATTAAGTCAAATGACTCAAAAATTAACTCAAAATAAGTTTTATTGATGAAAAAAAAAAAAAAAATAATTGAAATTTTTTTTCTTAACGTGCAGGTTTTTTTTTTTTTTTTTTTTGTTTTTGTTTTTTTTTTTTTGGTATTTTTTTTATTCTACTTGTACATAGAAGATAAATAAAAGACTCATTTTTAAGCACAAAGGTAATATTTATAAAATTTAAAGAGAAATATTTTTTCCTTATCTAATGAATTCTTTCCTTATCAGCACATAAAACAATACAAAGTTGGAATTTTTTTTATATATATATTCCTGCTATTCTGTACCTTGCAAGTTGTAATCGCTTTAAATAGAAAAAAAAAAGATTTTAAAAATTGTGAAACTTATCTGGAAAATTTCGATTATAGAAAATGCTTATTTCAAAAGAAATCACACGAATCGGACGCGTAAAAAAGTGATTACTTAAATGCACATTTCGATATTCACGTATAAGTATCGTATTAAGATTTTAAAAATGTGAAAAAAGAGTTGAGATCACTGCCGCAAAGTTGGTTAAAAAGCAATAGAATTATTGAGTTAAATAGTTAATACTCTGGTAAACGATTTGAATTTCTCGATCATAATAGTGTTGGGGTTTTACAAAAACCACGTGAAAAGCTACAGTAATAATTAGTAAAAAAAAGAAGATCGAAACGGCGCATGGATTGATTTACCGTACATCGAGCGTGTCAAAAACTAATTACTCAAATGTGCGATTCAAATTTCTCGTTTTTTAATAATATCGTATGAAAATAATGGGATTTAAAAAACCACGTGGATAACAATAGCAAGATCTGTGAAAAAATCGATCGATAAAACAGTAGTATCGTCTCCTCAAAAAAAGAAAGCTTTTAAGAAGATTCGTAGCAATAATGACCGATAAAACAATCGAAACATCACATGAATTTAAGATGGTATTGGAGCAAATCGGCGAATTTAAGGCAGGGTGTGTTTCTCGATTTTCAGTTAAGGGAATTTGGAGGACTTTGTGAGTCTGACAGATTTAGCGTGCACCAGTCACCATTAATACACGGGGTTTCTTCGGCAGGCGGGATTCAAACTATATTTACACCTCGAACTATATTCGAATAAAGTTGCCATACTATTATTTATACCTATGATTTTTGATTTTGGTAATTTGCTGGCATTATGGTATTTGGCGCAACGCACTCTTATATAAATGCTCTATTATATGAATACCCTCTTATATAAATAACACAAACTCTTATATAAATTCACTCTCAGGGTGCGTCTTTCAACAAAAAATAAGCACTTTTTAAGCACTCAAAAATATTTTTAAGCACTAATACATTAATAAAATGCAAAATAATTTTCTAATAATCATGACTTAAAATGATCATGATAAAATAACTAGAGTTTCAGACAAAGAACTCTTTTCTTGATTATATTAGCCATTATAAAATGATCGAGAGATTTTTAGGTTCGATATCAGAGGGTGGAAAATAAAGTCTAAAATTGAGAGTATCTTGCAAAATGCAGCAGAGTTGCACATGAGAGTGCAATAATCTCACTGAACCCAGCTCAGCAGACGCACATGCGGACTCGCAAGTATTTTACCAAACATGTAAAATGATTGACGTTTTCATACGCTATGGACTGATAGTACGCCGAATTGGATTGTGGTGGAATGAATTGTGAAAACGTTGAATAGAACAATGTGAAAAGCACGCTTTTGTATAATATGTGGCGAAAATCGACATGGTCAAGAAAAAAAATCTAATTTTCGAAAAGGTAAAATTAAGCACTTTTTAAAACCATCCAATGAAAAAAAAGCACCTTAAAGGGCTTTTAAATAACGAAAATCGAAAATAAGCACTTTTTAAAAACGCTAGGCATTATGACTCTTATATAAATAACACAAATACACTCTTATTATATTACACTCAGTAAATTTGGTGCTTATTAAAGCTGCATCAATACTGTGCATTTTTATGATAGATACTGATGAAATAGTTTTTTTTTTATGGCCATTCGAAAGTTGTTCGATAGTGGTAAATTTTAAAAATTATGAGTTGTTTCGAGCAACAGCGTTATGCCAGAAAATATTAAATACATTTAATCTTCATTTTGACGAGATTGAACTATTAAATACGTGTTTTGCTTAATCTAACAATGGAAAGTCATCGGAAAGGACAACAAAATAAAAATAAACATGGAATTATTTTAGCTTTATTATTTGTATCGGTATTCGTCTTTCAGTTTTATTTCTGATTTTGTTGTGTGGTTCAGTACTGATTTATTGATTCTTTTTTTCTTTTTTTTAAAATTTTTACACCATTCGGAGAACGGATAATTAACTAGTTAAACAAGAGTTTGAAAACACTAATTTCTACAGGTTTAAAAGAAATGTGTGAAAAGAACATCATTGAATAAAAGTGAATTAATTTTTGAAAAAGATTTTTTTGTTGTTATTTCTGCGCATTTTCAACACACAATTTTTCAAATTCGTCAGCGACTTAATTAAAATAAACTCCATTTAAGCGCATAACATCAGAATTAACGGCAATGGGATACCTGCACGTGACGTAGTGTGGGTATTTCGATCCCGATTGGTTGTTGAAACGTCGCATTTTTTTACGTTAAAAACTGTTCATTCCATTCTATTTCGAGTAAGCCCAGCCCGAAAGTATCAATTCTCGTAAGTAACACATTCTAAATTCTTTTACAAAGATTCTTTCTTAAAGATTTAAATTCTTTCACTATATGTTTACACAGGGACTTAACATAAAGACAGGCAAGAAGCCATGTGGAACATAAACTGATTATGCATCGAAATTTCCAGGTTCACAAAACAAAAATATATTACGGTTGCAATAAAATACATAAACATATAATAAATCTAAGTTACGTAAAAGAAGAAGAGGAGAAATAATTATATTTTAACTAATTCAATGTGCGATGCGGATCTCTATAAATTTAACTTACCGTTAATTAACATTCTAACTTATGTAGAGAAACTTAGCTCAACTTTAATACGCCATTTTGCTGATAAAGATTAGCCGGCGTTGACGCCATCGGTCACATGTCAGATCAGACCTTAATATCTGATATATGAGGTCTTCTTCTTGAAGTGGAAGTACCCAATTAAATAAAAAAACAACTATTTTTTTTTCGTTAGCAGAACTATTATTTTTATTATAATGGTTTGATGTTATTTTACGACTAAGCAAAGAAAAAAAACAAACAATTATTCTTAACTGAATTTCGTTTAATAGAATAATCTTTCCTAATTAGAGCAATAACACACAGAAATAAAATGGTTTCAATCCTTTGACGCAGAATTTTAATTAAATATATTTTTCATAATTTTTTTATTATTATGTTTTTAACTTATGCCAACATAAATGAAATATTTTTCTTAGCATTTTAATAATTTTTGGTTATGAAATGCAGCATGTAATACCGATGTTTTTTTTTTTTCATTTAAGTTAAAATCTTTCAAATTTGTACTTATTTAGATCAAAGAGAAAGAGTTAACTTAGGAATTTCTTTAATTTAGAAAATCGGAGCCGTAGTGACTGAGGGGATAAAACCCACGCTTCCTAATGACGTGACCCCGGTTCGAATCCCAGCGGTAGCTGATTTATAAGACTTCTGCTGCCGGCTCGCACCGACCATAGTGGTGACGTAAAATATCCTCAGTGGTTGATGGATCAGTGGGTTAGATTCCCCTTCAGGCTAACCGTGGGAGGTTTCCTTTCCATGTAAATGCGGGTTAGTTACATCAAAAAGTCTTCCACGAAAGCAAATTTCTCTCAATACTTGATCCAAGAGTTAAGGGTTAAATACATGTCTCAAGATTACTTTATCCGTTAAAATCGAAGTCAAATAGCAGATACTATAAGAAATAAATAAAAGATAAGTGATTGCGAAAACACATAAAATTAACGAAGAAAATTCCCCAAACGTAACAGTCATCAATTTTTCATTTTATATTATTTATTTCTTCCTGTTGAATTAGTTCAAAGATAGAGGTAATTTATTCCTCACGTCTGAAGTCTCGAGATAAAATACACAACATGGTATCTCACTTTTGATGAAGGAGATTCGGAAAAAATAAAAAAAAAAGTAAATGAAATTTGAAGGATACTTTTTTTCCGAAAAGCATTAATGGATGTAAGACCCTTAAAATCGCTGTTTTTCATCGTCCGCCATTTATGAACTAGCTTTTTCCAATTAACGAATGCAATAAGCATCTCATATTTGCTCTAAGAAATTTAGAAATGACGCCACATATTTTTTCTTCAATATTTTTGACCCCTCCTACCGTCGCACTTCAGCATACCCTCTATTTTTCATAAGGAAATAGTACCAGTTCAAACACGTGTCCTACTACATATAAAAATCTAATCATGGTGTCACAGTTTTCCATTGTTGTCAATATATTTTTATTGGCTGGAAAATCATATGGTAGGATCCAGTTTTCCCACATTAATTTGGTTGTCATCAGCATAAAATTGATAGAAGTCATATAAAGTTATTGTTTACTTATAAATATTTTTGTTTCCCCGAATTTAAAGGTTAAAATTACCTGTACTGTTATTATTACGTTTTGATTTTTTTTTTTAAATTAAGAGTTTAGAAAGATTGTTTTTATTATAATTATTATTAGAATAATGTAATTCTACGTTACATTTTAAGATAAAGTTATTTAAATCGGTGTTTGATTTTATAAAGTTTTTTTTTCTTTGGGAGGGGGGGGGGGTGCAAATTACATTGATATACTACGGTTAAAGAGATTCGTTAAATGATTCAGAACTTAACTTTTAGTTTCATACACAAAGTGATGAGTGCATTAAAATATATACCTCCATTTGGTAAGGAAAAATATTAAATTACAGTTGTGAACTCACCAAATTTGTTATAACAATATACTTCTAATTTCAAATGTTATTCCAAAAAATGATAACTTAGAAAAATGATTTATGTTCAGTTAAGATATTGATAGTTTCATAAAGGAAATATTTGGACGTGGGAAATGGAGTCACAAGTGTTCGTTTTAGTACATACATTTTTAGTTGAATAATTTTAGCTGTTTCATGTCAAGAAATAGCAATTATTACGCAGCGATCATCGGGGTTAGTGAGCGTCAGCGAACAAGGGCTTAGCCCTCTACTTATATAATGAATTTCAATTTTTATTTTCTTTTAACTTTGTGCTTTAATTACATTTTTTGAGCATAAATAAAATATTGCTTGCTTGCTTAGTTTGAGAGTACAAATATAAAAACAATTTAAAGCTATTTAATTTTCCTAATTTTATATGTTTTTATTTTAACCAAAATTTAAACAACAAGTGACTGGAACACTTCTTGTTACCCCATCCTCCCCTTGTCCCCTCAAAAGGTATTATCTTTAGTGGAAGGGAAAAAAAAAAAAAAAAAAAAAAAAAAAAACGAAATTAAAAAGAGCAACATACACGATTATTTTTGTATTTGATTAAATATTTTCTTTGTTACAAAATTTGAGAAATAATTATTTTTGCACCGTTGGTATGTTAAATTTTACAGAAACGAAGAAATTGTTTTCCTTAACGAAAAAAAGTACTTAAAACCCATATAGATTTTTAACGAAAATTGCCCGCAAAACAATGACAACTAATAAGTTTTAGTTCGCACGCCACCAAAAAAAAAAAAAAAAAGGCTAATAAGTTTTAGTTCGCGGGCCGGATGCAGCCCGCCAGTTGGTAACCACTACTATGATGCTCCGTAATGGTTCAAAGAAAAAAATCAAGACATTTTTCAAAACAAGGTAGACAAAATCAGGAAAATTTTTGGAATAGTAGACATATACCTGAGTACTTTAAAAAAGATAAATGACAAATTGATTTCAGAATTTCACTATTTTTTATTTATTTCTCTGTTGCATTAAAAAAATAACTGGTACCAATTAGTTAATCCAATTAGTCTCTCATACCATAATTTATTTTAAATTGTAAAAGAGCTTAAGACTTTCTTAATCAACGTTTCGTAAGATTTCAACACAGTAAATATGTTTCTCGACATTTTTACAAAAGTAATTAAGGAGACGATCTCTGAAAACATAATTCAAAAATGATTACTGAATTGTGGATTATAATGGATGATTTTTAAAATAAATTAAAGAGTCGAATCAATTATAGTAGAACTACAAAAATTCATCAGACAAGATTTGTTACAGCATTTGCTGGAAATAAAAACGATTATGACCTATCGATAAATTCATCCATATAAAAATTTAACAATGAGATAATGCAAAATATTTGAGTTTTTATTTTCATAAAAATAACTAAATTCTCAAAAAGTTTGAAGCAATGAATACTGAATGTAATGCTATTTGTTTGAACAATGCATATAATTAGTGGACGGTCCTAAAGTTATCACTATGCAGTTTTTCGATTTTTGAAATCAATTATTACGATCCGCATTTAAATTTGTAGAAAATGGGATGTTCTGTATATCCACAAGAATCAGGAATATCAGGATAAAAAGCTAAATATTTTTATTTTTTATTTTTATATTATAAAGCTTTATTTTTTTAAAAATATGTTTATTTTTCGTTTTTGGTACAAAGTTTTGTTAATAAGTTTATTTGCATCAGTGAGAAGGATGATATTGTTTTTGCTGTGATAAAAAAATTGCACTAAAGTTAAAAATCACAACTGGCTGTTGACACCACTAGTTATTAACTGTTAACTCAGCAAAAAATAGCCAATAGAAAAATACGTAATCGTACATTTTTATGGTTAGCTTTGCTTTTAAACAAAACTTTTTGAAATTTTCGTTTGTTGCAAGATATTTCGTATAAGAACGCGGACCCCCGCCAAACTGTTCCCGTACCCCTGGGGGTTCACGAACCACACTTTGGGAAACACTGACTTAAAGCAAAACTTAACTTAAAGTGTACTTAACTTTACTAAAGTGCACTTAATTAAAAGTGATTATATTGGCAAAAAAACTAAATAGCTTTGAAATAATTTTTTAAAAGCTGTTAGTAAAAATTTTCATATCTTGGGCACGGATTTAAGAAAATAAGTTGATTTATACAGAAGTAATTATTTAAAGAAATAGGTAGATTTAACAAATGGCTAAACTTAACTACAAACGCTAATAACAGTGGACCCGAAATGGCGGCTAAGTCAGTCTAGGTTTTAATTCATTCCAATAAAAGTATCACTCATTCTAACTCATCATAAGAGCCACGAAATAATTTTTTTTAAAAAGAATACTGTATTTATAAACTAGAGCTAATTAAATGAAGGATTAGGGTATCATAGAAAATTTAACGTGCACTTAAGGAAAACCTAAAATCTTTAAAAATATGATTAATGACTATTCGAGGATAACTTAAAATGATGGGTGAAATATTTCTAACCAGAAGAGTTTGAAAATATTTAACAAGAGCTTTTTTGCGGGAATCGGAGTTGATTATTTGAGCATTCAACTTAATAAACTTCGATGGTGATAATTTTTCACGATGCATAACACTAAAGACGATGTATCGCGTATTACCGAAACAGTTAGTTTGTGCCGTAGAGTCGCAAATACTATTCGAAAGTGTATGAAATGTGAAACAGACCGTATAACTAAGAAAGCAGATGTTTTAAAACGTGGTTTCCGAGAAAGAAAGTTCGAAGATCTGAACAAACTTACCAGTTCTATGTTAGAAGTTGATTTCCACAATTTCAATACTTGTTGTGCTTACATGGTTACTTACGCAGCTTGCTATTCCGAACTTACGTACATTGCTGCGGCAATTCTCCAGAATACCACACAAGAACTTCATGAAATTATAGATAAACAAGGTTTGTTGACAATCACGAGTATAAATGGCGGACCTGGAAATGATTTGTTAGGCTTTTTGTATAGTTTGTGTGGGAAGTATTCGAATCTTATAAAATTAAATTTGAATATAATTGATTCGAACATAAAGTGGCAGGTGTTCTTCTCTACTTTGATGTCCGAAGTAGAGGCGAATGGAAATTGCAATAAATTGGGAAAATTTATAAGTGAAATCAAACTGTCGCATAAATTTGTCCATGCTGACGCAACCCACGGTAGAAGATTTGGAGAAGTGAAAGAAACGTTGGAAAATTCAGATCTTGTACTTATGGTTCAAACATTAAGTTTCATGACGATGGAGCAGAAAATCGATCTTTTACGGGTAAGAAATTTTAAAAATTTAACCCTAAATAACTAAACTTAATTCAGACTAATAGGCTACGAATTAAAATTAAGTATACATTTATATTTTCTTTGTTTGTTTCAAACAAATTAGTGTTACCTAAAAAAAGTATAATATTTAAATAAAAAAATAGAAATATAGTAAAAATTATCGTTTGCAATCTCGGCAGATATTAAAAGTGTGCTCTCCATAAATAACCATTCTACGTTTCTGTTCAGAATCTGTGTTATTTATACGAGGGTTGCTATTTATATTTCTGGCCTAATAATGAAAAAACAAATATGTAGGATCGAAATTGGTTTTATTGTTTTTCAAAATATTCTCCATGAGGACCAATACACTTTTGCATGCGTTTGAACCAATTTTCAAAGCACTTTTTCCAGTCCGATTGAGGTAACTCCAAAACATGCGTTTTGGATGCATCAACCGCCTCTTCGGGGGTCGAAAATCGTTGTCCACGTAATTTATTTTTGATGTGTGGCAATAAGAAGAAGTCATTGGGTGCCAAATCAGGGCTGTACGGCGGATGACCCATCAGTTCGATCTTTCGCCCCGTCAGAAATGCATTTGTTTGAGTCGATGTGTGAGAGCTCGCATTGCCATGATGAAGAATGATTCGGCTGTTCTTCTGCTTTTTTCGAATTTCTCCGATGACTTCTGGCAAACAAATGGTCATGTACCATTCAGAATTGACCGTCCTGCGTTGCTCTAACGCCACTGTTGCCACATGACCGTTAATGCCGAAGAAACAGGCAATCATTTGTTTCGATGTGCTTCTTCCTCGAACAACTTTTGTTGGTTTTGCCTCGTCTTGGAAGACCCATACAGTTGATTGCTGTTTTGTTTCCGGCTCATATGCATAGATCCATAATTCCTCACCTGTGTAGATGTTATACACAGCCTTTGATGTACCTTGAACGTATTTTTCCAACATTACCTTGCACCAATCGACACGAGCCTTTTTTTGAGCGTTTATCTGATTATGCGGGATGCAACGCGAACAAATTTTTTTTACGCTCAAATGTTCATGCAATATTTTATTGATGCTAGTTATACTGATGTCCAAAGACGCCTCTATCTCACGGTATGTCACATGACGATCTTGCTTTATCAGTTCACGCACAGCATCGATCTTTTCTGGCACAACAACGGATTTTGGACTACCTGCACGGGATTCGACCTGGATCGAACATCGACCACGATTAAATTCGTTATACCAATTTTTTACAGTGCTGTAGGATGGCGCTTTATCGCTGAATAAAGAATTAAGTTCATCGAAGCACTCTTGTCTTGACAATCCACGTCGAAAGTTATGAAAAATAATGGCACGAAAATGTTCACAATTCAATTCCATTTTATGAAAGAGAACTTTTCAATTTACTGTCAACAACACAAATGAAGCTATAATGGTAAATCGTCTGCTGAATTTATGTTTAAAAATATCAAACTTTCGATTAAAATCGTCTGCGGTCGCCTAGCAACACTTACTGTTGCCAAGGCCAGAAATATAAATAGCAACCCTCCTATGGACAGAATAAAACGTGTTTAGAATAGTAATAAAATGCAAATATGTATACAACAACAAAGTAACAAGTGTATCATTTTCGGATACTCATTTTACTAGCTATGAAAGTTTCTAGCGAGCGTTTCTAGATGAGCGTTTTCATAGTGTGAGCACAATGAAAACGTCTCGAATCCGGGTAACAGGGTTCCCACACAATTTCAGAAAAAAATTCCCTAACTTGTCAAGGTAGATCAGGAACATTTCAATGAAAATCCAGACCATATTTTATTTATACCATGCAATTTCTCATCAGATTTTCTTATTTGTAATGTCGAATATTCGATTTTGTGAGTAAAAGATTATGGAACGAGGATGGAAGGTTAGAAAAACTTTACTAAATGTGAAATTTTTACAACAAATATTTGTAATGGATGTTAGAATAATTTTACTCGAATCTCATCAACTTGTAACATAGCATTGAATATTCAAATTCAATGAGAAAGTCCCATAATAATAAGGTTCAATTTGCCAACATCTTAATCGCTTCTCTGATTATCCCGAGTGAACTCGGGTATATATTGGAAATATTTATTATCCCGAGAAAACTCGGGCGTAGCAGAATTTGTCAGTATGTTTTGTTTTTATTACGCGTTTGTATATACGATGGTTGCTGAATTTTCTACTAATATTAAATTTTTTTTCATTTACACGAGATAACTCGGGATAGTAAGCAGATGGTAAATTAAATGTTGTTTACGTATAAAAAAATTAAAATTTCATCTTAAAACTTGTGTATTATGTTTTGTTTTAGTCTCTTGTATTTTTTTATGGTATAAATTTTAATCTTTTTTAATATTTAAATTTTTTCATTTGCCCGAGATAACTCGGAATAGTAAACTGATAGAAAACTAAATGTTTTTTACACATAAAAAAATTAAAATTTCATCTTAAAACTTGTGTATTATGTTTTGTTTTAGTTCCTTGCATTTATTTACAAAATAAAAAATGCGTTAATTTTTTGCATTTTGATTGCAATAAATTTAAACGATATTATGGTCCAGAGCATTCCAAAAAGTTTATATAAAAAACAGTCTATTCAACCATAAGTTATTCAAGATTTAAATGTTTTTTTTTCGGGTACTGAATTACATATTTCTATCTTTAGGAAGTGTTGGATTTAATGAAAAGGAATGCAATTATCTTCATAGTGGATTCTGAGTGGCCTTCTTTAGTTGCAGGTTACGCTGAAGGACAGTATGAAGTGATACTGAATATGAATGACTTAGTTGCATGTACCAAGCCTAGTACTGTATATAATTGTCAAAACATAACAGTTTGCGTAGCAGATGCAATAGCTTTGAGAAAACTATGAAGGATTTTTATTTAATAAAATAAATATCATAAAAATTTAGCAAATTATTATGAAAAGATAGTAGAGATGTTTTGTTGTGGTTGCCGTGAGCCATTAAGACACTGGGATACGATTGTTCTTGTTTCCAGTGGCGTCATCTATGGCCAAGAATTCGACTTCTGCCACACCCATACGTCACAACAGTTTAGTAAGGCAGACCCATTCATACATCCACAGATTGCAATTTTGACCTGAATCAGAGAACGATCCATCTCTGATCCAGTACCCCCAGAGGTTGTATTTGTTATGGGAACAATTGTAATGGGATTCGAACTCGCGAACGAGAGTCTTACGCCCGGCCAAACCAGGTTGGCCCAGATGTCTTGTTACTACGTTTAAACAGGGAATATGTTTGAAACATTCTGTTTATCTTTAAAATATTATTCTATTAATATAGGGTGAATAATATCTCGACTAGCTGAAAAACCATGCTATTAATGAATGCATTGATGGCATTAAGTGAAAATGGTGACCAGTAACGATCGGTAATAAATCAGAAGAAAATAAAACTAGCAAAATTTCCTTATTTATTTAATTCAGATTATTATTTATTAAAAAAAAAAAAAAAAAAAAAAAAAACACTACCGATTTTGATCGGAACATACATCCTTGGTAATATAGACACTAAAGAGATAGTTTCAAATGAGTGGTTAAATTGATGAAGTGATAATATTAATGCAATGAACATTTTAACTTTTTTTGGAGCACGTTATATAATTACAGAAAAACAGGAAAAAGCTTCACGTGAGTAAATTTAAAAATGACCTGAAGATCTCAAGATAAGCAAATTTTCGCGCAAAACAGATTTTTTATTATTATTTTGTAACATGCATTATATGCAAACTATTTTATAATTGCGTAGGTATTTAAAGAAATACGGTACGTTCCATAACAACCACTCTTAATATTTATTATAAGAATCCTAGTCAAAATTAAAGTTAATGAATCTGTATAAACATTTGTTGTTTAAATTTTTAAGTGAGGAAACCAGTTTGATTGCCTGTTGAAACTTGGAGGTGTCTTATATATTTGTCTTTCTGTTTATTCCGGCAATCAAAAGGTTTAGATTTTTTTCAGACCCATTCTTTTGACAAGAGATTGCATGGATTTCTATAGTGTGTTATAGACATTTCATCGGTTAAATATCAATTTAAGACCTTTCATGAGAATACTTTTCTCACGAAGATTCTAAAAATAATCGGATAGAGTGTTAACTGTACAACCAGAATTAATTGCAGTGAAGAAGGCTGGAAAAAAAAAAAAAAAAAAAAAAAAAATGACGCCCACATGGCTACTCACCAGTTTATGCAATAGAATTTTCTATTTCTGGAAAAAAGAATTCAAAATTAAAACAGTAGCTAAAATTTTCTAATCTCTTTAAATGAAAAAATCGTAAGGTTCACCTTAACGTTCCAGTTTGATTTGAACATTTTGAAACTTGAAATTACTAAAGTGTATAGAAAAGTGTAGAGGGATTGAAATGGAATAAAAAATTGAACAATCGAGAATTATTAACTGTTAAACTTGTTGGAAAAAATACCATACGGGCCGCAGGAATGCAATCACAGAATTACAATTTTGCATGCAAAAAGGGTCATATTTGTTTAGAATTTTTTGTCGAAATTCCAATTTGTTCGAAAGGTATAGCAAATATTAAGTGCTTTTTTTTTTTTTTTTTTTTGCAAATACGTTTTGCAAAATTTTGTTTTGCTGCTCAAAATCTAAAAGACTTAGAAATTACAGAGGCGTGTTGAAATATACAAGTTCAATGTAATAATAATAATAATAATAAAAAAAAAAGACGATCTACTGTCCACTGAAATGCTAGTACTGAGTTGAAATTTGACAAGGTGATAGAACCATGTAACGTGTTTTTTTTTTTTTTTCTTTTTCCGAAATATCTATTTGTTCAAAAGTTATTGCAATTTTAAATGATTTTTTGCAATTTTTTCTTTAAATATTAATTTCTTTAATAATGTTTGCAATTTTTTCATTATCCTACATTGCAATTTTATATCTCTTTATTTTTTGCAATTTTAAAACAATGTAACTCTTTTTATTATGCAATTTTCATTTTATAAGCTCGCGTCTGACTTAATGTCCAGAAAAAAAAAAAAAAAAAAAAAAAGATAGTGAGAGAGTTTAGATGTTGCCATTATCGTTATATAAGGTTATCGTTATATATTGTTAAGAAAACTAATTCTCATTTTGGCTTATTGTGTCACACATTCTTTATTCTTAGGTTTAATTTTTCTTTCAAGTACATTTCATTATTTTTTTAAATCCATCTATCCTTTCATATTGTTGAGATTAACATATTATAGCATATTAATAAAATATGCTTACATAAAATTATGGTTATTATATGTATTTTTTTTTTTAACAAAATGATCTTTTTTTTATTAACTTTTAAAAAGATCAAAAGACATCAAAAACTGATTCTAATTGAATAAACTATCAGGGAGGGGTACCAAAATGTTTGTAAGGGGGAAAAAAAAAGAAAAGAAAGAAAAAAGAACAGAAACCTTTCTTATCTCTGAGATTTTCAAAGACGAATGCGAACAACCACAGGGGTAGTGAAGCAAAGCGAACAAACGGAGGAGATTCCTAGCAATATAAATAATTGAAAAATAATACAAATGACTGAGTCTCCAAGACTTAAATGACACAATATAATTAAAACTCTTTATTCCTATATTAGTTGTGTGTGCTAAATGAAATGCAGCATACATATAAAAAAATTATTTAATTTATAATAGTTTTAGCAGCAGATATATTTGGTTTGGAAAAAAAAACAACTATTTCCCGCAGTGGTTATTTCATTAATATTTCTCTCGATATATCATAAAAAGATAATTATCATCTTCATGTTTAAGGTGTTTTCATAAACAGCAAAGATTCAGATATCTTTGGCTATTATCAACATGAAATTAACATAAGTAACTGTAGCCATATTTAATTATATTTATAAGTAACCATATTTAACTGTAAATTATTTATCACTTATTTAACAATATTTATCCTTTCACCCCTTCTAGATATTATTCTCTTACTAGTATTTGATGATTATTCATTACCTACTGTTTGGTAATTAATTTTTAGATAATTGAGTTTCATAAGTTGAAGCAAAAACTTTTCGATTCTTTCAAACATTTCTGAAACAAAATATCAAATGCACATAAAGTGTCCTAAACTTTTGACCGTTGTCCTACCTATTAAGCCTATCCCCCGTATCTTGATGATAGAAAATCAAAATTTGTGGAGAAAAAATATATGTTCATTCAGAGAAGGTAAGTATTTCTGCTTTGTAAATTAATTAATAGTTTTCATTATTTAATTAGCATAATTAATGTTAACCCTTCAAACCATTAAAATGGGTCCTTAGTACATAAAAATCCAATGGTTAAAGCATAAGTCATAAAGGTTGATAAAATACCAATTTTTTTACCAATTCAATGGTAATATCATTTTTTTTGGCTCATTGTAACAAGCACAATATATAAAATTATAAATGATTTTTTTAAGGATTATTTAAGAAAATATGAACACTATTACAATATGTTAGTTTATAATGGAATATTGCAAAAAAATGTGTTTGTTTCATACCTTAAAAATATAGTTTTTAAAATATGTATTATTTCTTTAAAACTTTGTTTTAAATATGAAATGAATTTATGATAGATAATAAAACTGAATTTTCAATATTATACTAGATGCTATAATGATGAACAGAAAAATGAACTTAAGTGTAAAAAGTTGAGTTTTGATTCTAAGATTCAATTAGCAGCAAATTAATGATAATCATCCTGATTAAATAATTTAGATGCCTATTAACTAAAAATATTTTATATAATTGTTTTTTAAGAAAAGCTAATAGACAAACTTATTTGCTTCAATACTTTTTAATTGCAATAAAAAAAAACAAAAAACAATTAAGGTAATACATAAATCACAACTCAATTCTGTAAATATCTCAAAACAAATCAGAACTTTACAAAACAATTATTTAACAAATAACTGCTTAGTTATACATTCATGTAACAAAAGCAAGTGCTTAAATATATAAATATATTTAAGAAGTATATGTTGCACTACATTAATGTATAGATGATAATTTTTGATTTTGTCCTGATTCATACTTTTCAGCATCTTTAAAAAAATTAAATAAAAAAATTACCAAGTTATGTTTTTTCTTAAACAAATCCTAACAGAAAAAATAAGTAGGGTTTTATATCTTAAGTTTTAATAAATGGTAGCACACAAAAAACAAGGAAAACAAAAAATTTATTTAGTGTATTACAAAAATTCGATAAAAAAATTAAGTTCTTTATCTAAAGATTAAAATTAAGATTCTAAAATCTCTGTACTAAGTTCTAACCATCTCTCTGTACTACAGAGCACTATCTCTGTACTCTGTATTAAATAAAATGTTGAGATTGCAAATTTGTATAGCAATCAACTTAGAAACTGCACTAAAATTCTATTTAACAGAAATTCAGTTATTATATGACGGTTAAAACTTAGTACCGAGATTCTATAATACATAAATTATTAAAAGCACCAAAAATTTACATTAAGCAATTCGATAAAAAAATTAAGTTAAAAAAATTTTCTTTGATGCACGGACGAAGAATCAGTATTATAAGTTTTTCATAATTAAAAAATCTGAGCCAAAAGAATAACTTGAACGATATAGTCAACATTATTTTATCATGCAATTTAAACAATGCATATAAGTTTATGTAACAATAAAACAGTTGGAAAACAAATTTTGCAGCATACTTTTATCAAAGTACAATTGATGCATAACTCACTTTATCTATTATTGGTAATCACAAATTTAACCCTCTCATGCATGAATTTTTCATTTGAGTTATTAAAAATATTTAGATATGTTACAAACCTATTTAGTATTTCATAATTGTGAGTAATAATTTATTTTTGGAAATTTTTGTCTTGTATAGTCGGAAATTGGAGGAACTATGCTTTTGTGGTATATTCAGAGTATCTGCTACATTTTAGATTTTCAAATTCATGACTTTTCATGACTAATTCCTAGAATTTTTCATGACTTAACGAAGTTACTATTTTCTCCGACAAAAACACAGCAAGAAATTTAAAAAAGCATTATAATAACATAAATTGAAATGATAGGTATAACCAAATCTGTTACACTCTGCATCGTCATATTTAAAGATTTTAAATTTAAAAAAACAGGGTAAAAAAAAAGTTGAAGCAATAAAATAGTTGGAAAAAATGAGAAAGCAAATAATTTTTTTCTGCAGAATTATATTCTAAAGATACTTTACTTGTTCATCCGAAAGGAAAAAAATACTCCTGAGTTTTCTGTTCTCATTTTGGAATAAAAAAAAATTCGCCAATGACTGGCTTGCTTCAGCTGGAATTTTAAATTGATAAAATAAAAATAAATAACAAAAATTCTGAAATCACAGAAGTTTAAAAGATAATTTGTTCCAGAAATGGTGTTTTTTCTTTCATTTTTT
Organism: Parasteatoda lunata; assembly: GCA_949128135.1. NCBI lineage: Eukaryota > Metazoa > Arthropoda > Arachnida > Araneae > Theridiidae > Parasteatoda > Parasteatoda lunata. The sequence goes on along the minus strand of OX421973.1, from coordinate 36,639,405 downwards.
GAAAGAACACTTTAACTTTTAAAACACCTTAACCTGATAAAAACATTTTATATTTTAATAAAATATGACTGTGAGTGAGGATTTTACTACAAATTATTCGGAACACCATGAAATGGGAGGGGGGTATTTTTAAATTCCATTTTAAAAAATTAGATTTTTCAGCGACCTAAATCTATGACTCTCCATGATTTTCTTTAAAAAAAAAAATAGTTAAAATCATGACATTTCATGACAAATTTTGTTCATAGTAATAAAATACCAACAAATACCGAAATTCATGACATTTCAAGTGCCCGGAAACCCTGTATATTTTATCAATATAATTTTAATCACGGAAAAACTGAATATTCAAACTTGGTAATAAAATAATACCAACCTTTCCAGCAATGCAATATACCACCCTTTATAATAAATAAACAAAATATCAGATTTTCATTTCTTTCTTTTTTTAATCCATCATCAACTTCCAAAGAGATTATTTTTTATATTTTCTTCCAGAGAGATATATTTTTTAATTATTATAAATGGTCTGCCATCTGGGGTGGCTTTGAAAAACTGTTATTAGTCTCCAAATGAGGACTATACATGCAAATTACAACACAAATGCAAATCTGAATAATATTATATAGCAAAAATATATATGTTTTCATATGAGGTCCATAAGCAAGCGTGAGTTATTATTATTATTTTTTTTTGTTGAAAATTTGTTAACTTGCAGAAAAAGTAATTCAGTTTAATAAGAGCATTGTTTTTTTTTTTTTTTTAAAGCTACAAGATAAGCATCAAATTTAAATCAGTCAATTATATTTTTCCAAGAATCTGTTGGAAAAAAAATAGTGTTTAAGAAATATTGCATATCAGTTTGTTTAGTTAAGTTTTGTGAAAAAAAAAAAAAAAACAGGTTTAATTATCTGATATAAAACTCATTTTTAATGAAAAGTTCTTAGACCTTTTCATTGAAGGGTTTGAGTGAACATTTTCAACATTGTACCTACTAACTTTATAGTCAATTACAATTTAAAAATAATTTGCAAAAGTTCCAGTACTTATTTTTTTATTTTTTTGAAAAATTTAAGCAATACATATAAGTGCATATTACACTCACATTAAAAATAATTTATATTTATAAGCTAATTTCTAGATATGACAATAACAAATAGTTTTAATTTTTCTTTGAATGGATAAATATGGAGAAAAAAAAGGTTCAAAAAAATGTGAAGTCAAATTTTTATAGATCAACAAACTTTTATATGTGACACTTACAAAAAGGTTTGCAATATCTCATTTCCTGAGTAAAATTATCATTCACTGACGATTTGTAAGTTGCCTCTTTTTTTAGTTTACTATAAATATGGTGTTGGTATTTATCCCTATGGTTTAGATTAGCTCTAAACCAGGTCCTTGAAACTGTGCAAATGTTCCATGAACTTTGAGGCAACCATTAATGTTTTTAGAAATCAAATTACTACAGTGACTGTAAATATAATCAATCAGCACTATATTATTCTAGGAAGCCTATTTTGGACACAGCTTATGATCATGCAATTATGATTGCCTGCTTTGAAGTAAAATAAATGAAGTTTTTTTTTCTTCTTCTTTACACCAAATCAGTTAAAAATAACATAAAACTCACTTTAAGAACTAATTAGTATTTTTTAAGCTCTAAAATAAGACATTTACATATATAAAGGAAAAAAAAAATACACTCTTTGACTTAAATATATTCTGATTATAAATGCAAGTACAAGACAAATGCCTATAATTTAAAATTTTTTATAACTTTAATTTAAAATCCCTTAAAAATTGTTTGCAGTTCTCTATAGGTTTATTAGTATTGTAATTACAAAAGTGCTACACGAGCTTGTTTAAAATTTTTAGAATTATTTTATTGGTTTAGAAAACTTACATTTCTTTTTAACAATTCTTAATTTTCCACATTTCTTGAAAAGAAAGACAAAATCATTCAATTATGGCTCACTTTAATTTTAAATGAATAATTTAAATATAATTTCAAGCATAACAATTCTGATTTTAATCACTTGATTTTAAACAGTGGACACTTAGTTTAAATTAATTAAAAATAAAGGCAACAGAAGATTTTCTGCAGATTTTCAGTTTAAAAATAAATAAAGCACTAATTTTATATAATAATGTGAAGAAAAAAAAACAGAAAAAAATCTTATTTATTTATTTAAAAAAAAAAAAAAAACCTTGATGACGCATTAGCATAGACCTATGGAGTTTGAAAAGTATTAAAGTTAAGCAAATTGAGAATACAAAAATATTAAAAAATTATTATAGATACAGGCAAAGTTTTTTTAGATTAAGCTCACTTAGTGTTTTTTTTTTAAATATTTTTAAATTCTTATATATAGGTATTGTAGTTATTTACCTGTATATATGTTAGTAGCAAAATAAAATTTGTTACAAAAATTGTAAATTTTTAACCCTTCCAGTGTTAGGTAAGTTTTAATAAAATTAACTAGAAACTGCACTTCATAAGTAGTAAACACTATATAATAAAAAACACTAAAAATCTATGGAACATGAATTTTTGATTAAATTACTAGAACTTCCAAAGAGTAGTTGCAACAAGATGTGTTGAAATCTTACACACAGTATATCTATGCAACATGTTTTTGATTTAATGTTTTACACATTTTTAAAACAAGCGCTTTAAATGTAACAGTCCTGATAAAATGTAAAAACTAAGAACAAACATTTATTAAAATGCTATTTTTCTAAAAAATCACAGACAGGCATACAACAAGTTAAAATCTATCAAGATACTATACCTAGCAAAAACAAAGCATCACAAGATTTTTTTTTTTTCAATAGATATAAAAATATCTAAATTTCAGCCAAATTTAATAAAATATATCAACATACCAGCAAAATCTTGTGTAATAGTCAATTCACAAGGTAAAGTTTACCTTATTTGGATGAAAGCCATGGAATGAAACTTTTAATTAAGATTCAGAACCAGCGACAACGAACTTCCGTACGAAAACTCGTATGACAGCTCTGCAAGTAGTTATGTTTGGGTAACCAAATCGTTCAACTTGAAAGTTAAAGTTGAACTTCTCTTTGGTAGCTTCATATACACAATCCAAATAGTTCTTGAGAGTCTCAAACTCACTAGATGGATATGGGCAATCAATAAGTACTATAACAGCACCTGGTTTCATAGGAACCACAATATTCTAGAAAAAAAAAAACATAAATAAATAGCTTAAAGCTTAATATTTTTAATTATCTACAAAATATGTTAGGATTTTATTAGAAAATAAAAACTATTACCACATTGATTCATAAATGACAAACTCCACAAATAGCTTATTCTATTTTAAAATTTATTATTTTAATATTTCTATTTTAATAATTCTATCTATTTTAATTATTCTCATTTATATATGGATCTATTGAAAATAAAAAGATATTTCCGCAGGTACCTACACCAAAATGGTCTCAAAATTTTGGTGTCGACTAGGAAGTGGCAACAAGCTTGAATAAATAATAATAATTAAAAAAAAAGATAAATTTTTAGTGAAAGATATTTTTGAAAATTAATTACAAGTGTAAAAACTGAAACTGCACTTGAGAGCATTATTGATTTTAGTAAGTGCAAAAAAGGAAATATTTCCAACATTTTAGAATTAAAAAGTGCAGTGCTTAAAATAGATATATTATCTAATTATTTTTCTCATTATAAATCTAAAATGAAATTTAAAAAAAAAAAAAAAAACTTAAAATTTGTAAAACTATCATGTAACATTTATTACATCAATGTTACATTACAGTTTTACAAATGAATGGGGAGAGTTTTGTATCACTCTATACCTTTTTGAATCTGTTGCAAATTCAAAGTATAGAGAAAACGGTTAAATATAATAGATTTTATTATACACATTTTACTTTTATCTACTGCTAAGTTTTTTTTTTTGATAAAAATTTTAAAATTACAAAATTTCATCAAAAAATATTAAAGCACAATAAAACAGGTCTTCTAATAAATCTGCTATACTTTTCATCTAATCACAATTTAATCTAACATTTCTTATAATCATTCAAACCAATAAGGCTAAAATTTTGATTTAAATATATTTTCCTTACATTTAAATATAAGTAACATTTAAAAGTAATATAGTCAGATGCTAAATTAAAACTTCTTCAATTAGAACATAATTTTGAAATACAAGAGAAATGCACGGTTCAATAAGCTAAATGAGATTGAAACAATTTTTTTTAAAAATGCAGTTAGCATGTTTATCTCTCATTAAAGAAATAAAGTGTGGAACCAATTACCTAGCAAATAATGCATAGTATAAAGTAAGATTTTATTTTAAAAATAGTTAAAGTTCTTAATCCTCAATTTTAGACATTTATGTTACTAGAATAACTAACCTTTAATCAATATACTGATTAACTTCCTAAATACAGAAATAAACTTACAAATGTTTTTGGTACTATTTGATTAGCCATTCGCAAGTAAATTCATATATTTTTTTTTTCTGAACATTTACTTTTATATCAATAAATTAAAAAAGCTTAATTTACTTGCACAGGGCTAATCAAAATGAACTTTTTACATAAAGGGCTTAGGAGAATACAACTATAAACCATATTTTCAAATTGTTTAAAACATAATTTTTCGAGAAAAACATAATTTCAAAGTTGGTAATGAGATATTTTAATGGGTTGTACTGTTGTTTGGAAACTTTTAAAGCATCTATCTGGAAATAATACTAAGGTACAGTTTGATGTAAAAATGTTACTGTTTGAATAATTATGGCTTATCTTAGCCCTTTATATACATATAGAATAACTAGAAAGGAAAGGAAATAAAATCTCCAGTTCTCAGATGAGTGAGCATTTTAATCAATAAGATGTTTTTATATAGCCAGAGATTTTATTTTACACAATTTTAGTAAATTAAAATGTAGTTATAACAACCTTTAAAACACTTAGTTTGTCTGTATTAGGAACAACAGATAGAAATTTTACAAGCGTAATAATGTCAGCATTAGATAATTTGCGTTTGAATTCTGCATTCCATTGGGAAGGATTTTTTAAATCAGCTTGTAGAAATGATGCACTGACTGTTACTTCTTTGAATATATTACTGGCATTTCCACAATTACCTCGTCTCAAACGCTTTTCAGTTTCTACAAATATTTGCTGCCACCCACTCATTTTATCTACCACGGAAATATCCAAGTTAAGCAACCCATAATGTTTACCGTATAAGGCACTGAGCACACCTACAAAATCATTTCCTGGTCCACTACCTAAACACATCAAACCAAGTTGATCTTTCAAAGCTAGCATTCGTCTTATTGCTGCGGGGGGACTTGTGTGAAAAATTTTAAGCATAACAGTATGCACTAAAGCAGTGTGGCATGCAGCATACCTGTGCAGGTAACCAACACAGTTTGAAAATTTATTATAGTCCAAGTCCTCAGGGGTTTTACCATTTGTCACGCGGCCGTAGTTATAAACTAAAGTTTTGATCGCTTGTTGCACATGTTCTGGTTGCACGCAACGGTATTGCATAAGAGCATCAAGTAATCGTTCGTAGAAATAAAGAATAATAGAATATTCACTATCATCGTCTAAATCTAGGGCTTTGTTGCTATCGAATGTTGGCCAGTAATCTTCGATGTTTAATACTTCCATAGCACTGGCAAGTAGCGATTCTTCCAAAGAAGCCATTATTTACAAGAAATCGATTAAAGAAAAATGTTCGGTTTCTTATCACGCAATAAGCAACAGGTAAAAAAGCATTGTCAGCGATATTATTTTAAAAGTTATCAGAGAAAATATAAAAACTTTACGCTTGATAAACTCAGTTGATAACGCCAGACATAAATTTCTATCGGCGGAACATACTTCAAAAAACCCGGTCGAAACGGGAGAATCCCTTTCTTCGAACAAAACAAAATAAACAGCGCAGAGCTATGTAAAAATGAACCAGACTGAGCAAGGTTCAGGTACTATACCTGTCTGGTTTCGTTTTTTAAAACAGATTTGATGAAATTAAAACTTTTGTACATTTATTTTTGTTCAAAATATATTATTTTAGGTATATTTCAGATGTTACACAAATCGGAAACTATCAAAAGATGTTTATATTTACTATTATATTTATATTTTTAATTAATAGATCCGATTCTATTGAATAAACATGGTTCATGATGAAAATGTTTGATAATGATTAAAAAAATTTTTATATATTTTAGTATAATTTGATAGAAATTTCGTGTCAAAAGCAACATTTTTGTTTGTTTATTCGTTCATTTCATGAAAAAATATTTTCGTCTTTGAGAAAAGAAAGTAGACATTTACAAAAGACTTTTATTGTCACAAGATGGCAGCATCAAGCGAGATTGCATTTTTCCTACTGTAAAAGCTAGTAATACATTCATTATTAATAAATAAGGCCCGGATTTTGATGACATTTGCATTTTTGGACATTTTTTGTCCTTTAGAGCATTTTTTTAGATTTATAGGGCATTTTCTTTAAATTTTGGGGCATATTTTGCATTTTATAGCATTTTTTAAATTTTTTGTTAATTTTTCCAATTTTTATTATTTTTTATCATTTTTCATTATTACACTGGCTTTCAAACAATGAAGAAAATCTCTAGGATATTAACAGGTGAAGCAACATCTTTTCAAATTGAAGAAGAATTGTCAGTAAGTGAGACCGTCTTTTTTAAGTACGCACCAATAACATCAGTAGACGTTGAAAGAAGCTTCTTGAGGTATAAAAATTAACTTTCAGACAAGAGACGCTAGTTTACATTTCAAAATATTAAAAAAAAATTAATAATCCAATGTAATTCTGATATTTAGTAATATTATGAGATGGAAGTTGTTATATTCATTAAAGTTTCTATACAAAATGAAAATGTTTCGGAGTCAATATATTTTCCTTTTTTATTTATTTATTTATTATTATTATTATTTTTTTTTGTTACTTTAGGATATAAAACATATTTTTCAAACTTTAATGAACGTAGAACAAGTATTGCATTGCTTTATATTTTTTGAAATGACTCATAATAATTTTAAAGAGTAAAAAATTGTTTTAGTTCAATATTTTTACTTTATTTAAGTCATGTCATAAGGCATTTTCAGCGCAATTTTCGCATTTTAAGGGCATTTTTTGCACTTTTTAAGGGCATTTTTTGCACTTTTTAAGGGCATTAATTGAGATTTTTTAGGTCATCAAAATCCGGGCTCTATTAATAAACAAATAATATTTCTCTTTTAAAATGTCTTTTATGCTGGAACGGCAAACAGAAAAAGAATGATTTTATTTTTATGAAACTATTCAGAAAATAAAAATAACACATTTCGGTATAGAAATATAAATGAAACTTTTTTTTTTACTAATGACGAAAAAGGGTTTTTAGATTTTTTCGGTTGTTGAATTAATTTTAACAAATATATATTAACTTATACATTAATTTTTAACAAATAGCTTATTTCATAAATACCTTTTTATAAGCTGAAAAAAATTATTTTATTTTTTAACCATTGTTCGACTAAAATAATTTAAGGATCTCTTATTAATAATTAAGGCTCGCTTGTGGTTCAGACGGAATGGGTTACATTTTACACATTGGGATTTCTATGGAATTATATTCAACTAGATTGATTTCTCATGACAACTTATGAATTACAAAACTTTCTATGACATTTATGCTTCGAACTTTAGCCGTGATATCTTTTTTTTAATTTTAATTAATACAAAAATGTTTAATTGCTACTTTCTCTTTCTCTCTCTTTTTTTTACGAGAATAAAAAGCTATTAAGCGTGTATAAATACAATACACGACAATTTAAATTTATTCTCTCGAAGTTTAAAAATGGTCGTAGTGGCTGCTATTAAAGAAAATCAGAAATATTCTTATTTTTTAAGTTGTTTTTAGTATTTATAAAATTCGTATAAGAAAGTATTCACCACATGTTATCAATTTTCGTCAATTACAAGTATTTGCATTCATTCAATTTTTTCTTTAAAAGTGATAAATGTAAATTTTGATCAAACTGACAAAAACTAAATTTCTTTTTTACAAATTAAAAATATTTTAATGTTATTGAATATATGTTGTTGAATTTAAAAAAAAACATGTTATTGAATTTTTTAATTTGAATTAAATTGTTAATTGTTATTGAATTTTAATTAAAAAAAAATCTTCATAAATTCTTCATACAATTATCTGAGTTATAATTTTTTCAAATATTTTAATGAACTAGTTCTCTTTATATATTTAAAATTTAAGCAATATATAAGTTTCAAAAATATGGGTAATAATAATTATTATTATTTCCATAAAAATGTCATTGTTATTCTTGATATAATATGCACATAGTATAAAGTATTCAAACGTTATATACAGTCATACAATTTAAGCATTAAAAACTGAAGGGCAGCTTAAGGCAAGTTGCAGTTCATTAAACTTAATTATAGATTTAATGATTGAGTTTTTACCATGTACTAATTATATCTATGCTATTTTTATAGAAAAAATAAATAGCAATTCTTTCAAAATTGAGATATGGTACAAATTTTTATGGATTTTTAAGGAATTTATATTTATGCCTATTTTATAATAAATGAAGAATATATTGCTGCTGAAATTAGGGTATTTCAAAGGGTTGGTAAAAATCATGATTTTTTAAACAAAAAAATGGTATTTTTAAGGAAAAATACCCCATAAATTTTTTTTTGAGTTTAAATCAGATTTTTAAATTTTTTTTTTATATTCGCAAATAAAAGCTAAAAAAAATATATATTAATAATACTAATGTTGCTTATTATAACTAATTAATAAATTAGAATACTAATTTTAATAATTAACAATTAATTACAATAATGCTAATTATAATTAAATTTCTATCTGAAAAGGTCAAAATTATTCTGTATATCATCATTACAAACTGATCACTAACAAATAAAATCTTATTAATTTTTGCTCAAGCTCCACACCGAAAAACACTCTAATGAATTTGTAAAGGCAAATAACTTATTTGTTTTGAAAAATGACTATCAAACGGTAAATTTTTTACATATAGCTAAAAGGAAATTATAGTATTTAAGAGTTTGATGCTATTTACATACACATTTAGTTATTATTTTTTGTTTGGTTATTTTGATCATGTAACTACTTAAAAACATTCTCCTCTCATTATTAGGAAAATACTTTCAATATTAATAAAATCAAATTTAAAGGAAAAAGATTCACATATAATAAAAGTAAAAGGTTTTGAAAAAACATTAAAAATCATTTTTGACTTAAATCAAATTTAAAAATAAATAAATAAGTTTATTTACATCAATGATTTTATTTTAAAGCTTTAAGTGATTTAAATTGCGATTTATATTATGATTTAAATCAAGTGATTTAACCCTGACCATTTCAAACCATTAGAGCTAGGATACATAAACTATTTTTTTGATAGCTGGTCAGAGAAGTGGAAAAGATGATTTTAGAAGGCAAATATGTAAGTAACCGAATGCTATAATTGTGAAAGCCAAATGTGGATTTTTTTTAAAACAATTTCTAAATTGTTAGAAGGCCTATCTTGAACTCACGTGGATCGTTTACCAACGGTTCTCAATGTTCTCAGCAAAATGGAACCTGGAATAGTCTGCTCTCAAGGTTTCAACAAACTTCTTACAAATTATACTTTTCACATATTAAAAATATGTTAATGCACAACAAGACACATTAAATAACTTTTAACTTTTACATTTTTAGTTCATTATATATTCTCAAAATTAATTTTATAAGACATATTTGAATTTGAGGGACATATTAGAATTTGGTTAACTGAACTCTTGCGCGTTACGGCAAATCAGGTGAACACAGTAGCAGTTAGATCAGACAGAACTAAGTGTTTTGATGGAATTTTGAGTTTAAAACTAAATAGTTTGTTTTGTGGGTTTCAAGCGTTTATAGTGTTTTTTATGTGATTAACTCTTTTTCCCCTAGAGCTTAAAAATTAAGGTATCTCACATTAAAGTCTTAAATGGCTGTTAGTTTCAACTGAAAAAAAATCTACATAAAAAAGTATAAGATGAGGACATTTATGAAAAATTCTTTTCGAGCAAGATTGATTATTAATTTTTTTAATGCATTATAATATGCTTTACACATCTGAGCTTACGAAAAACGAAATAGTTACTTAACCAGAATTATATACACACACATATATATATATATATATATATATATATATATATATATATATATATATATATATATATATATATATATATATATATATATATATATATATATTGAGAGAATAATATAAATAAAAATCTAATTTTAAAATTTCAGAAATTTTTTAAAATACTTTTTAAACATGGACAACAAAAACTCCTAAAAAAAACTAAAGAATAGATATTTTTAATGAAAAACAATGAAATAATATCTTTTATATTGGATCATGATATTTTCAGTTACATCAAAAACTTCAAGTAACAGTTTCTTAAAATTTAATTTTTTTTAGCTGCAATGGAAGATTTGGAAGTTTGGTTTGTATGAAATGAAATAAGAGCACAAAAAAAATTCAATAAGTTTTTTTTTTTTTTCATAAAAGATTTAAAAATGATTCCCTGATACCTTTAAAAAAATAAAACTATAGAATATCAAATAAAAGAAAGATTCGAAGAGAAGTTAATAAGAGGTTTTTCTTTATGAGATATAGTTTTTACGAAAATATGATTTTACAAATTATTTTTTATGTCTTCAACCAATTATAAATTTTTTATGGATCATCGAAAGCTCCGTTTTTAAAACATTATTAAAGTCTGAAAATCCAGTTATCAGGAATATTAAAAAGAATTCAATACAAGAAATATGAAAGACTTAGCAATAAAAGTGTTAACAAAGAAGCTGAAGATGATGAAAAGTTTTCTTTTTTCTTCTTCCACGAATGTTCGTTATAAATGAAACTTTTGTAAAAACTATTACTCATTCTTTAAGCTAAAATAAAAGCTACATTTTTCAAATTAGCCATTAGAGCTAGGATACATAAAGTATTTTTTTGATAGCTGGTCAGAGAAGTGGAAAAGATGATTTTAGAAGGCAAATATGTAAGTAACCGAATGCTATAATTGTGAAAGCCAAATGTGGATTTTTTTTTTAAAAATTTCTAAATTGTTAGAAGGCCTATCTTGAATTCACGTGGATCGTTTACCAACGGTTCTCAATGTTCTCAGCAAAATGGAACCTGGAATAGTCTGCTCTCAAGGTTTCAACAAACTTCTTACAAATTATACTTTTCACATATTAAAAATATGTTAATGCACAACAAGACACATTAAATAACTTTTAACTTTTACATTTTTAGTTCATTATATATTCTCAAAATTAATTTTATAAGACATATTTGAATTTGAGGGACATATTAGAATTTGGTTAACTGAACTCTTGCGCGTTACGGCAAATCAGGTGAACACAGTAGCAGTTAGATCAGACAGAACTAAGTGTTTTGATGGAATTTTGAGTTTAAAACTAAATAGTTTGTTTTGTGGGTTTCAAGCGTTTATAGTGTTTTTTATGTGATTAACTCTTTTTCCCCTAGAGCTTAAAAATTAAGGTATCTCACATTAAAGTCTTAAATGGCTGTTAGTTTCAACTGAAAAAAAATCTACATAAAAAAGTATAAGATGAGGACATTTATGAAAAATTCTTTTCGAGCAAGATTGATTATTAATTTTTTTAATGCATTATAATATGCTTTACACATCTGAGCTTACGAAAAACGAAACAGTTACTTAACCAGAATTATATACATATATATATATATATATATATATATATATATATATATATATATATATATATATATATATATATATATATATATACATATATATATATATATATATATATATATATATATATATATATATTGAAAGAATAATATAAATAAAAATCTAATTTTAAAATTTCAGAAATTTTTTAAAATAATTTTTAAACATGGACAACAAAAACTCCTAAAAAAAACTAAAGAATAGATATTTTTAATGAAAAACAATGAAATAATATCTTTTATATTGGATCATGATATTTTCAGTTACATCAAAAACTTCAAGTAACAGTTTCTTAAAATTTAATTTTTTTTAGCTGCAATGGAAGATTTGGAAGTTTGGTTTGTATGAAATGAAATAAGAGCACAAAAAAAATTCAATAAGTTTTTTTTTTTTCATAAAAGATTTAAAAATGATTCCCTGATACCTTTAAAAAAATAAAACTATAGAATATCAAATAAAAGAAAGATTCGAAGAGAAGTTAATAAGAGTTTTTTCTTTATGAGATATAGTTTTTACGAAAATATGATTTTACAAATTATTTTTTATGTCTTCAACCAATTATAAATTTTTTATGGATCATCGAAAGCTCCGTTTTTAAAACATTATTAAAGTCTGAAAATCCAGTTATCAGGAATATTAAAAAGAATTCAATACAAAAAATATGAAAGACTTAGCAATAAAAGTGTTAACAAAGAAGCTGAAGATGATGAAAAGTTTTCTTTTTTCTTCTTCCACGAATGTTCGTTATAAATGAAACTTTTGTAAAAACTATTACTAATTCCTTAAAGCTAAAATAAAAGCTACATTTTTCAAATTTAATTCCTCTTCACACACTGAACTACTTAATTACTTCTCTGAAAATTTAAAAATTTATGTTTTATGTATGTATTCTTGAATTAATGAATCCAAAAATCAATTCTTTCATTTGCCATTTTTGAAAAAGTGATAAATTTCTTAGAATAAAGAAAAGAAAAAAAGTGTAACGACGGCATGTCCTAATTTATTAGATGATAGAATCGAAATAAGGCTTTGCTTAAGTATTTTAAAGTTAATTATAATATTATTTAAAATTGAATAATTTGTTAGGAATTATTTTAGTTTGTCACTCTCCACTGTTAGAAATTTTTTGGTAAAAATGGTTAAATAGCAATTTCTTTAATTTTTATTTTACCATATTCAACGAAAATAGTCAAATAACAATAAACAAAGATGATATTCAAACTGTTAAGAGTGAGAAAAACTTAATTGATTGTTTTTACCTGTTGTTGCTGTCGTCAGCCATTAAGCCAGAAGGGGTGCGATTGTTCTTGTTTTCCAGTGGCGCCATCTATGGCCAAGAATTCGAACTCTTCTACACTCATATATCACCCATTTATAGGGCGGGCCCATTCATTCATCCACAGATCGTAATTTTGACCTAAACCAGAGAATGATCAATCTCCAATTCAATATCCCCTGAGGCATAATTTGTTATGGGAACATGGAGGACATTGTGACCTGACAGATTAAATATGCATCAGTGCCATCAGTCACCATTTACTACACGGAGTGTCTTCGGCCGACTGGATTCAAACTCCCGTTCTCACGAACATGAGTCCAACGCCCTGCCCACCAGGCTATTCAGGCCTTTGTTTTTATTTAACAACCAAAATTCTATCTGCGCCAACTAAATCTACCTAATGAAGCGATTTTAGTCTGTACAGCAGAGTACATATTGTATCTTAAAGGGCTAATCGGTCTGTCTCATGACCGGCTGAACAGATGTTCGAATCACAGTGTTGATACCACAATATATTCTCCATTCTTTCAATTTATAAAGAGTTTCTGGCATCCTATATTCCTCAATCGGCTGCCCTAGACTAATAGAATTCGAAACTATCATTCACGCGTAAATGGCGTAGCAAACCACAGAGATCCTATGTCTGTTTAAGTTCTATTTTTATGGTTGAGATATTATGCTAGTTGTAAATGGTATCAAAACCTTATAGTTTTGTATTAATGGTTTCATAACCGTACCAGTTGTAAAGGGTTTCAAAACCGAAATAGAGACCGTGTTAGCCTAGTGGATAGGGAATCGAAGTCCGATTTGTAGGGGTCAGGGTTTGATCCTCTACTCCGCTAAGACCTACTGAGTACATGCTCGTAAAATCTGTGGGATCGAAAGTCCTGTGGTCGGTCACTAAGCAGTACCACGGGTACAAGAATCTGGAGAAAATTTCCTTCCCCTTCTGATTTTTGCCTAAATTGAGGAAGTAACCTACAAATTCGATACCCTTTGCAGAGGATCAAAATTGTGATGGAATGTCTTCGGATTATCCTCAGGGATGCTTCTCAGAACGTCGCCAATAGCCCATTGTAAAGCTCTAGTTCGACGTAAATAACATACCCACCAACACTAAAACCGCAAAGGTTAAGAAATATTCCTAGCCATAAACTTCAGATCAGATGGATAGACTGTAGCTGGTTATTTTACCGTAATTCCAGAATGAAAATTCGAACAGTAAGTTACTTTCATTTCTAAACAAATGTTTAATTTTACGGTTTATATCTGAAAAGGGTAAAGATAATCAAATTGAATTGAGAATAAATTATGACAGGGGTGCACAACCATTTTTGAATATTGAGTAAATAAACAAAAATATGCGAATTAAGGGCAATTAAAAAATATTGTGAATGCATAAAATATTCCATATTAAACAAATAACTTATACTATAGCTATATTTTTAATTGGATGCAAATAATAAAAATATATAAAAATATTTCCTGTAAATAGATATAATCAAATATAGTGACAAGATTCTGAAACATATTTTTATAAAAATTTATAAGCATACAAAAAAAAAAACTTATTTTTTTGTATATTTTTGGAATGATATTTTGAATTTGTTATTTTTTTTATTAATTAGTAATATATTACAATCTGAACATAATAACGAAACTAGCGAAACACAAATGGTTCTATCTGAAAATCAAACTCGATAACAAAATGATACTCTGAGAAAAAGCTGAACTAGATCTTATGGTACTGATCTCTCTCTTTTGAAAAGTGGCTGGTAGGTACTTTATTTACGTTACATTAGAGCTGCGCAATGGGCTAGTGGTGACGGTTTGGGAAACTTCCCCTGGGATGCCATTACAATTTCGATCCTCTGCAGAGGGGATGGCTCACTAGCTATGATAGCACGACAAGATGTGCATGAAAGCCGTGGTGGCTCAGAGAATAAACCGCGCTCGCCTCCCAATGGGGTGAACTAGGTTCTAATCCCGGCAATGAGTGATTGATTTGAATTCCGCTCCCGGCACCGACCACAGAGCCGGCTTAAAGTATCCTCAGTGGTAGACGGATCATGGGTTAGAGCCTCTTGTCGTCAGGCTAACCGTGGTCTTTTTCGCGGTTTTCCTCTCTATGTAACGCAAATGCTGGTTAGATTTATCAAAATGTCCGCCATGAAGGCAAATTTCTCCCAATGCTTGATTCAGGAGTTCCCTTGTCTTCTATATTGGGTTCAAAATTACAAGAGTACGGAGTTGAACATCATTTGTCGTAAACCTGAAAATTGGTTAGGCTGTTTAATGCCGGTTATAAAATAAAATGAAAATACGAATGAAGTCGAGCACTTTACGATTGAACAGTTTAACGAGTACCATTCTTGAGGCAACTCCATCAATTTTTTGCATAGATCTGGGACAATATTATATTCGATTTCACAGATATTACGAGCACGTATATCGCATGTACATAGTGGATCTTAGTGGAGTCGAGGATCGAACCCCGGTCTCTCCTGATCGGAGTCCAATTTTTTTAACCACTGGACTACCGCGGCCCTATTAGTTGCAGATTTTAAACTCCTAAATTTATTAATAAACAATGCTAATGCAAATTAAGCGATTTTTTTCTTTGCATAAAAATCTTTATCTAACTCTTTTTCAGAAATAAATAAAAGGTCACCTTTAAAATCCTATTTCAGGTCCTCATAAAAATTGACCCTTTCATTGTTTCGTTACAGTGGTAAGAATTATTTTTTAAGTCTTTCATTTGTTAAGTTAGTTAAGAAAAGTTAAACTAAATCTGAAGAAAACTTATATAATAAAAGTAAAGATTGATAAATAGTAGGCCAGGGTAGCCTGGTTGGGACGCTTGGCTCATGTTCGTGACATCGTGAGTTCGAATCCTGTCGGCTGTAGAAACCCCATGTATTAAATGGTGACTGATTCGCGTTGAATCTGTCTGGGTCACAAAGTCCTCTAAGTTCCTTTAACATATCGATTCCTCTGGGGGTGCAGAACTGGAGATTGATCGTTCTCTGGTTCAGGCCAAAATTACAGTCCGTTGATTAATAAATAGAATATGATTGAGTCCTCCCTGTAAAACGGGTTGTGACGTGTGTGGCTGAAGTCGTATTCTTGGCCATAATTGGCGCTACTGAAAAGGACAAAACGCACCCTCTGTCTCAAAATCACTTGGATTCCCATAGCAGGATTGCTGGTATTGGCAAGTGACATTAGTAACAGATTTGATAAAAAAAGAAAAAAAAAAGTGTTAATTGTAAGTCTGTATCGCTTTCTATCTACAGCAATGCAATGATTAAAAAATTGCTTTTTTTTCAAAAACACCAACTTTCTGAAAATTTATTGATGCTGAAAATTATTAACTACATATCTAACCTCACCTAATTTATTTTGAACGGATTTACGCGATAAGGTTGCGTTAATTTAATACGATTAAACGTTCCGTAAAATCTTGGTAATTTCTATACCATTTCATGGAATTAATATTGGATTTATTCTTGCTAACACATATAAGTTTTATCGTTATTATGTTTTAGATGTGCAAAGCCTGTTATTAAAAAAACTTAGCAATTGACTAATTTAAATATCTGTTAACGCATCTCATTACATTTAACTACTCCATTTAGCTTCCGTAATCACTATTTTCTTGATTATGTATAATATAGTTAAGCCAACTTTTTTTTAAGAATGCTATAAAAACTAACACATACTTTTTGAAAGAATATTAAATTTATAAGCATGCAGTTTATAAATTTTAGTAACATTATTTTATAATGACTTTTAAGCTAATGAACTTAGTGGTTTAAATAGATATGTTTTTATATTTAATCGCAGAAAGTATTTTAAATATTCTGAAATATTAGAATTAATGTATGTTATCTAGTGTCAATATACCATGATGGTGAGACTAAATAACGCTTACAACATATATTTTGGTTATATCCCAATATCTGATCTACCTCTGTAATAGATAGTTACTTATTTAATAGTCGAGTTCTTTTTTATAGTTTTGATTTTTTTAGTGTCACTGCCCTATATACATTTGCCAGGTATACCGTAGACTGATGTTTTTTAATGGTTCAGTTACGCTGCCCGGTATATCTTACACTGATGTTTTTTTAATGTAAAGTGCTACAGCGCGGTATACATTAGTCCGGTATACTCTACCACTGCGGGGTATACAGGGTGATCAACACTGATGTTTTTTAAGGTTAAGTGCTACTGCTGGGTTACACTTTGTCTGGTATACACTACACTGATTTTTTTACTTAAGGTAAAATGTTTCTGCATGGTATAAATTCGTCCGGAGTACTCTACACAGCACTGTTTTTTAAGGTAAAGTGCCACTGCGTGATATACATTTGTCCAGTATACTCTACACGAATGTTTTTTAATGTAAAGTGCCAGTGCGTGATATACATTTGTCCTGTATATCCTACACTGATGTTTTAAATGTTAAGGGCCATTGCAAGGTATACATTTGTCCGGTATACTCTACACTTCTTTTTTTTAAAGGTAAAGTGCCACTGCGTGGTATATATTTGTCCTGTATATCCTACACTGATGTTTTTTTAAGGTAAATTGCCACTGCTCGGTATATATTTGTCTGGGTTTCTCTACACTGATGTTTTTTTTAAGGTTAAGTACCATTACCCAAAATACCCTACCCTGGTGTTATTTTAAATGCAAGTGCCACTACCCGGTATACCTTGCATTGATGTTTTTTAAGATTAAGTGCCAGTTCCCGGTATACTTTACCATATTAAACTGTAGTAGCGCCACCTATTGATCCATGAAGTATCTACACAGGTAGATCACTGATTGGGACAATATCTACACAGGTAGATCACTGATTGGGACAATATCTATAGTTAAATATAAAAAAAAGTTTGCTCTTATTTAAATAAATATACAGGGTGCCCGAAAAGAGCAGCATCAGGTAAATATCATGAGAAATAAGTATGGGATCAAAAATCTACAAATATAATCTAAATAATATGTTCAAAATATGTATTTGAGGATACCATACTCTACCCCCAACCTTTCTCCTTGGAAGTGGGACTTGGGTTTTACATTAAAAAGTAAAATTTAGACGAAAAAATTTAGAAGTGTTTGATAGTGAGAAAAACCTATTTAGGGACAACAAACTCAACCCCCTGCCCAAGCTCTTGAGCCAGAGGTGACTCTCAGTTGAGTTTGGTGTCATTAGATTGATTTTTTTTTCATAATATCAAACAAGTCTATTTTTATATTTTCGATTTGAACAGAATTACTTTAGATATCTCCATTTTAAACAATTTGTATCCCAATTTTGTTATGAGAATAGAGCGCCATCTGTAAGAAAAATGTAAAATAGGCATAATTGGGATATAATGGGGGAGAATTGAAATATAAAAGACAAAAACGGAATTCATATTAAAGATTTTAACAGTTGTAGCCTTACGCCCCCAGGAGATGAGATTGGAGGCTGAGTTCAGTATCAGTAATAGCATCTTTTGAAAATATTCCACGTGCATTTTTAGATTTCGATCCGATGCTTATTTATCGAGATACTTGACTCTTTTCATACTTTTTAGACACCCTGTATATTTTTTTACATCAAATTTAGTACTTAATTTAATCCACAAATTGTTTAAAAGTAATTAAAATTTGCACAATTTATTTAAAACTAATTAAAATTTTCTGTCATACAGAAAATTTTTAGTCTAAAGCACGATTAGATTGCATGTATGTTAGTATATTAATCTATACTTATTTATTTATTTTTATAAATATTTATTTACATTTTTTTCCGATTTTTTAAGCAAGTTGGTATACAATTGAAGTAGTTATCATGCGTAGGGAAATGAAAAAAATTTTTTTGAGACTAAAGATGCTGTATTTTTAGTTCTGTGACACTTCTGGACATACATTTAAATTAGAAAATTTTTCAATCTTCAATTTAAATAAATTATTTGCTAGATCACGTGAAAGGCTTAAAATGAATTAGATATTAAAAAATTTAAATAAATAACTGAATAACTAAATAACTCGAAGAAATGAAAATGTCTTGTTTCATTCCTAAAAGTTGACAAGAAAAAATTATTCAAAAGTTGGCAAAAACATCACATTTTAAGAGCTTAGCGGAAACTGGTTCAGAATAGCTTCTTAGTGATTTTAGAAGCATTTTTTTTTTAGAAAATATTGTAACAACAATTAGCTGTTTATTAAATAATTTTTAAACCATCTAATTTAACATTTTGGCAGAGCAAATAATCGAATTCCGTGTATATAGTTAACCATAACATTTGTTTAAAACCTAAATATTGCACTTATTTGAAAGATATTTGGTAGCTTCTTCAACTTTTCATTTTTCTATCACTTTTTTATTTTTAATAACGAGAAAAGTCCCGCAGTGGACTGATCTTTAAGACACGGTTCCCAGCAGATCCCTGAAGTCAAGCATCACTAGCTGTGGTTAGTGTGCGGGTGGATGACCACTTGGATTAGTCTGTGTAGGGACCAAGGGGGTGCGGTATTGGTCTTCGTTCAACTGTTCTACCGTAAAGTGCTGGACTTCGCGTGCAGGTCGTCGTGCTACCGAAGCGGAGGTGCCATCCCCTCCGCAGAGGATCAAAATTGTGATGCCATATCTTCGGATCATCCTCAGAGATGTTTCCCAGACCTTTGCCAATAGCCCATTGTGAAGCTCTTGCTCTAGTGCGACGTAAATCAACAACAACAAATAACGAGAAAAAGTTTAAAACTTTTAATTACTCATACCAAAAGGGTTTAGTGTACTTTTCGGAACCGGAGACGATAAGAAAACCTATTTTCACAGTTATTAAGCTTTTTTGTATATACTAGGAGGTTTCGCCTCCTGCTCGCTGGCGCTCACCAACTCCCAGAACTGCTTTCGCAGTTCATTTCGGATTGCTTTGCAATCCAATGCTCTCTTTGCTCGCTCATTGGATACGTTCTTAACGTCTAGCTTTTTTTATACTTTTTTGAATACTGAATTTCAATATTAATTTGAAATTGCAATTGTTAATTTGGGCATTTGGCGATACAACACTTATAGAATTAAAGGATTTGTTACGTCAAGCGCTCAGGTATCATAATTTTGTTTTATGTTGCTAAGTTAACTTTCAAAAAATTCTATGGCTGGCAACAGCATTTTTATTTTTTAAGTTGTTTATTTTTATTTTTGCCGCAAGTGAATTGAACAACCTGATAATGCTCACTCTGGTTATTGTTTCCGTTTTTAAAAGCGCTATATGTTGAGCCACCTCAGCTAGATTTGGCATGTGACATTTTTAGATGCAATCATTGGTCGATTTTCTAACGTTGCCATTCGGGAAGTTGTAATGAGGCATTTTTTTGGTGCCGTGTAAGAGAAATATATAAATAGATAGATTATACTAGTTGTCAGATGTCAAATAAACATTTTTGATTTTCTTTTTTATCAAATTTTCATTTTTTAACTATTTTGGATCATCGCAAGTAAGTCGTGTCTCGAATCATGTCACAAAAAAGTATGGTCAAAACTATCAGAATATGGTAAAATTTACCGTGTCTCTGCCTCTATGGGAACACTTAAAAGCTCGGTAATTTTTACCAAAGCGTTTTGGTATTGACTTTTGTAAAATTAATAATTAAATACGGTTTATAATGAGCGATAAAGTTTGGTAAATGTGGTAATTTTGTCATGATACCTGAGATCATGATATAAAAACTATTTATTCGGCTAAATTTATTTTTCAGTTTTGTACTTTTTACTAAATTTCTAATTTTGTAAACTAGAATTTCCGGTAAACTGTTACCACAAGAACTAAAAAAATTACCAAATGAATGGTTTAAATACCGCAAATTTGGGGGTTTAATTCCAGAATTATGCCTTTTAATTTTTTTTAAATAATTTTTTTTTATTAGAAATGTCATTGCTATTCAGTACGGTAATTTTACCAGAATTTTTTGTGCGTGTGTAGGGTTCCTATATTAGCAAATTAGATATCAATTACCACAAGATTAACAATTAAATTTTTTTTTAATATGTGATACAATTTGGTAAATGTGGTAAATTTTGGTAATTTTATCATGATATCTTAGAGCGTGACATAAAAATAATTTATTCGGTTAAATTTACTTTTTAGTTTTGTATTTTTTACTAAATATGTTGCAATGAGAACTATAATTTTGAAAACTAAAATTTTCAGTAAGCCTTTATTATATGAATGAAAAAAATTATCGAATGAATTGATAATAACACCGCATATATAATGAATAGATACCACATACTTTGGTTTTCAATACCAAAATTATGTTTTTATTATTTTTATTTAAAAAAAAAAAAAAAAAAACCAAAACAGAAATGTCATTATCATTCAGTATGGTAATTTTACCCAAACTTTCTTCTTCGTATAAGGTTCCTACATTAGTAAATTAGGTACCAATTGGGTGTTTGCACTTCAAGAAGAAGAAGAAAAAGAAGAAGAAGAAAATCACTGATACCTACACATGTGACCTATGACATGAGCGCCAGCTCATCTTTTGTAAGCAAAATGGCGTGTTAAAGTTGTGCTAAGTTTCTCCACAAAAGTTAGAATGTTAATTAATGTAAAGTTCATTAAATACAGTGCCGTATCGCGCATCAAATTTGTTGAAATAGAATTATTTCTCGTCTACGTCTTTTACTTAACTTAGATTTATTATTTGTTTATGTATTTTATTGTAACCGTGATATATTTCTGTTTTGTGTAACTGGCAACTTTTATGCATAATTAGTTTGCTTATGTTCCATTTGGCTTCGTGCCTGTCTCTGTGTTAAGTAAGAAATATATAGTGAAAGAATTTAAATCTTTGTGAAGGGATATAGAATGTGTCACTTAAGGGAATTAATGTTTGACGGGCTTCGCTTGTTCGAAATAGAATGAAAAGAATAGTTGCTAACGTAAACAAATGCCACGTTACAACAACTAATCAGGATCGAGATACACACACTACGTCACTTGTAGGTATCTCATTACCTCAATACTAGCAGTGCCTATAAACACAATTAACGGGCTTGAATAATAGTTAAACGACATTCTTAGTCTCTCTAAACGGAATAGTACACATGATTTGGCCTTAAATACTTGTTTCAAATATTGCAGTTACAAATTAGTTAACAATTAAATAAGTTGCAATGAAATAGCAAATATAAAAGAAATAACAGCAGATATGGTTATTAAATTAAGGAATAAAAATTTCACTCCATTTTTTTTTGTTGCTATTGAGCAAGAGTACGATTCGTTACTTTTTTGTACTTCGTTTCGAGCTTTAAAACAAAATATTTTCCTT
This sequence comes from Parasteatoda lunata, assembly GCA_949128135.1. Taxonomy (NCBI): domain Eukaryota; kingdom Metazoa; phylum Arthropoda; class Arachnida; order Araneae; family Theridiidae; genus Parasteatoda; species Parasteatoda lunata. Next base: position 36,616,960 of record OX421973.1, on the reverse strand, counting down.
AAAGCTGGAGAATACTTAGACAAAGTTACAAGAAATGATGACCGCAAATTGCTCTTCTTATAAAAATGTAAAACTAAGAAGTAAATTTTTCTTTTATAGAGTTGTACGATTTGAGACTTCCATAAAACTACTTGAATCTCTCATTGTTTTTCCAATTAATGAAGCATTGAGTTATAGAAAATAAATAACAAATGTAATAGCATTATGTAAATTTATCAATCCTCAAAAAGTTACTCTTATAGAATTAATTGAAATTGCTAGAGCTCTCATGAAAATTAAATATGCAAAATTATTATAATAAAGAAATATAGCGTTTCTTTTATTGTAACTTTAAGCAATTAATTTCGACAAGAAAACTAAAATTTACAGCAGACGAGATTTTATAAGTATGAATCAATTATTATAAAATTTTAGTTGTCTTCTTAGTCTAGACAAATTATTTAAAATCTTTCATAAAGTTCTAAACTTTAAACTAATTTCACATTTTTTATGATTTTTCAAATTATGAAATATGACATGTTAAAGAATTTTCGAAAAATTATTCATGAGTAACAAAATTATATTATCAAACTCTTACGGTTTGAGAAATAAGGCATTAATGGGTGATTCTCACGAAATATGACAATTCGGACCAAAAAATTTCTTCAAATTAAAAGTCGTCAAAATAATCTAAAATTTTTTTTTGCATACTTCTTTAGTGAAATTTATTAATATCTTACAGACAGCAGTGTAGTTTATTGACATTTGCTCGGAAAAAAAAAATAGAAATTAACCAAATCTTGAATGCCAGGAAAATGACATATAATGACATAAGTTTAAAAAACAGTCATTTTAAGTTAATAGTAAGTAACTCAACTTAAGTCTTTATGTTAGATGGACCATAAATTGCTTAAATGAATTCTTTTCATCCACTGTAGAAAGAATCAAAAAAATTTTTGTTGCTGATATGTACAGAATAAAATTGTGGATAATAATCAATCATTAAATAAATAAATAGCATTGATTACATCCAAGCATATTACAATCATACATAAACTTGGTATTGGGTTAATATTTGCTCTCCCTCTTTACAGTATTAGCAGTTAAAAAAAATTCTGGTAACACTTCAATGTCCTGGCATTCATAAGCCAGGAAAATGACAGCCAGGATAATGACAAATTCGCCATTTTATAGCATATAACTTTACTTTAATTAAATATTTTGGCCTGAGACGTTTATATTATGTAGAAAACAACAGGATTTCTTAAAATAACCCAGATATATCTATGTAGTTTATGTTATTAATGGTTTCCAGAAGCTAGGAAAATGACAACACAAAAACCTACTCACCTTGAAAAATTTTTTGAAATAGATTTTGAATCAAAAAATTGGTTCTTTATTCATGCAACAAGACATGTTCATATAGGAGGGTATCTAATCAATCTATTAACATAAGATATTGATTGCTGGCTCTATCTATTTTGGTTATAAACCACTAAATAAAAGTAGCCAGGAAAATGACAGATTTTCTTGGGACAAACAAATTACTGACAGAAAAAATTAATTTAAACGAAATTTTTGTAAATAATACCCTCTGCGTATATTCTAGAAATGCTTACACCGGTTCAGATAAAAAAATTTAGATATTGAAAAATTTATAGGAAGTTTTGAAGCTAGTTATTATTGGAAACATTGTTTGGGACATGCCAGGAAAATTACATTTTGAAGTTCAATTAAATTTTTAACTATTCAAAACAGTCAATGCTAGTGCAAAGTTATTTTAAAATGCTAACAGCAATGCTATTTATTAATTTTTTTAAAAAAAAGTTCTTTTAGTACTATAGTATTAGATCTTGGAGCAAGGGACAGTGAGAGATACCTGCAAGTGACGTAGTGTGGGTATCTCGATCCTGATTAGCTGTTGAAACGTGGCATTTCTTTACGTCAGCAACTATTATTCCCTTTCTATTTCGAGTAAACCAAGCCCGTCAAGTAACACAAAGACAGGCACGAAGCTATTTAGAACATAAACAAACTAATTATGTATCGAAGTTGTCAGAAACACAAAACAAAAATATATCACCGTTACAATGAAATATATAAATAAATAACAAATCTAAGTTAAGTAAAAAACTTCGTGAAGAAAGTATTCCATTTCATGAAATTCCGTGCACGTTACGCTCTGTATTTAATTAAATTCACGTTAATTGACATTTTAACTTATGTGAAGAAACTGCTCAACCTTAACACGCCATTTTGATTATCAACGATCAGCTGGCACTGACGTCATAAGTCACATGTGTGGGTATTCTATGATCTTCTTCTTTTTGAAGTGGAAGTACCTAATTATCATTAAAGCTTGCTAAAATCATAATTTAAGTGCAGAAGTAAAGCGTTCTAGAAACAAATAGGCAGGCTAACACAAGTTATCGAAAATTGAAAACATTTCGCAGTCATTGGTAACGTCAAACATTATTATGCTAATTCTCATTCGTCTAAATGGCATTTCAATTAAAATGTTTTAAATTCTTATACTAAGGCATTTTAAAACCAACTATTAATGATAATAGTTATTTGTTCACTTCTTTTTTGAACGCAAACTTCGAATTCACAAGTATAATATTGTTCTTTAAATGAAAATATCATAAACTTTATAAAATTCAATACTTTTCGGTTATTGGCACTATGAAGCCAAGTTCGCCAACAAGTAGAACAATGTCAGTTTCTTATTTATCAAATCATCGGCTGCCGATAATACACATAGGTGAATCGAATATGACAACAACGTGAATATTATAGAAAATGCGATAATTTTGAACACGATATTATTGCGAATGTTGCTAAATTTTATTTGGGTAACAAAAATATTAGTACAAATCCAGAAATTAGGGAAAATATCGTAAATATATTTTTGACAATGCATCGCGATATTAAAATTTGGGTAAAATCCTAGAATATCCCACCCCTTGGCGACTTTTTGAAACCACGTGAAGTTGGCGATTATTACTTGGATCAAAGTTGTTTTTTATTATTGAAGAAATAATTTAAATTATTACAAGTTTATTAAAATATTTTTAATAAAATAAAATAATCAATGACTTACTTTCACTATGATATTTCTTTTACAAACCTCTCGACAATATAACAATCAACAACAGTGAAACTTAGTTGGCGAGATTTCAAAAAGTCACTTGGCGAGATTTCAAAAAATCGCCATGGGGAAAGCTATTCTAGGAAAATTTCTACTCATAAGAAGCCATGGATGTTAATGTTTGTGTCAACTCGAACAACTAGCTGTCAACATATGGATTTTATTAGGGATTGTTTCCCAAAGTGTGGTACGCGTACCCCCTGGTGTACGGGAACAGTTTAGCGGCGGTACGCGTTCTTATGGAAAAATATCTTGCAACAAACAAAAATTTCCAAAACTTTTATTTAAAAACAAAGCTAGCCATGAAAATTTACGATTACGTATTTTCTATTGGCTATTTTTTGCAGAGTTAACAGTTAATAATTAGTGGTGCCAACAGCCAGTTGCGATTTTTATATTTTGTGCAATTGTTTTGATAGTAAAAAATTCATTCATTTTTTATTAGTGGTACTCAGCATTACGAAAAATTTAGAAAGGGTAGATAAATGTCATAAGCTTGGGAAACACTGCTATAACCGATAAGTAGAACATGAGAAGTATGTAACAACAACGGAGAGATGCCCCACACGTATATGAATTATCTATGCGAGTATACAGATTTAGGACTTAGATAAGAGTCTCAACTTCTGGGTATCAATATTAAGAAAACAATAATAATAATATTAAGTGTAAGATTAAAACTGGTTGGCAAACTTAAGTTCATTTTAATTACCAATTAAGCGGGGCAATAAAATGCAAAGACTAATTTTAAATTTTAATCGTAAATATTCATTTCATTGGTTATGCTGTTATTAGTTCTTGGACAGTGCGATTAAATATAATTTTTTTTTATTGTTTATTTTTTGTTTTAAAATATATCGTTTGCTGTTTTCGATCTGTGTATTCTTTTAACTTTTTTAAAGAAGTTTATTAGTTAAATTTCGTTTTGGCAAAAATAACCCCTTCAAATGAAACTCATTGGTTTACATAATTAATAATAACAAATATGTGCACAGTTTGTTTGTGACAAAGTTGCTTATTTGATTAATTATCCGTCAAATTTGTTCAAAATTGTCAGCATGTTTGAGTTTTTTCTTAACGTTAGCATATGTTGTATTAAACGTTTTAATCACAAATCTTTCATGCAACCTATGATATAATACGGACATGTAAGAGACAAAAATTTAATATATCCTCAGTTGAAAAATACGTAATTATTATTATTCTGTTGTTACTTATGCCACTTAGAAATCAGCAAGGATGCTTGACATCAAACGAATGTAAGGCAGAGAGTGCGTTGTTTTTTGAACTAGTATGAAAACTGAGATGATCCTGTTTTATCAAATATTTTAAAGATGACATGGGTGATGTTTGCTAGCTAATAGCTCTCATTGATAAAAAATTAAGTTCGTTATTTGATTTGTAATTATTTTGTATTCGTTATGTCATAAGTTCAATGATCAATAAGAGAGCCTTGGTAGCTCAGGGGATGGACCGCTTGCGCCCCAATGAGGTAATCCGGGTTCGAATCCCAGCGATGGCTAGTTGATATGATATTCGCAACCAGCTCGCCCCGACCACAGTGCTGATGTAAAATATCTTCAACGGTAGACGGATCATGGGTTAAAGTCCCCTTGCGGTCAGGCTAAGCTTGGGAGGTTTTTGTGGTTTTCCTTTCCATGTAACACGAATACGGGTTAGTTACATTAAAAAGTCCTCATTGAAGGCAAATTTCTCCTAATACTTTATCGAGGAGCTTCTTTGTTTTCTGGATTAGGTTAAAAATTACAAGGCTACGGAGTTGAACATTGGTAGTTGCAAGCTAAGAAATCAGGTTGGCTGTTCATCGAAGGCTATAGAATAAAATAAAAATGATCAATACGAACGCGTCAGCATAGACGGGCATAATAGAGCATATGAAACTGCGCCTTTGTCTTCAAAGAACAGCTGAATCTCTCTGTTTTTTAAATTTTTTATCCGAAGAAGGCAAAAAAATATACACCTAAGCATTTGAATTAAATGTATGTATTCAGTGCTTTTGAAAAAGGTGACGCGAATGTTTTCAATGTGTTATGCGACACAAAACGGATTTAAAACCTTCGAAAATTCTGTACCAATTTTCCTCAAAGACTCCAAGTTTTTGCTTCAAGAAGATGTATTCATTGATCAAAAGAAATTATAAGAAAACAAAAAACGAATAACTGGTGATTTATATATATATATATATATATATATATATATATATATATATATAGCATATCGTCTTGTTTTCCACGTTTTTGATTTGTAAGGATACATGTGACACAATTTTTAAGGCATTTCTCAACTTTTTCTTTAAGATGTGGTAAGTAGAAGTCTTTGCTGACCAATTCTTGAGTACGTAATACGGCAAAATGACCACGTTCGTGAGCAGTTTCAAAGATGTTGGTCTGCATTTCGTTAGGTACTACAATTAAATCGATTCCATTAACAGTTTTGTATAATAATTTGTTCTTTAGTATGTAATCATCGTGAGGTGTACTTTGAAGAAGAGTTCTTATGGCGGTAATTTGGTCATCAGTTTGTTGCGCTTTTAGTAGCTGAACATGTAAACTATCTTGAATGACCATGCACTGAGGAGAGCGACTAAGAGCAGCTACGTGACACATCTTTGTACCAGCTCTGTGTTCTATAGAATAATCAAATTCTTGAAGGTATATTGCCCATCTGGCAATACGGGAATTAAGTTCTTTTTTGTTTAAAGTTTTAACTAAGGCGTCGCAATCAGTTACTATTTTAAATTTGGTACCAAGCACGTAAATACGAAATTTTTTTAGTGCTTCTACAACTGCAAGTACTTCTAGTTCAAAACTAGTATATTTTCTTTCATTGTCCGATGTTTTCTTTGACATAAAAAATACTGGGTGGAGTTGGTTGTCATGTATAGATTTTTGAAGTAGGACTGCCCCCAAACCATCTATTGATGCGTCAGTATGAATCTCAGTAGGAGAAGTTTGATTATAAATACTTAAAACAGGTTTTTGGGAAAGTAAGTATTTTAATTTCTGAAATGCGGCTTTCTGATCAGTTTTAAACTGAAAGGGACTGTCCTTACGTAGGAGGTCACTTAAAGGTTTTGCTTTAGTGGAATACGAGGGTATAAACTTTCTAAAATAACCAGTAAGTCCGAAAAATCGTCGTACGTCTTTAACATTTTTGAGATCTGGATAGTTAAGAACGGCTTTAGTTTTAGACGGAGAAGGTGATAATTTACCGTTTTCTATTATATGTCCTATAAATTCAATCTTATTGTGTAAAAATTTGTATTTTTGAAAGTTTATTTCAAGTCCATAATCACGAGCTACCTCAAGAACAATTTTTAAATATTCAAGAGCTTCATATTCATTAGCAGCAGGGATAACAATATCATCAATATACGGCAAAACAATACCTTTAGCAATTAGGTCTTGAAAAATAGCATTTATGTAACGCATAAAAGTTGAAGGACCGTTACTAAGACCGAAGGGCATACGTCTGAATCGATATTGACCATTATATGTAACAAAACTAGTGTATTTACGACTTCTTTCGTTAACGGAAACATGTAGGAACCCATTTTTTAGATCAAGCGTAATAAAAATTTTAGAATTTTGAAGACAATCTAAAATATCATCAATTAAAGGTAGAGGGTAATTATCTTTAATTAACTTTCGGTTTAAACGTCTATAGTCAATACAAACTCGAGATTTACCATCTTTTTTACGAACTATACCACGACTTGACTAGCGTACGGAGATGAACATGGTTCAATAATTCCATTTTTAACCCATTCGTCAATTTGTTCGTCTAGAATGCCACGCTCAGCAAATGGCAAACGTCGGGGTTTCTGAAAAATTGGCTCGTCGTCAGTTAGCACGATATCAAGTTCATTATTAGCAGTTTTCGTTTTCTCTGGCGAATACGCCATCAAAAGTTGCTCAACATCTATACGAGTTTTGTTTCGAAACGTTAGGACCGATATCATACGAGGGAGAATCGTCAGAAATTGTCATAACGAAATTTTCAATTACATTATCACAGGGTTTAGAAATTTTTGAAAATTGAACTCCGGCAGGTGAAATAGAGAGATTTGCTTGTTGAATAACGTCGCAATTTTGATCATCAATAATGATTTCGGAATCAAAAGAACCGATGATGTTTGTTTGTGAAAAACCAAAACCAGTTAACAATTTATTGTTTCTTTTTAATGGTGGCGCACCTAAGTTCGCATATGCCGCTTTTCTTAGCAATGTCAAATTGCTACCTGTATCTACTAAACCGTTAAGTTTTTGATCAGATATTTTTACTTCTTTACACATATTAATACGAGAAGGAGATTCTTGAACAGTATTTACATTGGTATGTGGCGCAGAATTATCATTTCGATTGTTTCGTCTACACTCTGTGGATTTATGACCAAACAGATTTCATGATATACATTTGGGACCACGTGAACGATTAGGACACGATTTCGATAAATGACCGATATCATTACAGTTATAACAACGTTGAGGAGCTTTAGCTGATTCTAAAACATTCAGTTTTGAAGGTTTTCTATAGTTGTTTTGTTTTAGACTATCATGTGTATGAGAAAAATTTGATGAATTTGGAATATTGATCCTATTGTTTACAACAGTTTCATACGTACGTAATTTTTGCTTAAATTCCGAAAAAGAATTCGCTCCATAAAGAATAATTTTTTCAGAATGTGTTCCATAAATTCCATTTATAACATACTGAATTACCGATGATTCATCAATAGTAGAATCACATCTATTAGCTAATTCACGCATTGAATTAAAATATTGTATGTAAGTTTCGGATTTCAACATTTTGCGTCTTTCAAGTTCTCGGTGAATTTCTATTGAAGTAACAGTATCTGAAAATTCTTTAATTAATTCCTCTTTGAACGCGTCATACGTATTTAAATTTCTTTTTGAAAACAAAAACAATTTGGCAGTTCCGCAAATCAAACGCTTGGCAAAAATTAATTTCTGAGAAGAACTTATAGCAGGGAATAAATAAAAATTTTCCTCAACATCTCGAAAAAAACATTTAATAGAATAAAAATCTTCACCCGAAAATTTTCTACAATTAGAAGAAATATCTCGTAAGAGTAACCAGAACTGAGAATTCATTTCCGAATTCTCTAACTCTTTCGAAAAAGAAAAAGGTTTTATATTATTTTGTTTACTAAATGAATCTTTTCGATTTGAAGAAAGAGAGAGACCTTGAATATTTGATTCAATCTCTTCACTAACCGAGGAAGTTGGCTGGCCTTGATTGGCGCCTACTGAAGAAGGGTATTTTACCGGATTATTAGTTTCAGTTTCATCTTCCGATTAGAAATCCGTGCTTAATGTTTTTTTGAAATTCACTAATATTCGATAAAGCATTTAATATGTTCTGACATAAAATTTCTGCATCACCTTCTACGTCTAAATGCAACAAATTAGCAACTGAAATAAATTCTTTTAGAGAGAGAATAGCTAACAGATTTTCCTTATGTTTTTCCAAATCAAAATCATTAGAAAATGCCGAAAAGTTTCTTATTTTTTTTTCTCGCCGTTCTATCGAAAACAGGGAGTGCCAATACGGAATTTAAAGCTTTACCAGCCTGAGTAGTTCCGTACTTTAAGGAATTGGCGATTAGGGGGATGTCTCCTAATTTTAGTGCCATGCTAAACTTACAATGAAAAATTAAACAAATCGAAATCAGATAAGCAGAGATTAAGTTTTAAACAATTCTAATCAAATAACGCAGAAATGGGAACTCTTAAAAATTACTAATCTTTTGACTTCAATACTATTTAACATAAAAATTTTGAAAATGAAATTAATGTAATTTTGCCTATCTTTGTGTTGGGTGCAGTCCGTCCTTCAAAAAAATATTGTAGCGTCTCGTCTTTTAATATCGTCCAGTAATGAAATTAATATCGTCCAGTAGAAGAAATTCAATTCTTGGTTCATATACACAGCGTCTGTTTGTTAACGTCTAAAAGCAATTCATAAAATTCAGAACGTCTCATAAAAAATGCATAACGTCTACATACAATTTTTGCAACAAGTTTCAGGTTTCTAGGGGTAACGTCTCTTTTTAGGAATGCAGGAGGATCGGTCGTGCCCCCAAAATATGGGAAAAGGGCAAGGACCTTAACTACATTAACGAATAGCATTTATTACAGGACACTTAATACAGGACGAAACATCACAAAACACAAGATTCTTAACAATCACAAGAGGACGTCTGCCTCGTCAGCTTTCATTACCTTAACTGCACGGGGGAGGTGCGCAATGATATGCGTGTGCATGACGTGTGGAATACGCTTCCTACACATATATATATATATATATATACATATATATATATATATATATATATATATATATATACATATATATATATATATATACATATATATATATATATATATATATATATATATATATATATTATATATATATATTATATATGTGGTGACAGTTCCTGAAGCTGTAAACTGCAAGCTGATCTCAGACTATGTAAGCTGTAAGTTGATCCCTGTGAGCACTACTTGGAAGGAATGGGGATTTCCCTGTGATCACGAAAATGACGGTTGGTAGCGAACGAAGAAAGACGCTGATGAACTCCAAAGAGGAGTTGGTTGTGATTATGCCGAACTTTTTTGAACTTTTCCTCATTTATATTTATGTGTTATCTATGTGTTTATCGTCCGTCCTTATGTAGATTTAGTTTTAATATATGTTTATGTTTAAAGAACAGTGCCTCTTTTTATTTTCAAAGACGATCACTCATGCCGTCACCACAAAATCAGAAGTGGGATACTGAATAAATTGATCGTGAATAAATTGATGGTGAAGAAATTAAATTGTGAAAAAATTGATAGTGAAAAATTGATTAGTGAAAAATTGGATATTTCATTCTTGTGAAAATAAGTAACGGAATAACGTTCTGATGAAACTTTCATTTTTTTTTTTATATCATCTCTGCAACTACAATTGGGGTACGTAGACTTTTATTCATTAATCAAAAATGATTCTTAACGATCTTAAGCAAATAAGCAAAGCATTGAAGAATTTTAAGAAAGACAAAATAAGACTTCTACATAAGTTTATTTTCGATGTAGAAGGTGATCGTTCAAACAGAAAACGATTAAGAAATTTTAATGGTTTCGATTTTACTTTAGATAGCGAAGAATTTAAAAATAAATTAAAAAATATTGAAAAAGAATTTACTCTTAATCAACTAATAACTGTCTCCAATATTCTAAATGTTTCTTATGAAGGCAATAAAACAGAAATAACTAAATACATGTTGACCTTGTTAATGGATTTGAATCAATTGGCAGAGCTCGTTAACGACGCCAACGCGTCTAGTTCTGAGTCAGGCGAAGAAAGCGAAACTGAAACTTTGAATAAAAAGAAGGAACATAATTTTTCAATGCTGTGCAATGATGAAAATAAAAACATTGATTCTTGTTTAAAAGATAAAAATAATTCCTGTAGAATTTTGAATTTCAAAATGTTGCTATTAATTATTCTGATATCGAAAGTACTATTTCTAAGTATAATGCAGAATCGCATGAAAATATTGTTCATTGGATCGAACATTTCGAAAATATTTCAAAATTGTTTAATTTGTCTGATTTACAAAAATTTATTTTTGCTAAAAGATCTCTTGGTGGTAACGCCTCTTTATTTGTCAGAACTGTACCGGAAATAAATTCATGGCGAAAATTAAAAGAAGCTTTGATTGATGAATTTTCTTTTGAAATTAATTCTGCTAATTTGCATGATCTTTTGAGTAGACGTAGAATGAAGGATTGTGAATCGGCTCAAGAATATTATTTAAAGATGAAAGAGATCTGTAATTTCGGAAAAATAGATGATGCTGCTTTTATGCATTATGTGATTAAGGGGATTAACGATAAACATGAAAACAAAATTGTTTTGTACGGCTGCAAAAATTTGTCCGAATTTAAAGAGAAACTTAAAGTTTATGAAATAATAAAAAGTGATTCTGCAAAGAGTAAAAGTGCTTTCGATAAAATCAAAACAAAACATGATGATAATAAATATAATTCTTATGATAGAACAAAAGCAAAATATGATGATAGGTATAATGTAAGAAAAGATGTTTCAAATAGGAATAAAAATAAATATGAAAATAATAATGATAAGATAAGGTATAATACTGATGTTGAAGCTTTTAATAATAAATCGTGTTATAATTGTGGTTCAAGAAATCATATTTCAAAATATTGCATACATAAAGATAAGGGTTTAAAGTGTTTTAAATGTGAAGGGTTTAGACACAAAGCTTCGCAATGTCCAAAATCAAATGCAAAAACGGAAGTTGCTACTTTAAATGTTAGTGTAGAGCCAAAGTTGTTTAAAATGGTAATAGTTGATAACTTAACTGTCAAATCTTTGATTGATACAGGAAGTCAAGCCACTTTAATCAGAAAATCAGTTTTTAATAAATTAAACTCTAAGTAACTATTTCCGTCTAATTCTACTCTAAATGGATTTTGTAAATCAAAAGTGACTCCGTTAGGTTATTTTAAAGAAAGCATTAAAATTGATGATTTCAAATGTTTTGCTGAAATATGTGTTGTAGAAAATGATATGATGCCTTATGACGCTATTATAGGCCTTAATGTTTTAATGCAGAGAGAAACAATTATCAATGAAAAGGGTATCACAATTAAAAATAAAATTCAGTGTTTTGATGAAGTAAACTATTTGTCTATTTTACCAATCGATCTTACTATATCTGATGAGGTTGAAATTAACATAGATCCTTGTGTTCCTAATGTTTTAAAAAATAAGTTACAACAATTAGTTTTAGATTACACGCCAGATAAACTTAAGACAACTAATGTGGAAATGAACATTTTGGTTAAAAATCAGGAACCTATATTTCATCAGCCACGTAGATTGCCGTTTTCTGAAAAAAAGACTGTTGAAGCTCAAGTCGCTGAATGGTTAAAACAAGGAATAGTGGAGCCTAGTTCTTCCGAATATTGTAGTCCCGTTGTAATAGTTAAGAAAAAAGACGGATCTCCTCGTGTTTGCATAGATTATAGAAAACTAAATAAGGTAATTGTCAAAGATAGATTTCCCCTCCCATTAATTGAAGACATTTTAGATAGACTACAAGGCTCGAAAATTTTCAGTACGATTGATCTTAAGAACGGATTCCTACATGTCGATGTAAATAAAGATAGTAGAAAATACACTTCATTTGTGACACATGAAGGACAATATCAATTTCTTAAAGTTCCCTTTGGACTATGTAACTCTCCCGCTGTATTTCAAAGATTCATAAACACCATTTTCCGAACTTTGATTAATGAAGGTATAGTTTTACCATATTTAGATGACATAATTATTTTGTCTTCCTCCCTTGAAGAAGGTATTGAACGGCTTAATCTGGTATTGAATATTGCTAGTGAATATGGACTTGATATTAATTTTAAAAAGTCCCATTTCTTAAAGAAGCGCATTGAATTTTTCGGTCATGTGATAGAGGATGGAAAAATATTCCCATCTACCTTGAAAACCAAAGCAGTTCTTAACTTTCCGGAGCCAACAAATTTGAAAAAAATTCAAAGTTTTTTGGGATTAACCGGATATTTCAGAAAATTCATTCCAAACTATTCTATAATAGCTAGACCACTGAGTGACCTGCTAAAAAAAGATCGTAAGTTTAAGTTTAGCATTGAAGAAAAGAAAGCGTTTCATCAATTAAAATCTTTGTTAGCCCAAAATCCTGTTCTTTCAATATATAACCCTAAATACGAAACTGAATTACACACAGACGCCAGCTTAGAAGGATATGCTGCCATTTTAATGCAAAAACCCCCTGATGAAAAACATTTTCACCCCACTTACTATATGAGTAGGAAAACGACTGATGCTGAAAAAAAGTATTCCAGCTACGAACTTGAAGCTCTTGCTATCGTAGAAGCCCTTAAGAAATTTCGCATCTATCTGTTAGGCATTCCATTCAAAATAATTACTGACTGTGCTGCTTTTGAAAAGACTATGAGACTCAAAACGAGATTTGTCGACTCGTGTAGCTCGTTGGGCACTTTTGCTGCAAGAATTCAACTACATAATTGAGCATCGTTCTGGAAAAAAGATGGCTCACGTAGACGCCCTTAGCCGATCTCCAATTAATGTATTTTGTGTTACAGTCGATAAAATTTTACCAAGACTCAGATCAGCCCAAGATAAGGATACTGGAATCAAGACTATAAAAGAACTACTTAAAATTTCGAATTATGAAGATTATTGCAATAGAAATGGAATTTTGTATAAATTTGTTAATGGCAAAGAATTGGTGGTTGTGCCAGAAAATATGCAAATCGAAATTATAAGAACAGCTCATGAGAAAGGACATTCAGGAATTAAATATACGGAAAAAGAAATCGAGGAATATTATTTCATACCCAAACTTAGACAGAAAATAGAAAACATCATAGCAAATTGTGTTCATTGCATACTGGTGAATCATAAAAGAGGAAAGAAAGAAGGACTATTACATCCATTGCATAAAGAAGATATGCCTTTGAAAACTTTTCATATTGATCATCTCGGACCTTTGGAGAGCACCCATAAAAATTATAAATATGTGTTAGCGATAATAGATGCTTTTACCAAGTTTGTATGGATTTATCCTACGAAAACTACAACGTCAGCTGAATCTTTAGCCAAATTAGAAATCCAAAAAACTGTATTTGGAAGTCCTTCCCAGATAATTTCAGATAGGGGTACAACATTTACCTCCAGTGAATTTGCTGATTATTGCTCGAAAGAAAATATTAAACATCATTTAATAACAACAGGTTTACCAAGAGCAAACGGACAAGTAGAGCGTATTAATCAGACCATCATATCAATTCTTTCAAAATTATCCATAGAAAATCCAGCTGAATGGTACAAGCATACAAATAAAGTTCAACAAGCGATTAATTCAACTTATCAAAGAAGCATAGACACTACTCCATTCGAATTGCTTTTTGGGACAAAAATGAATGATAATGAACTGGGAAAGATAAAAGAAATGATTGAAATTGAATTTCAGGCTCATTTTGAAGCCCAAAGAGAGGAACTAAGAAAAGACGCAAGGCAGCAAATTTGTAAAATTCAAGAAGAAAATAAAAAGACCTACAATTTAAGAAGAAAGGAGCCAAAATCGTACGAAATTGGAAATTTGGTTGCCATCAAAAGAACCCAATTTGGACCTCATTTGAAGCTAAAACCTAAGTACCTTGGCCCCTACAAAATAACAAGAGTAAAAGGAGGAAATACTTATGATGTAGTAAAAGAAGGAAATCACGAAGGACCTAACTGCTCGACAACGTGTGCGGAGTATCTTAAATCATGGAACAGTTGTCAAGAACTTTAGTGCTTGCCAAGACCAAAAAAAAAAAAAAAAAAAGACTGTAATTTTTGAAGATGAAAAATAATTGCTAAAGAAGCGAATTTGATTTTTGAAGAAGACGAAAGAACTTAAAGACGTAAAAGAAGACGAAAGAATTTAAAGACGTAGAAGAAGTTCAAGACGAAAGACGTTGAAGAAAAAAGACGAAAGATGTTTAAAAAAAAAAAAAAAGAAGACGAAGACGTTGAAGAAGAAACAAAAGACGTGTAAAGACGAAAGAGTGAATTTGCCTGAACTGATTGACTCTTAACTGAAAGATTTTTTCATAAAAGACGAAATTAACCTAAAACATTTATTTTTCAGAAATCAATTATAATTTTCAGTCTGCTCTGCTTTTTCTTTTTATTTCTTTTTAGAGTCGCTGGAGGGCCAGCCGAACTGCAGGACGGCCGATCTGTGGTGACAGTTCCTGAAGCTGTAAACTGCAAGCTGATCTCAGACTATGTAAGCTGTAAGTTGATCCCTGTGAGCACTACTTGGAAGGAATGGGGATTTCCCTGAGATCACGAAAATGACGGTTGGTAGCGAACGAAGAAAGACGCTGATGAACTCCAAAGAGGAGTTGGTTGTGATTATGCCGAACTTTTTTGAACTTTTCCTCATTTATATTTATGTGTTATCTATGTGTTTATCGTCCGTCCTTATGTAGATTTAGTTTTAATATATGTTTATGTTTAAAGAACAGTGCCTCTTTTTATTTTCAAAGACGATCACTCATGCCGTCACCACATATATATATATTATATATATATATTATATATATATATATTATATATATATATTATATATATATATTATATATATAAATATATATATATATATATATATATATATATATATATATATATATATATATATATATATATATATATATATATATATATATATATATATATATATATATATATATATATATACAGGGCCCGATTTAGCCTAATTGGGGCCCGGGGCAAAAACCTCTTTGGGGGGCCCCCTCTGCTTCACTTTTTCAGTAATGAAGAACCTATCTTTATGGAGGTATTTAAATTTTTCACCTCATTAAAAATAACAAGAAAAAATGACTAGAACCTAAAATAACTATAAAGTCCACCCCCCTCCAATAGTCAGACGAAATATCATTATGTCCTTGTTATTGATTTTCTTACAATTCTATGTCCATCATGCCAAATGCAGTTTTCTGACTGTTAACTTTCTCATCTAGCTGTGAAAAATTCATATCCTTGCTGACATTAGGGCAGAATTGAGCAAAAATTTCACAATTACGATGGCTCAATTGAGCCAATCAGAACCCTGTATTTTTGTAAGCATATCGCATTTTGCGAAATTTAAAAAATACAGGCTTTGATGGGCCAAATTTGTCAATTATAGTTGTGAAATTTAAGCTGAATTCCGCCCTAGAAAGCCATGGATTTATGAAATATAGATTTGTTCATACGATAGATTAATGAAGAAGCTTACATAAAACTGACGGATTTTACACTGAACTGATATTTTGTTTTTAAAAAAAGTTCATTAAAGAAGGAAATGTAATATAAACTCCTCGGTTTGGGGGCCCCCTTAGATGTGGGGGCCCGGGGCGGCTGCCCCGTATGCCCGTGCCTTAGTCAGGCTCTGTATATATATATATATATATATTATTTTGACTTACATGAAAAACTATCAACAAAAGATAAGGTTTCTAAGCAATCATTTCGTGTTTTGTTGAAATCCACCGAAAAGAATAAGAACGAATTGGAAATTTGAACTCCGTACTGTAAAGAACATGAAGAACATTCTGATTTTTTTTGTTCTTCAAGAGAAGAAACTGAGATAAAATGCTTGTAATGTATAGGACGTTAGCATAATAAAGAGTAAATAAAAGGAAAAAAAAAATCGATAAGAAAAAAAAGTAATTCCCGGTTTTCTGCTTCACTATTTTATATTTAGAACAGTTTCTTTTTGGAATTTGAATACGTAAAAGATTTGTGTACATAAAGTTTAGGTTTTAAATTATTGTAACGCAAGGAAACCTTTTAGAAATCATTTGGAAAATGGCTTTTAGTCTAATTGCTTCACAATTTATTTTAATATTACAATAATATAGATATTTTATCTCAATATATATAACTTATTGTTATATCAATAAATATTATATTACATTAGACCTTTAATAGAATCATTTATTAATGTATTATAGAACAATAAATGAATTATTGATGTTTTATATCTAGAATAGTTTGCTTTTTAGGGAAATCTGGAAACATTTGATTGATCCAATAGTTTTCGATAATTTGTACAGAAGAGCGGTTCAAAGTTTTGATATCTTAATGTTAATTTTATTTTCTGCGTATTTCAAAATATCTCGCGAATTTTTTAACAGAATAAATAATGTCAATTATAATAATCAAACTAACTATTAAAGAAATTTCGGATAAAGGAATTTTACAACTGCTGTTGAAAAGTTATAAAATCCATAGGTATTCAACAATTTGAATTAAAAAAAAACTTAAAATGTTCTAAAGCAGAAATATTTTTCCCAATTTTTTTTTTTTATTGGACAAAAATAAACCGAATTCGATAAATAAAACTCTAATCCGATGAAAAAATGTATATGTTACTGTAAATGACCGAAATTGGTGGTTGTTGACTTCCAACGGTGAATGTTGACAATCACATAGTCGCTTTGGTAAATATCCAAAATATATACTAGGTTTAGTTAAGTGCCACTGCCCGGTAAGTCCTACATCAATGATTTTTTAAGGTTCAGTGCCACTGCCTAGTACGCATTTAACCGGTATTCTGAACACTGATGTTTCTCCTAATCTATCCTCAGTAGGTGTTAAAATATCGAATAAATATAATAATATCAACGAATAAATTAATATCAAATCGGATATAACAAATAGTTCGGACATTCAACAAAGCGACTATGTGATGGTTGACATTCACCGTTGAGTGTCGACATTCTCTTGATTTCGGTCATTATTGGTGACATACACATAAGTAAATTATTTTACAAATCAATCTAATTTAGCAAATAAAAACCCTAAAAAGTGGTGTGATAAAAAAAAAATATTTATCATAGGAAACTCAATATGGCCATGCCCACAATAGCCCTCCAAACGTAAGTCTACTGTAGCCCCATAGAATCATTTGTTAGTTTAAGCTTATTTTTGATGAATTTAAATAATGTTATTTAAGGAGCAATGTGTAATAACGTTGTTTTGCGAATCTTTTCGAAGTCTTGAAGGCATTTTACTTAATGAATTATTCAAATTATTCAGAATTTTAAATTATTCTAGGCTTCAACATTGACCCCATCTTCACCTGAGCTCCTCTTTCCTTTCATAATATTAGCAAAATAGTTCTAATAACATGTTTCTCAGATTGTTTTTCTGAGAAACAAATGGCTGTTACTATTGAATTAACTAGAATTGTTTCATGAAATATCTTATTGCGGTTACAGCTAGAAAGATAACATGATTACGGATTGTTCTCTAATAACAGTTTTCGTTCAGGAAAACAATGAAGCATCGAAAGTTGTTTGTCCCATCTAGATCGGAAAACCTACATTTATTTAATAAAATTAAATAGAATACAACTCACGTCGCAATCTTTTGATCTTATTAATTTTATTCGAACCACCATGTGGTTTGTGTCTTCAAAGCAAATAGCTGAATAATCAAATTTTCTACCGGAATGTTTAGAAAATATTGCATGGATGTTTTACTTTCTTAATGTTAATAGCTATTATTATTTCATAGTCAACTTATAAAGCTACCGATAATTTTCAAATACTACTTCATATTTAATAAATAAAATTAATAATAATGTTTTTTCTTTCGTTTTTAAACTAGTTTCCATTATGGTCAAGTATATAAAAAAAACTCACAAAGTTTACACTTTTGGAAAAATAGTTTTTTTAAAATTAAAAATTATGTTTAAATTGGAAATCGTATTTATTTATAATTATCTTAAGTTTGAAATTTCTCTAAATTTCAATGGCTTCATGAGCATTGTTGACATTCTCTCAGTCGAAATTCAAATAAACACTATAACCTAAATAGATCTTTAAATTGTAGTTTAAAAAAGGACTAACAAAAAAATGGTATTAAAAATAATCAAACGATGATAATGTAATTAAATGATTTTTGGAAATGCGGTAAAACTTTCAAATACCCACTTGACTAAACCTTAAAATATTACCTGCAACACGGTGAAAAAAATTGTGGTAAAATTACCTTGTACACTTTGCCGTCACCATACCTGCCGCACTGTATGGTGACGGCATTTCTGGTATTAAAAACTAATATGGTATTTAAATCATTCATTTTTCAATTTTTTTGTTCCAATGTTATTGACTTACTGGGAATTTTAGTTTCTAAAATTATAACTCATATTACCATGCGTTTAATAAAAAACACAAAACTGAAAAGTAAATCGAATTGAATAAATTGTTTATGTGCCAGGCTCTAAGGTATCATGATAAAATTACTAAATTTTATCACACATGACAAAACAATTCATAATTTGTAATTTTACTGAAATAAATATCGAAGTGTTTCTGCAAAATTTATTTTTTTTATTAAATTATTAATATAATTGTTATAATATTAGAAAAAATTTTTTGGCGTTCCCACTAAATCAGACTCAAGGTAAAATTTACTATATTCTGGTAGCTTAGACCATACTTATTTTTCTCACTGTAGCATATCTAACGTTTACTTCTCGAATCAAACTGTAAAAAGTTCCAGATCGAACTATGATTAAAAGTACCGGCTCTTAGGTTTCAGTTTTTTTTAAGGAACAAAAAATGTGATATACTGTAATATTTACTGTAAAATCACTGACTCACGGTAATTAAATAAATATTATTGTAAAAATTACGCTTTAAAATTCTACGGTAAAAATGGATTTTTTTGGATCCGGACTTTTTTACATTGCAATATTATTTTTTTTTTCGTTGTACTTCGCGATCTTAAAATATATAAATTAAAATGCATAAAGGAAAATAAATCTCTATATCTCAAACAAGCTAATAAAATCATTCAAATAAGTTTTATAAATTTGGAAAAAGGACACATTTGCACCAAGAAAACGTTATTTTACTTGAGAACATAATTAATGTTATTCTCTCCCGTTTTGTTTTTAACCCCTTGCCAGTGTCCCTCGAATCCAGTTCGGAAAACTACTGCTTGCAGTATTAGTGATGGCCGAACTGACTACAGGCAGGAAAAAAATTAACTAAATTGTTTTGAAATTATTTAAAATTATTTTGTGAAGCCCGAGCTTTGTTCGTTTCTACTTCAGGATACTTAGTTCACTATTTTCTTAATAGATGGCATTAGTGGTCCTAATTATTCACCCATTACGACTTCAGTGGAGGGCAAAGAGTGCGATATGGGCTTGCGTGCAGTACCGTAGGTTCGGAAAATACAATGCTGTAAAAGATTTGTAAAATTTATGTATTTAAAATCATATTATTGTGTTTTTATATTATATTATACTAGTTATATTAAATTTAGCTCCAAAAGTTTGTTTAATTTGCTCAAATTGAATAAGATGTGTGTATTATTCATTACTTTTTTATGTGTATATAAAAATTATAAATACAGTAGTTATTGCATTTAAAATTTTATTTTTGTAATAAAAAATAGGTTTCTAACTTTTACAATAATATAAAGAACAAAATTAAACAGTTAAATTTTTTTTCTCCATGTTTGGTCCCTTTTTCTGAAATATACGTCACTGTTAAGTTATTAAACTCATTTTTAGACTTGTTAACGAAATTGAATTAAGGTCTCTTAAAGATCCTATTAGTTATTAACCTCATTCCTTCTGAGTTTGTGTGATCTTGGCTACATTAAACAAACTAGACGCGTTTTAAAATTTAGACATCAGGAACGCGAAAGGTATCTCCGTTATCAAGTGTTAATCAACTGTAATTAATCAACTGTTGCACATTGTTGGAATCTTGAGCATAAATTAAACTTCGATAATGCCACATCAGCTCATGTTGATACGCTGGAATCTCGTTTAATCCTATGAGTGCTGAATTCCTTGTTAACGACATTAGTTCTTAACTACATCTCCATAACGCGCGGAAATGCATTTTATCCTGATTTGCCCCCCTTGGATACTGTGATTTTTCTAATATTTTTCACTTTTGGCAACTTTTTATTTTATATTACAAATCACTTATATTTTTTCTCATTCACGGCGGACATATCTATAAAATGAGCTTCTGTTTTCGAGAGCTCCAAGCATGTCGATTGTTATTTCTAATTTGTATATGTTTGAAGCGATATAAGTTCAAGTAATATCGTACAGCTTAAGTTTCTTGGTATTATTTTTTTAATTGTTTAATTTTTTTGGGTCAAATAAGTAGTTTAAATTTAACTAATATTTAAAATAAAACAGAATAAACTCGACCCCTCACGACAGTTTAAAATTTCCAGACAGATTATTTCAAACTATATTTAACTATACTTCCATTTCAGCTAATTTTAGGCTAATATAAATATTTAAAACAAAATAATTTTTTTTCAACTTCATGCTTACGACAGGGAAATTTCGACAACCATAGAGAAACGCAAGAGAGTAGGAAATTGCAAATAATAAAAACAGCGTTTTTCAGCTTCCATGGTAAAACTGGTGCAATTTTCTTTCAAGTTTTAACTTCATTTAATATGTGATATATTTAAAGTAAATATTTTATTACTATTTGTTTAATTATTTCACTATTAGCGATTTTTTAAAATTTAAACTAGTATTTCGCTTAATTCACTGTAAAATTATGTAGTAAACTTCTTTATTTCACCATATAGTTTCACAGAAATCATGTATAACTATAATTTTGGATTGTTAAGAATAATTTGGGATTAGAATAGTTAAGAATAACTATAATTTGGGATTGTGATATTGGGATTGTTAAGAATTAGAAGCATATTGACACAAAAAAACTATATTTTGCTTCTCTTAAAAAATTGCATTGGTAAACGTAAAGATTTGTGGTCCCAATTCGGAACAAAACTTGATGGCATAATTTCATAAACTACAATACCCAGTAACATAACACCTCGTTCAAATCCCATCGGTGGCTGTTTGGTACGAATTCTTCCCAACTTGCACTGACAACAGTCTAATGTTAAAATATTTTCAGTGGTAGACGGATCACGGGTTAATCCTTTGCCATCAGATTAACCCTTGGAGATTTTCGTGGTTTTCCTTACCATATAACTCACAAATGCGGGTTAGTTCTATCATAAAGTCCTCCACTAATACTAGTTTCTCCCAATGCAAGAGTTCCCTTGTCACCTGGGTTGGGTTCAAAATTACAATGCCATTCAACTCCGCTTATAAATTTAAATATCCAATAACATGTTAATAAATTCGATCACGCGTATATAATGAACTCAATACCGCGTAAGTTGATTAATTGCTTTTTGAAAAACTACTCTAAGAAAAAAAAAGTATTATCTTCTTGAATGCAGTAAAATTTATCGTGTTTCTGGTTCTATTGGAACCTCAAAAGGGCTTCGTAATTTGCTAAAGTGCTATGATAATGAGTTTAGTAAAATTAACAAACAATTAAGGTTTTATATTATGTAATAAAATTTGGCAAATGTGGTAAAATTTGGTAATTTTATCATGATACTTTAGAGCATGGTACAGAAATTATTTATTGGGCTAAATTTATTTTTCAGTTTTTAATTCTTTACTAAATATGAGGTAATCAGAACTATAATTTGTAAAATCAGAATTTCCAGTATACCATTACCATAAGAACGGAAAAGTGAATGTTTTTAATACAGTATATATATATTTTTCATAAGATTTGAGGCTTGTTTTTTATTTACCAGAAATGTCAGTTCCATACAGTGCAGTAATTTTACCAGAATATTTTTCTCTGTAAATGTTTGATAGTTTCAAAAACGCATTTTAAAAGTGGAAATAATTTATTTTACCCCATAAAATGTTGAAGGACGTACAGAACATGCTTAATGTGACTAGTAAATGCACATAACTTATAAGTTAAAAATTAAAATTAATTCCTCGAAAGCTCTTTTGTTGTCCTAAAAGAAATAATTAAAATTACTCCTTACCCCTATCCTTCTAAAAATAAAGAAATACTCTAAAGTTTATAAAAAAAAAAGGCTTTGAAAGGACAAAATATATTTATTAACCTGTCATTTAAATGGTTATCAAACATTAATTGACGAATAAAACTAATATTTGCTCGTTCACCTGTTTTATATTTCTCCCATTTTCCCTTTTCAACCTCTACATAAATATTCATTGCTCATTAACTCCTCAACTTTTATTCGAAAAATTAAAGTTGAATAAAGTTATCTCCTTTTTATTCATTATTTTAAAAATATCTTTCAGTTCATAATGTCACACAAAACGCTTCTTTTTTAATTAATCCGAGGCAGTTATTTTTAAGTAATTAGGTGGAGTGAATAGAGAGCGTAATTAGTCGAATATAAAATAAAAAGAAAATCATTATGAGCTCTTTATTTTTTAACTATCATGAAATCTGCTTATTAAAGGAGAAAGCACACTTTATTATATTTATTTAAAAAATCTGCTTTCTTTAGAAAATTCTTATTATGCTATGTAAAGTTGTGATTTAAATTCTAAATTTCAATTGAATCTGTATTAATTCATTATTACAATCCATTAAAAACTTTCTGTTACTCTTTTGTTGAGAATGTTTATGTATGAAGTTTCAGTGAATGGTTAAGCAATTTTTTTTCTCCCTTAGAAGTTTTACTTTATTAGGTTTCATTTAACTGTGCTGTTTATGAGTATTTTCTCCCTTTGTACGAGTATTACACTTGCCTACAATAATAGAAGAGGCACTTTCATTTTTTGACATTTTTTTTTTAATTTCTCAAAATATACTCAGAGGATTATTTTGTAGCTGTAGAGTGGCGCATGTACTACTAAAAATACTCAGATCTTGCATAGTTTGAAGCAAAATTCTTTCACATTTTAAAACAATATTATTTTATTTAATTTAAAATTGCTCCAGAAATGTTGTTGTTTTTTTCCGAATAATTTTAAAATTATGGTAAAAAAAAAAAAAAAAAAAAAACGTTACAAAAAAAAGTTTCTTTTATAAAAAATGTCCATATCTCTATAAATAATAAAGCTAGAATTATGAAATTTTATGTAATTGTTGCAAATAGGAGTTAAAGTATTCGATGCAAGTTAAAAGCTTATTGCTTAAATTTCTGGCATTAGGTGTTTACAAATTCTAGTTTTCTGTCTTAATTTATTGTCGGCCTCTCAAGTTTATTTTCACGATTATGGTTTCGATCTTGAATTATTATAGGGCACGGAAAACAAATGATTTATATTTTTTTTGTCTGTTACTATGATTACGGATTACACCAGGGGATCTTCAATCGTTTTCGGAATACAGGAGTTCCCTTGTAGGAAAAGAATGGGAGCTGTTGCACTAGACAAATAGATTGACTTTGGTAATACAGTTCTCTCTTTGCTTTTTTTTGAACTTTTTGACCGAATAAATGGCTAAAATTTGGAATTTTTTCTTTCTTGAATAATCAATTTTAATCTCTGAAGTTCATAGTATGCTTACTTCACAGCATGTATATTAAATTGCATGCAAACTTCATTACTTATACCTTATGAATACTTCAAAAAGTATTAATAAAAGATTGTCGATATGAAGTAGGGGAGACTGGGGTCAATTGTAACAGAGCAAAAATTTCGAGTGTCGGGTTCTAGATTTGGTTCCTAGGTGGCCTACAAGGTGTATTTAATAAATCTACATTTACACCCCTGCTTGCAACCATTTTTATGTACTTCTGAAAGAGTTACATCACAAAAGGTATTTTCACGATACGTAAGTACTTTTTTTGGTATTAGAATATTATATTGTAACAAAGTAATTCTGTTGAGGCAAATAAAAATTATTAACTGAATATGTAAGTGAACACCTTAATTAACATTTCAAAAAAAAAAGATTAGTTTTGTTAATTAACTAGCATTGTTTTTAACAAATGAAGCTGAAATGGCGTCTTGGGGACGATTGTAACAATAAGTAAAGGGACGAATGTAATAGCTGAAAATAAATAATATTATGTTTACAAACCACTACTTAACTCTTTAAGAACCACCAATAGTTTCCTATATCATTTATATTATGTTGCAAGTGCATTATTTTATTTGTCACCTTTCACAGCATGAATTAAAATTTTTAACCCCTTAAAGTTAAAAGTTTAACCCTTTAGATCTCTGCTCATTATTATTTTTACTCTTAAAATATCACTACTATTTTGATCTATAAAAATATATCACAACTATGATAATATGTATAATTAACTATGTTTTAGTTGAATTTATGAGCTGTTACAATTGACCACGTAAGTGGGGCACAGTGCACGACTGTCAAAAATTGTCAATAACTAATATAATAGTATTTAAAATAAGGTATTTTTTTTCTAGTAGAGGATAGTCTACTTTACTCGTCTGTCAATTAATACTAATAATACATTGGATTTTTTGTTAGTTAAAAATAGTTAAGTAAAAAATGTTACAATTGACTCCACTCTCCCCTACCCTATAAAAGAAATTCATACATTTGTGTAAAATTGAAAGAAGTCCTTTGAAACTATGCAGGATACGAGTATTTATATTAGTACTTTTGTTCTGAGCATGCGTGAAAAATTTTAAAAATATTTTTTTCATGATTTTGCAGTGAATCGTACTTGGCAACTAATGAAGAAAGTCTTATTTGAATATCTTAAAAATGTGAAAAGTTTTGAGCACTTTTCTATGTAGTTTTTGTATTTTTTAAAATAAAGCTCAAAATGATTAGGGGTTTTCCACAAATTTTATGTTGTAGTATTGCAAATGACACTACCTTATAAAACCGGACAACAAGAACCAAATGACATTTATGGAAAACCCCTGATCATTTGTATGAGAAATAGCATGAACTAAAGAACTCTTTAAAAAATAATTATCTGAGTATTGTTTTGAGAAATTTAAAAAAAATTCGAAAAGTGACAGTATCTCTTCCATTATTGTAGGGTTGTGTATGATTATATCGCTGATAAATTTATTTCATATTATATATTTTAATTTGAATGTTGATTCTTGCAGAAAGAGAATATAATGAAGATGCAATTGAATTTAATAATTTTTAAAATAATTGCAAAATATCTCTACAGGTTCTGTTATAACCTCCTTTAATATAAATTTTTTGATTTGTAAGAAACTAAGTTACTTGAAATCATCTATTCTATAATTAAAAGCAAAAAAAAAAAATACAAATGTTTTCAAACTGCCAAAACTATAATGGTCAAAAATAAAAATGAGGAACCTAATATTATTTAACCCAATTTTTTAGGAAGAAACTGAAGTGGTTTCTGAATGTTATTCCTGTTCCAATAGGACTGGAATATCCCCCCCCCCCAAGCATCTCAGTAATGTTTCGCAAGATGAGTAAAAGAGTTTCGATAAAATAGCATTGTAATGTAGGAATTTTTAATAACTTATGTAAAAATTAATGAAATTAATTTACGTACATAGATTTATTGTCGTGGTGGCTCAGTGGATAGAAAGTGAAAAGACCCAAGATCGGAATGAAAAGACCCAAGATCGAATCTCAGCCTTAATTGGTAAGAATTTTTCTTCCGTCTCGCACTAACCACAGTGTTGGCGTAAAATAACCTCACTGGTAGACGGATCATGAATTAGAATTTTCTTGCCTTATGGCTAACAGTGGGATGTTTTCTTCCTCTCCATGTAATGCAATAGTTTCGTAAAAATGGACCCCACAAAGACTAGTTTGTCCCAATGCCCAGAAGAGGCCCCTTCTCTTCTGGGTTTGTTTCAGAATTGCAAGATTACGGAGTTAAACATTGATAGTGGTAAACTTCGAATTGGGTCAGCTGTTCATCGCTGGTTGTAAAATAAAACATATTTACTGCACTGTTACTAATACGAAAATGTTCAATGACTTTTTCTTAACCTTTTTTTTCATTTTTTATAAATGTTTTCATTAAACATGCTTGCCTAATAAGTCGAAATATTTTTTGAATTATATTAAAGCTATTAAAGCACACGTGTCGCTATCTTCTATGTGCATAATAAACTTGATCGTGTTTTGCACAACTAAAACAGGA
Organism: Parasteatoda lunata; assembly: GCA_949128135.1. Taxonomy (NCBI): domain Eukaryota; kingdom Metazoa; phylum Arthropoda; class Arachnida; order Araneae; family Theridiidae; genus Parasteatoda; species Parasteatoda lunata. Next base: position 36,590,241 of record OX421973.1, on the reverse strand, counting down.
AATCTATCAAAAATATGATTTTTTTGTATTAAATTACATGCAAGCTAAATACAGAATGCTTAATCGAAGATTTAAACTACCCAACATTGAGAGCAGACTGATAGTTTCCTTGTTCCATGAGACAACCATAAATATTCTATCAAGAATTTTCAGATTTAACGAATGTTTCGGAATTGATTTTCCATTCATTTTCTTCTAACTGTCACTTTAATACTATAAATACTTGTACTGAACTGTTTTACGACTATGGTTTCGGTCTTGAATTATTATAGGGCATGGCAAACAAATGATTTATATATATTTTTTTTTTGTATCTTACTACGAATTCGGATTACACCAGGGGATCTTCAATCGTTTTGAGACTACAGGAGTTCCCTAGTAGGAAAAGAATGGAAGCCTTTGCAATAGACAAATAGATTGATTTTGGTAACATAGTTTTCTCTTTGTTTTTTTTAAAAAACTTTTTGACCGAATAAGTGGTCAAAATTTGAAAATTTTTCTTCTTCTCTTGAATAATAAATTTCGAACTCGGAAGTGCATAGTATGCATATTACATGTAAACTTCATTACTTATACCTTATGAATACTTCAAAAAGTATTTATAAAATATTGCCGATACGAAGCACCCTATAAAATAAATTCATACATTCGTATGTAATGAATTTGCAAAATTTCTGTACTTATTCAAAACAAATCCGCGTTCTTAAAAGTGTTTATATATTCTTAATTTTACATATGATTTCCTAAATGTACTGGTTTAGTTTTTGTACTCTAACCCGAAGAAATAGAATTACGAGTCCTAACAAAATCTGGTACTTTTGAGGGTTAAAAAATATTGAAAATATTGCCTTTAAAATACTGCGAAATGATGAGTACATTATTGTGAAAAAAAAAAAAAAAAAAAAAAAAAAAAAAACAATTGCGCTGTTTCTCTGAAAGTAAATAAGTCTATTAGAATATAAATATGAAAGCAACTATAAATAAAAAATAATAATTATAGTCTTATGAAAAGTTAAAGAGTAACTTTAATCGAATAAATGGTTTTCATCCCATGCTCTAAGATATCATTTTAAAATTACCAAATTTTACCACATTTTAAATTTTTTCCCCACATATTAAAAAAACATATTTTATTGTTAAATTTGCCAAGATAATTACTAAACCGCTTTGGTTCAAATTACGGAGGTTTTTAGTGTTCCGATAGAGACAGGAACACCATTATCCAAAGTATCATGATAAAATTACCAAATTTTATCCCACTAACTAAATTTTAGCTCATATTATAAAGCAATATTTTCTTGATAAATTTTCAAAACCATTACCAAAGCACTTCGTTCAAACATTATTGTCCTTTTTGGTGCTTCCACAGAGCCAGAAACACGGTAAATTTTACCATATTCTGGTAGTTTTGAGCATGCTTTTTTTTAAACTCAAAGTAAAGCAGCCCACTTTGAGTACACTTGCAGCCCACTTTCTTGCAGTTTGACCTTTTACCCTCTATCTTATTCTCCTTATACTAGTGTGTAAGAACCCTGTCTTACATGATCGCATCTTGTAACCATAACTACTATACGAAAAAAAAAGACATTGTTACGAGACTTCAGATATTTATTCCATGATTTATTTTCCCATTCCTCTTAAAAAAACCGGATTGCAAGACTTGTGTACCAAAATGCTGCAGATGCACTAAACGATGCACGCGATATGGAAAAGATGTTAATTACATTAATGTAAACATCTCTAGCTTTTATTGTGTCGCTATCTATTCACAAAGTACAAATGATGTAAAATTGTGTGGTTTTCAAAATTATATTTACACCTTAAGTACGACACCTTAAGTAAAAAGTACAAAACTGAAAAGTAAATTTAACCGTCTAAATGATTTTTATGCCATGCTGTAAGAGATCTTCTTAAAATCACTACATTTTACCAAAATTAACGAAACTTTATCACATATTATGAAACCATATTGTATTGTTAAACTTACCAGGATCATTTCTAAAACGTTTTGGTGGAAATTACTGGGATTTTTGGTGCTTCCATTGAGCCAGAAACACAGTAAATTTTACAATATTTTAGTAATTTTGACAAAAATTTTTTAATCTAATTAAAATATTAAAAAAAAACACATTCTTAAACTTATTAACAACTGAAATATCCCAGATACAGAAAACGGGTATTTAACTTGTTTCATAAATAACAAAAATATATTCCATGCCATGTCACGCCGCGCTCCTCGCCATAAGTCTTAATTACCTTACTATCTAGAAAAAAATTAAATTATTTCTTTAATCTCCTAGCTAAGGAAAAAAAATTCTTAAAGCTTGATGTAAATCACTTTTTATTTGTCCAACTATGTATAATCAGATTATTATAATTAGTTCTTATTAGATACATCCCTTTCTATATTTCTAATAAAACTAGTAATACAAAATGTATGACTCAAAAATAAAAGTTCCGATCACACTTCTTTGAATGTCATTTTATTTGTCTCTAATAAATAGAAAGTAATATCATTTTTTAAGATGCTGGTTTAAGTTCGTAATTAAAAATGAAGTGATTTCAGATTCTATATTTGATTGCTTTTTATTGCTAAAGCCCTAAGGCCTTCCATGAATCAAATATGGCAAGGATTGAAGCATAAAATAAGCGTAAAAGTAATATTGCTAAAAGACAAAACAGTAATTAACCTTTTAAAAATAATAGCCACATCGAAATTAAAAATAAATAAATTAATTAAAAATAATGAAATCGCATCAAACTTAAAAGAAATTAAGTAAACACCAACTGCATCAATTTTCTAGCCCATCAAAATTGACCGTACTGGTTTTCTCCATTCAACGAGGAACATTTTAGCAAATGATGTCTTAAAAATTCTTGTAACACAAAATTCACAAGACGCAGAGGTAGACTTTCTGCAGACACAAAATCTCAATTAAAAATCTTTCTGCAGTTATTGATTAACTTTTGTAACTAGTTTCAATCCTTTCGCTGCCACCTCATTTTGGCGAAATTTTTTTTTAAAATCATGGATTTTTTAAAAAATTGTTTTAATTTTTATAGAACTCTGTAATGATTCATACCGCAGGGATAGGTTTGCTAAAAAAAACCCAAAAAAGCGGAAATTTTTAATCTAAAATTGTTATGCACAGAAACACTTCTTAAATAATTGAAAAAATACTTGAAATTTGAGCAAGAAAACAAATGCGTTGGAACCATTTTCCACAGAATGTTTTCAATGTTTTAAAAAAAATATCGAAGCGAGATTTTATTTATTTATTTAAATTGTGTGAATGTGAATCTCAGTGTATGATTTTTGAACCTAGCAAATACGAATCTTGATATTTAATTTTAAAATCGCGGGAATGTGAATCTTGTTGTTCGATTTTAAAATAGCGTGAATACGAATCTTGATATTTGATTTTAAAACCACCCGAATACGAACCCCTGAATACATCATGTAACACATATAGTAGATGTTAACAACATAATTAAGAAAAATGATTCCACTGTAGATCTGCCCCAAAATTCCTAAGTCGAAATCAGAAGGAGGATAATAAAGGGGTGAGTGTGAATAGAGGACCTGACATGAGCAATGGTCAACTGGAGGGGTTTTCTCGAGGTTACTTTATAATTTTGCTTGGCTTGTTTTCAAAGTAGCCAAGAACCTAAGAAGGTTTTTTACAGCAAAAATGGTTCACATAATTTTTGTTTTTGGCTCGTCACGAATTGCATGCTTACGAAGCATATTTCTTTTCTTTATTTTTCTGTTGACCTTGCGAATCTTGAAAATGTGGAAATTTCCTTCTAAATATATCAAGACATAAAAAAATTCCTGCTTTTTTTTTTTTTTTTTTATCTATAATGGTAAAGTAAACTGGAATTTTTTAAAGAAAAAACTTTTTTAATGAGATATTAATTCATATTCCGGGTCTTTGTAATATTCTCTTATACTGTACCCATATACTGTATTCGCTTATACTGTATTTTTTTCTCTGCTGTGAAATTCTTTTTAAATATTAGCTAAGTATTTATGAAGAAATTTTGTTATATTCATTGGTTGTTATTATACTAGCGTTTATTCATTTTATTCAAATAATATTGTATTATTAATTTAGATTATCCTTATCTGATGCGATTAATTCTAATTAAAAAAATCTTTTATAAATTTATGCAACACGTGAAAAAAAAAGTTCTTCCGAATGACTTTTTCGTAATTTATTTTACATGCACAATAGTAAGTAATAAGATTTTTTTTTTAAAAAAGAAAAAACATCGTAAAATATAAAAACAATTTCGTAAATAAAAATTTGTTTAATTAAATAAATGTATTTACATCAAGAGAAACTAAAACCACAAATTTTTGATTAGAAAAAAAATTATCAATAACCCTTATGGCTAGAACGACAACATTGAAATTGTATAACAAAAATTTTTAAAATGAAATCCTTAAATGACAAATAAAGTGCGACTACTTGGCACCCTTGTCTTCTGAGTTGGATTCAGTCTAATTTAGTAATAAAAGACATAAGTTTTATTGCAAAGAATTCATTACCAAATATATTTCAATAAAGCATAACGATTAAAAATACAATTTTCTAAAAAGAAATAAATTATATAATTTGAAGGGAAAAAAAACGTATTGTTTGTGTTTGCAAATTGCAATTCATTGTAAAAAATGTTATAAAAGAGAAGAAAAAAATTTTTTTCTCTTAAAAACTAACGACTAATTTTGCTTATTTTTCTAGAATGAATAAATCTTAAATTGTGATAAAAAAAGAAAGGTCACAACAATCAGGAAAGAAAAAAATGGAAAAAATAGTTTTTTTTTTATTGTTATACAAAGCTTTTTTATTTGGTTTTCAAATTATGTAAACTATACAGGCATTTCAAAAATGCTACTACATAAATTAACAACTACTTAACAAAACAAATGTCTAAATCAGCAAGTTTGAAGTTTATTTCATGCATTTTACTGTTTCATTAAAGCTTATTTATTACCCATTATTTAGATACTTATTGTAAATTTAAAATTAAAATTTTTTGTGTTAAGTTAAGCATTATATCATTTGCAAATATGAAATAAGTAAAATAATAGAAAATAATAAAGTAATCCTAAATATAATGAAATGGTTATAAACAATAAAATAGTTATACACAATAAGTTATAGTAAATTTAATATTATTTCATTATCAAATAGTAAGTTATAACGTTTATTTAATTTTCACAAATTAAATAACCCTTATTAACTTTTTAAAGTAAAAGTACTCAGTAATACGGATGAGAGATTAGGGCACTTGATCCAGAAATACTACACTACAAGGGCTGTACAACCTACGGCCCGCAGCACAATAAAAAAAAACTATTATCATATTTTTCGAAAAAAAAAATCTGAAATTGTGAGTTACGCAATTAAGTTTTTGAACGCGCCAAATTTAAATCAATGAAATTTTCCGATCGCTTTTTTCGGTGGTTATCACTTCGAATTTCCAAAATTTCAAATTCCCAACAATTTTAATACGACAGAATCATGATGCGTGAATTTCGAATTTTAAAAATAACTTTTATATTTGAGTCTATTTCACAGTTAATCCAAATGACTTTTCGATCGCTTTTTCGGAGGTTATTGTCGGAATTCCACGTGTTTCTTAAAACTCCGATCTTTTTATTGCGATATTATAACGACTCGCGTTTTTTAAATCATGCAAATAGAAATCACCTTTGGCGTGCTTATTTATTTGTGTCAATTTTAATCCAAATCCATGATATTTTTCTATTGTTTATTTTTGGCACAGCGCATTTCCACATGGTTTTGAAAATACCGATATTTTTAATATGAATTAATAAGATACTCGAATCATTTAATGTGCGAATTTTCTCCTAAATCTGAGATATTTTTATTGTTGATTTAACAGTTGTTGTTAGGCTTTTCCACTGGATTTCGAAAATCCTGATAATTTTAATCCGGTATTAAAACGACTTGCGATATTCGAATCAGGTATTTTAATCATTAATTTTGACGTGCTTTATTTCTTCCGATTTCATCGTCCATCCATGTTATTTTTCATTCTTTTTCCTTTCTTTTTTTATGCAGTTGTTATTATTTATTTAATTTTTTTTTCTTTTCAAGTCTTGATTTTTTTAATACAGCAATATTATTATAAAAAGCAAAATTCAACAGTCAGTTTTAAACTAGTATTTATAATTTTAAGCTTTGTTTCTAATTTTCGATAGCTTTAAAAAGACATTAAAAAAGACAATTTTAAGATTTAATATACATAAAATCTCTTATAATTCACTAAATATCAATGTCCTAAGGTTAAAAATATATTGAACTTAATCCCAACTGAATGTTGAATGTATATCTATACATAATGTTTATGTATTTTTGGCGGCATATCAAAGCAAATATTTCATTTATTTTATGAATTACTTCATGAATATTTCATATTAAAAAAATTATTTTAACAAAAAGAGAAGAAAAAAAATTCTCAATTATATTCAAAATTAAAAACAAAAATGCCTGTTTTACTTACTTTGATTATAAAACATATTTTGCTTAAAAAATATCTGTAAAAAATGTTTGTTTTTTTTTTTTAAATTTTTTTTTATTACTTTTAATGTGTTTTTAATCTTACTTCTTAATAAATACGTCGAGACATTCTTTACATTTTATCAAAAATAGACGAAAAACAGGTACTTAATTTTTAATTGCTATAAACAATATATTATAAGGAATCTGTCTTTTAAAATATTTACTGAATGCAATATGAAGGAAAAAAGTGTTCTAACACTCTTTTTCTGAGAATCGTGAATACACAACTACTTTCATGTCAGATTTCAAATTAATTAGGATCAAATTTAAAAGAGAAAAAAAAATAAAAAGGTCAAATTTATGTTCTAACTTTATTTAACCAAGCATCATAAAAAAATATAAAATATTAAAGTTTTTTTTTTTTAAATTTTTTTTTATTACTTTTAATGTGTTTTTAATCTTACTTCTTAATAAATACGTCGAGACATTCTTTACATTTTATCAAAAATAGACGAAAAACAGGTACTTAATTTTTAATTGCTATAAACAATATATTATAAGGAATCTGTCTTTTAAAATATTTACTGAATGCAATATGAAGGAAAAAAGTGTTCTAACACTCTTTTTCTGAGAATCGTGAATACACAACTACTTTCATGTCAGATTTCAAATTAATTAGGATCAAATTTAAAAGAGAAAAAAAAATAAAAAGGTCAAATTTATGTTCTAACTTTATTTAACCAAGCATCATAAAAAAATATAAAATATTAAAGTTTAACAAAGAACCAAAAATATTTTTGCAGAATATTGAAATGTATATTTACGAATATTAAATTATATATTCACGACAGAATCAAAAACTTTCTTTGGAGGCATATCAAGAGCAAAAGCAGCATTTATTTTATTATTATTTTTTAAATATTTTATATTTAAAAAAATTCTGTTGATAAAAAAGAAAACACCACTTATCTCAATAATATTTAAAATTATAAATGAATGAATCTGCACAAAAGAAAAGAGAAATTAGATTTTTATTAGGAATCGGTTTATAATCTTATTTTATTTTTTAATAAACTCTTTATTTTATTATACTCTTTATTTATTTACTTATGTTTATTTCTTTAAAAAATTACTGAAACTACATTCCTTGAAGTGAAAGAAATGTAAAAGCGATAGCTGATCTAACGTAGCAACCCCTTGAGAGACTGGGACAGGAATGAGGGAGTGTGGACTAAAGCTGTAATTATCCCCACAGGAGGTAATATGAGGGGTAGGATCTCAGGGCAGATATACTGTGACACCAAGAAAAATGACTTGAATAAATAATAAATAACAACATGATTACCAATAAAATAAGGAATATGGTCAACAGAAACAAAAATTATTTTTCACCAAGTTTCGTTAATAAAATAACCTTCTATAAAAGTCATTTACTTTTTTCACAAATTAAAATGTTATATAATTTTGAAAATCGTCAAAAATGCAAAATATATATCAAATGTCAATGTGAATATTAATTATATATTTGTTCAGAAATTGAATCAATAATCAAAAAAGAATGAATATTTCGACAAAAAAATTTACACATCAGATATCGTCAAATACTCTGGTAATACAACTAAAGAATTGTTTTCCTTTTTTTATTTATTGAAATTATCATGTCACTTTATTCGAAAAGCACTGTTTTAAATCCCACCTCAAAAATGTGACACGGCATTCACATACATGCTTTTTATAAGTGCATTTTAAAATGTTCTGTAACAAATATCTCCTCTCACATATTCCCAGCATAAACACTTTTTATTTTTATTAAACGGAACATATACGTCACCTGATTTTCCATTGCGTCCTGTTTAATGGCTTGAGTCCTCAAGCGAGTAATTGTCACAAATTCGGAGTTTTTCCGATGCGCAGTTGGTCCGTCATTCAAACTTCCGTTTCCAGGCACCTTTTCGGTTTTCAAATCTAAGCGTTCTAGTTGTTCATTTACGTCACACTAGATCTGCGCAATGAGCTATTGGCGACGGCCTGGGAAACATCCCTGAGGATGATCCGAAGACGTACCATCACAATTTTGATCCTCTGCAGAGTGGATAGCACCAGCACTTTGGTAGCCCGATGACCTTCTTGCGAATTCGAGCATTTTACGGTGGAACAGTTTAACAAAGTTCAATATCGCACACCATCGGACCATTCGCAGACTGATCCAATTGGTCACCCACTCGTACACTGACCGCACCCTGTGATGCTTGACTTCGGTGATCTGCTGAGAACCGTATCCTATCAGTGACTTCGGGACTTCATATCTAAGCAAATTGATGACTTTATTTCTCTTTTCCTTTTACTTCTTACAAGATGCGAGGGAAATTGTGTAATTTCAGAGCTGCGTGAATCAATTACCCACGTTTTCTCGATTCACGCTTTCTTTACATAAATTCTCCTGCTTTTTTAAGCAGGTCTCAGGCACTAAACCATTCACAAATTATATTATTGAAGCATAATCATGAAGAGAGCCAGTATCCAAATTTATCAATATTAACATGCAATTAACTCAATTATTTTATACAGAATTTAATTACTTTATTTGGGTATCAATTGTTTTTTTTTATTATCAAAGTTTGAAAGAATTTATCTTTTTTTCGTCTATAAACATTATTACTTATTCTTTTAATTTCATTCATTTGATTAAATATGGTATTTAAATAGATGTTTCTAGTAACATTAGAATTCCAAGTAATTAGATTATTTATAATAAAATTAAAATCATTTCTTTTATCGAATAAATCAACAAAGCAGGCAATTTCTTCTTTTTTAATACCCAAATCCAAAAAATTAAAATTAATATTATCATCATGATTACGAAGCAAGATTAATTCCTCGGGGCAAATATTGTTTAATAAAATTGTATAATCTTGAAAATTAAGGATATTTCAATCATCAATAAATCTAAAACAAATTTAATATTAAGATTATAATTTCTTTCATAATAGTGAAAAAATAAGTTAGTTAAGAGAGATGAAAAATTATATCCTTGTGGTATTCCATTAATTTGAATAAAAATATCCTGTCCATTACAAAGATAATTATTACAAAGATAATTATTAAAAAGAAAAAAATTAATCAGAATTTCCCAATAATAAAAATCGCAATTATGGATACTCTTAAAATCACAGTAATAACTGAACAATCTTTTAATTTCGGAAAGGGAAGAAATCTTAAAAATCATTTTTAGAAAAGGGAATGCTATTGAAAATATCCTGGAAATCAAAAGTCGCAATAGAATTAATTTTATTTTGTTTAAAAAATTCTAAAACCGATTGATTATTAGTAATAATCCTAGAAAAACTTTCTTTAATAATATTGTTAATAATTTTATTTAAGTAGTTGGAGAAAATATCGCCAGATTTAGTAAAGTATTAGACCAACATGCGATTGTTCTAAATTTTTTACGAACTTTATGAAATTTTGGACTGATAATTAAATATTGAAATTGTATATTGCTAACTTCAATTTTTAATCTCTTATATAAAGCTAATTTTTTTAATGATAATATTATTATTTAATTTACTAAGCTTAAAATCTTTACTAATTTGTAACTCCTTATTTAAGAGTTCAACATAGAATTTTTTACAGAAGATTGCAAAATTGTTGTTAGCTTTGTCCATGGGGGTAATTATAAAATTTTCTTGTCGTTGCTTAATTGATCGATCATTTTCAGAATACTTATATTTTGCATTTGCTTTACATGCTACATTTTCTGTTTTCTTGAATTTTTATTTTTCGCCTAATGTGTTATATTTTGCATTTTTTGCTAAATTTCTTTCTATTTTAGTTTAAATTTTTTGTGCTCCTTTCACTATTATATTGATATATTTTTCATTGGCTCCATTGATACAATATTAGAAAGCAATCCTTTTTGTGGATATAATCGTGTGAGCTGATTACTAAATTTTATATTTTCCTTATTTTGTTTTCCGGCTTTTTAATTTTTCTTTTTTACATTTTAAATATTTTTAAAAATATTTCATTTTTATAACTTTTTTCTCTTTTCTTTTAAATTTTTTTTTTATATTTTTGTCCATGCTTTCTTTATATTTGTAACTTATTTTATGAGTTTTATGTACTTGCAGTTCATGCGAAGTACAAACCTTATTATTATTTTCCTCAATTTTCTTTGTTAATCTCTCTTTTCTTTTATCCTTTTTGTCGTTATTGTATTAACGATAATGAGGTCAGAAAGTATTTAACAATGACACTCAGAAAGACTCAGGGATAAAGTTAGTTTAAAATTCTACCTGAATTCTAGATAAATGTCTTCTCTAACGACGCTGCTGCCGAGAATAAATAATGATTACGTTACTTTAAGCATGCTCTTGATTTCACATAGAATATTCTTAATACGGTTCTCTTGTTTTATTTCAAATATGTTTGCCGTTCGGAATGCAAAGTTCATCAGTCATCACAAAGTTACGAATAAAATCTTTATTTTGGAAGTCAACAATTATTTTCCTTCTAATAAAAAAACTTATTTTGCTTGCAATTTTCTCATTGCTCAAAGAGCATTGTTATTTGCTGAAGGAATAAAACACATGATTCATTAAAAATATAAAATGTTTAACCTACCCTTAGTTTTAATCACCCGAAAAGTAGCAGTTATTATACATATTTAGCTGGGAATTATTTATGCTCGATATAATCTACTATATCTTACGATTGATCTTTAATTTGCAATTACTACCACGGTGGTTTTGTAGTTAACACACTGAACCGTCTTTGTAAGGGACTGTTGTTCGATCTCCAGTGGCGGGTTTAGGCCCACTCAACTTCAGATTGATGCCCACCAGCTTGCCTGGGAAGCAGCGGTAGCCTGTGGTAATGTGCTAACATTTCCAGAATTATACCTTTGGTCACGAGATTGTAAAAGCAGTTATTATCAAGATATACTGCTGGAAGTGATTTGAACTCGATATAATCGATTATATCTTACCATTTTACAGTAATTAGCAATTATTTTTTGAGATAGTTTTGTGGTTAAGGCATTGAACCATCATTGTGATAGATTGGGACTTGGTCTCCAGTGACGACATTAATCCCACAAAACTTCAAATCGATGGAATGTTCAGATCGATGCAGCCCTGAGAAGCAACGGTGGCCTGATCGCAATATTACTACATTGCCACAATCATGCTGTTGGTCACGAGATTGCTGACCCTCAACCTCTATGATCCTCTGACCCTCAACGAGCTGATCAGTTGAATTTTATTTTTCACTATTATTAGTTTTTGATTTTGATTATCGTTTAAAATTATAGGTTTAAAAACTAAAAGTCAGTGCATGGTATGCGCTCTTGTCCATTATTTCTTACACTGATGTTTTTTTCAGTGTAAGGTCCATTGCCCCATATTTTCTACACTGATATTTTCTTCTTATTGTGTAAAGTATGCAGTCACCTCCAAACGATAAAAAATTCCTTAACTACGGAAGAAACATGAAAGATGATTATAATAAACATTAAATAACTTAAAATAAACATTTATACTAAGTGTGGGAAACTTGAAGCTTCGAAACAACTTTTAAATGTATTTCGTTATTAGAAAGGTATTATTATGCATTCGACTTTTAAATTCTAAATTTAAAAAACAAATAAGTCTGCTGCACTTATTTCAGGAAAAATGCCGAGTCATGCATCCCCTGGCCTTCTTCACTTACAGATGAAACAGCCAGAAAGCTTGGAATTGAAGAATGCTACTTGCTTGTTGTTTTGTAAACTTGCGGACCGTACTTCTAACTCGAATAAATCTCTATCGATTGTAAACTGTACATTCACTGTAAACTATACAATCCTCATATGTTATGTTACTTATGTCCCTTTTTTTAATTTTATTTTATAACCGTCTTTGAACAGCCGACCCAATCTTGGGTTTGCGACGACTAATGTTCAACTCTGTAGCTTTGTAATTTTGAACCAATCCAGAAGACAAGTAAAAACCTGGATCCCCCAGTATGATTTGTTATGGGAACACGGAGGACATTATGACTCGACATATTTAACGTGCATCAGTCACCATTTACTTCACGGGGAGTTTTCGGCCGGTGGGGATCGAACCCAGGACCTCTTGGCCATGGGCCCAGTGCCTTACCAACCAGGACAGTACAAGAAAGAATGCTTGAAACCAAGCGAATTTTTAAAGCCGAGGGTGCGTTTCTTGTTTTTTTAATGGCGCTATCTATGACCAAGAATACAACTTCAGTCACACACACGCTACAGCCCGTTTTGAGAGGATCCAAGTACTCCATTTAATTATCCACTGAACCAGAGAACGATCAATCTCGAATCCAGTACTCCCAAAAGTATTGATTTGTCATGGAAACATGGAAGACCAGTCACCGTTTAATACACGAGAATTTTTCGGTCTGCCGGTGGGATTCGAACTCACGTTCTCACGAAAACGAGCTGAACATCCTACTAGCCAGGTTATCCCATCCCAAACTTTATATCTAAACTGTAGAAAAAGAAGGAAAGATTTAATTATCAAATATGTAAGCTAAAATGAAGTTATGCTTATGAATTAATGTTATTATATTACAACAATTTAAATCCTTTGCTCTATATAAAAATAATTTATAACATTATAATATATATTGCTCTATGTAATAAAAATTTATAATATTAATATTATATGTTGCTCTATATAATATTATTATCAATTGAAGAACACTTATTATTCATATAACTTATTATTCATATAACTTATTATTATTAGAAGTTAAATCTCTTGTCTATCCTGGAATATAGCTGTGTGTTTCTTTTCCAAAGATGTTACATCAAGTACGGATAAAAAGGTAATTAAATATAAGCATAGTGTATAATAATGCAATAAATATTATAATATAATATAATAATTATAATATAATATATAATTATAATAAAATATTATAATAAAATAATAATGCAATAAATATTATATATTGATATATATTGATATAGTTCTATACAATATTAATTCAAAATTGCAATAATATATAATGTTCTAGATAATAATTTATAACAGTAATATTATAGACTGCTCTATCTAGTATCGCTATTATAAATTAAACTTATTATGCATGCATCAAGTTAAGTCTTTTGATCTATATAATAATATAGGTATAATAATTTATAATAGTAATAATATGGATTGCTGTACATAATACTGGTATTATAAATTAAGTTTATTATACTACATACATCAATTTAAATCTTTTGCTCTATATAATCTACATAATAATAATTTATAATGTTAATATAATATATTGCTCTATATAATATTGTTATTATAAATTGAAGAAAACTTATAATTATTTATTCATAAAGTAAAATCTTTTGCTCTATCCAAGAATGTAGCTTTACATTTCTCCTCCAAAGATGTTACATCAAGTAAAGATAAAAAGATAACATAATATAAGTATGATATATATAATATAAATGTATTATCTATTTTATTCATACAATATAATAATATCTTTGATTATAGAGAAGAATCGAAAACTATGTATTTAAAAAAAAGTAAAATTGAAATAATCGAATTGAGAAGATATAATTTGTATTTCAAAATGAAAGTTTCCATCAGTACTAAACGAATTAAATAGAGAAACAAAGCTTGCAATATAATGTTCGAGTCTTCTCGTTTCTTCGGAATGCATATTAAGGTTCAAATAAATTTATATTATGGTAAAAACAATGATTATTTTTATGTTCTAATGTAATGTAGGTATATGCAGAAATATGTAAGTTTGTAATTCTTCTTCTTTTTATTTATTCTTATAAACATTGTTCTTATAAATTATAAGCTTTATTTCGGTTTTAAAAGTGTTTTAGACAAGATAAAACTATTTTCTAGATTTAAAAATATGATATTAAAATTATTGCTGATAAATATATTAAAAATAACGAGTAACATCAATATATTTCGTATTTTATTTGAAGTACAAGGGGTTGTATTTCATAAAAATTAAATAAAAAAGTAGCATAAAAGAGTGAGCTCTATAATTTTATTAATTATAATGCATTAATTGTTGTATCAAAAATAGTTTTATTTTATTTAATTACATTAAATTAATTCAAGTTTAAAGATAATTAACTTTTTTAAGTAAAATTGCATGTATTATAAAGTAAGACATTTAACGTTGAACTAAAAACAAAAAGTTTTTTAAGATTGTTACTACTGTAACCTGTATAAATTGTTAAAACCATTTCAAAAGATATAAATTAAAATGAAATAAGAAACTCGTATTGATATTAAAAAGAAATTGAAAAAGAAAATAACATTTAAGTGAAATAAAAATTGAATCAGACCCTTACACATAATGGAATCTAATTTTTAAATGGGAACTGAAATTAGATTGAAATAAATCCTTAAACACCTAGCAATCTAACACAGTTTTTGTTTCTTTAAAAAGATGAAAACTGGTAAAATAATAGCGTCATTATTGTTTTGTTCTTATTATTGTTTGTCATTATTGTTTGCATAGACATTCTTATTCACAGTGAAATATTAGTTATATTGATTCTAATTTGGAAGATTTGGAACTCTAATCATGGAATTGAATTTTTTTTTGAAATTGAAGGGGTTCCTAAGATGAGAAAATATCCACTTGATTTAAATAATGTACAATCATTAATTTCCTAATCACTAAATTTTTACATCATTGCAACTTAATTTGGGTGGTTTTGTGTAAAAATTGAATTAACAACTTATTTTTTGCATTTTGAAATCATTAACAATAATTTTTCGAAAGTTTCTAACAATTTTCTATTCAATACTTTGACAAAAAAGAATGGTCAAAACAACCAGAATATGGTCAAATTGAACGTGTTTCTGGCTCTATGGGAACATCCAAAAAACCAGGTAAGTTTTACCACAGCGCTTTGGTAACGCATCTGGTAAATTAACAATAAAATATTCGCGTGCAGGTCGTTGGGCTACCGAAGCAGGGGTGCCATCCCCTCTGCAGAGGATCAAAATTGTGATGGCATGTCTTTGGATCATCCCCAGGGATGTTTCCCAGACCGTCGCCAATAGCCCATTGTGCAGCTCTAGTGTGACGTAAATGAACTACAACAACAACAACAACAACAATAAAATAAGGTTTTTAATACCAAGTTATTTGGTACTGAAGGTAATTTTATAAGCGCTAGTCTGGTTTAAGATAATGGAAACATTTTCATTTTGTTTACCTCTATTTTATCAAGCAAATACTTTAACTTTTGATTATCGTTAGTTATAGTTTTTTCTCCTATGTAAGCTGTAAGTTAACATCTACCAACATTTAAAGTTATAAAACAACTATGCATTTGTAAATGCACAAATGCCTGGACAAGGCTGAATTAAATCAGAAGCTTAACTGTTATTTAATAAATACTACATCAGGACTGTTCCAACATCCTAAAATGGAAGTGCAGAGGTAGTGGGTTCGAATCTCACATTCACAATGGGTGCCTCTTTTTAATGTTCATCTTTGACTTGTGCTAACTGTTCTTCTCCTTGACAAGAGCTTATAATAAATAGACCGTTGTAATGAGCACACAATCCTACATTTGTATGTGTAACAATAAAATAAATTCTTGGAATCATAAGAATTTTTTTCCAATTATTTTAACACTAGTCTCGTCTTTCCCCCAACTGCTATTTAAAGTGCAAGTAGCTGGTTCGAATCAAAGAGAAACCATGGATGTGTAAGAGAAAATAAATAAATTCGGTATTGATACATATAAACATGATCGTCTGCTTAATGCAAATAAATGCTCGTTTTTTTTCAAATTGTAGAACAGTTTGCATGAAAACGAAGAAAACGTTTTCTACTACTTAAACGCTTCTGAGCGTTTGGAAGAAGGATAACAACCTGCGGCAATGGTAACCTCAATAATATGTGGATGTTTTACTTGAGCCTCACCTTGCAGTACTGCTATTCCGCTAACTGTTCAGAAGCATTTATGTTTTGGGTTTGAATTCCTTTTTAGCATTCAATGTATATATATTTTTTTGACTTTCGTAAAATTGTGCTAGATGTTTTTCAAACTGAAAAGGTCCCGCAGTGGACTGATTGTAAAGACATGGTTCTCAGTAGAACACTGAAGTCAAGCATCATTGGCTGCGGTCAGTTAGCGGGTTTGTGACCACTTTCATCAGCCTGCGCAGGGACCGAGGGTGCGTGGTATCGGTCCTCATTAAACTATTTGGGCTACCAAAGCAGGGGAGCCATCCCCTCTGCAGAAGATCAAAATTGCGATGGCATGTCTTCGGATCATCCTCAGGGATGTTTCCCAGACCGTTGCCAATAGTTCATTGTGTAGCTCTAATGTGACGTAAATAAAGTACCTAACTCAAACTGAAAAGAGTTTTTAAACCGTGTTTTGGGTTCACAAAGACACACACATAAGTACGTAAATAAATAAAAAAGGTGTATAAAACAATAACCATAGTATAATACATCTGAGTTTAGTATCTTTAAAACAATTAAACATTTGAAACCCTTATTTTTGTCCCTTCAACCCTTGTTATAATTGAGAAATTATATTAGAATAAGAAATAGTTGACAGTCATTCAACTCATCTACCATTTAAATAAACTGCCATTTAAAATAACCTTAGAAGTATAAACAGATTATTACTCTTCTTTTTGGTACGAGGCAAAGCCATAACAAGGTAAAATTACAAAATGATTAAAAGCTCTGAAGATAATTTTGGTAATTTTAGCATGCTACTCTAAAGCATGGCATAAAAACTATTTATTTGGTTGCATTAACTTATGAGTTTTGTATTAGCTATTAAATATATTGTAATACGGAAACTCCAGTAAACAGTAAGAACGGAGATTGGTAAAATTATCATATGAATTGTTTAAATACTGTATTATTTGGTTTAGTTTTTAGAATTGTGGTTTCTTTCACTAGAAATGTCTTTACCATCCAATTGTGGTGATTTAGTCAGATTTTTTTCCCATGTGGAAAGAATTTATTTCACTGAAATATAAAATGTTAAAGTCAATATAAAGTAAATTATATTTTTCTATTAATTACTAACTTTTATTTTATTAATTTAACAGTTGAAGATAGTTATTTTTAGCAATTAAATTAAAAAAAAAAACGATTTATTGAGGGTTGGAACTAACTATTATTTTAAAATGATTCAATAGAACAACGCATTATAACTTTTCGTAATGTGATCTTCGGCAACTGACAATTTTATTATCTGAAACATATAAGTACAAAAATATTTAGAGACATTTTTTTTTCCAAAATTGCATGTTGCAAATATTTGTAATTACTTTTACGGTATGTGAGTTCATGTCACAAAATAACGTTTTATTAGTTACATCTTCAATTTTGAAAAAAATAATCACAGATGAAGCAAGAAATAAACGAAAAAAAACGGTTTAATCTTTCTAAAGTTCTTAATAAGTTTCAAAGTTCGTAAATGTACCAAATTAAAACCAACTAAAGGAATTAGTTTTGTCTGTTGAAAGATATCAGATAACGCAGGAAATTAAACCACATTGAAGATCAAATATCCGGGTTTATACTTTAAACTTATGAGTCTTATATCCAAATAAAAAAGTTTTTAATTTATTTTGACCCAACATTCTTGTTATAGCTTTTTAAAGATGTAGTTATTATTTTCTTCGTTTAAAGTTTTTCCCTTATTACATATTTTAAGGTTATGAATCCATAAACAATTTATTATTCTTTGAGAATGAAGATAAGATCCAGATTAGTCAAAGATTAATTTGCTAAGAAAAAGCCTAATGAGTGGAAAGTTTTTCCCTTGTTATAGACTTTAAAGTTATGAATCTAAAAACAACTTGTTATTCTTTGAGAATAAAGATAAGATCCAGATAAATCAAAGATTAATTTGCTAAGAAAAAGCCTAATGAGTGGAAAGTTTTTCACTTGTTATAGACTTTAAAGTTATGAATCTAAAAACAATTTATTATTCTTTGAGAGTTAAGATAAGATCCAGATAAGTCAAAGATTAATTTGCTAAGAAAAAGCCTAATGAGTGGAAAGTTTTTCCCTTGTTATAGACTTTCAAGTTATGAATCTATAAACAATTTATTATTCTTTGAGCATGTAGACAAGATCCAGATAAGTCAAAGATTAATTTGCTAAGAAAAAGCCTAATGAGTGGAAAGTTTTTCCCTTGTTATAGACTTTAAAGTTATGAATCTATAAACAATTTTTCTATTCTTTGAGAATGTAGACAAGATCCAGATAAGTCAAAGATTAATCTGCTAAGAAAAAGCCTAATGAGTAGATTTGCTGTTTAAAATGCCTGAGTAAAATTTTTAACATGGAGAGGATATTTTTTATGATAAAAAAGGAATTTAATTAGTTTGAATAAACGGATTAATATGAATAGATTTCATTTTATAACTGTCGTTGAACAGCCGACGCAATTTTTAGTTTACGACTAACTATGTTCAACCCCGTAGCCTTGTAATATTGAACCCAATCTAGAAGACAAAGGAACTCCAGAGTCAAGTATTGGAAGAAATTTTGCCTTTTTTATGGAACTAACCCGCATTTGCGCTACACGGATAGTCTAACGGCAAGGAAATTCTAACCCATGATCCATCTACCATTGAAAATATGTTACGCTAGCATTGTGGTCGGTGCTAACCGGGTGTGGAATTCGAATCGATCAGCTATAGCTGGGATTCGCACACGGTTCACCTCATTGGAGGCGAACGCTCTATTCCCTGAACCACTACAGCTGAATATGAGTAGATTAAAAATTTAATATCAATTTGCTGGGGTGCAATTTTTTTCGTTGCATGAGATTTTTTAACAGATCTCAGATACTCCCTTATTGCTGATTTCAAATCTGCAATCGATTTCTCTCCAATTACTTTTAAATGACATTGCAAATCTATTTTTGCTGCTACAAACTTCTACAAGAGTTAGGGCATATCATCAGGATCAGACTGGATAGAAAACCATGCTTGGAAATGTCATCATACGCCGCTGAGGGCATTACCCTATTATGAGCTGTTTCTTCATGTGCTTCTGAACAGTTCATTATAGGAAAGCACCCCTAGCCGCGTATGATGACATTTCTCGGCATGGAATTCCAATGAAATGTTAATACCGAAACCTTATAACTATCTCATTTAATCGCAACATAGGTGGTTATCGTCTTCTATAATGAATTAGATACTATCGTGTTCGGTAATTATCGTAATCGATAAAATATATGACACTATCGAATTATCTATTTATATTGCCGTTAGATAAATATCATATTTATCGTAAGAGATACTATTAACAATATATTGGGAGAATTATCCTTAAAATATCGTAATCATGACGCTAAAAGCATCGATATTTCACATTATTATGTGAAAATTAAAATTAAAACAAGTATTTCAAAAATATATTAACTACACAACTAGTAATCCAATTTTTATATTGTACCTAACATTTTTAACACCGAAATAATTTCAAGGTAGAAATTATTCTTCTCTTCGGGAAGACATGTTTCGTTATGGATTGAAACATTCGAATTTGCAGCCGTGAGCTTCTAAAAAGTTTTTGTATTGGAAAAAGTATGCAATATAGATATTTGGAATTGCCCCTTGGAGCAGAGACAGTTTTTTCCTTCGAACTTTTTGATGAAGAAGTTGGCGTAAGACGAAACGGTATGAGCGCTTGAAACCGATATCTTATTGGAAAAGTTCTTCCTTATGCATATTGGATGAAAAAGTAATTTTACCCTTTATTGAACTAAAATAAATATTAAAGGTATTTTTTTGTGTGAGAAGAGTGCTGGAATTCCAGATTAAATTTCATACTTTTCGTGCGATTGAACATGCTCACAAAATTGAATCTTATTCATGTAGGAAATACTTCTGCATTCAAAGAATTCATAAGTAGAAATATTGTCTAAACCTTTGTATGAAATATATATATATTTAACTTAGATATTTATACTTTTGTAAAATAGTGTTAATTAAACTCATATTGCTCTTTATTGTTTTAAAATATAATAAATTTTTTTTTATCATATTATTTACTATTGTTGTCTTACTTTTAATTTTGATATTCCAAGTCCATTTAAGAAAATGAAATAAACCAATAATTGTAATTTAAATTGGTATTGCTGATATTATTATTTGTTATCGTTAGTGTTATAATTACTTTTTACTGTTTTTAAAATTTTTATTGTTAGTATAGTGTTATTTATTTATAGTTACATAAATTTCTGTTTTTAGTGTTATTATAGTTTAATTAAATTATTGGTAAACTTTGTAACAGGGTGACGATTATTGAACTCTATATGAAATAAAACCGTCATAACTTCTGAACTGTTAGCGTGATGAAGTTCAAACTTCGTGGTTGACCGCACGGCATGTGGGAATTAGTATGCGCATGCTTACTTAACTTGTTGTCGGTCATTTTCAAGTGAAAATGTCATTGTACAGCATGCCTGAGCAACATGATTCATCCCCATTATCAAAGTGATTCGACAAGATGTAGTTCATGAAAGATGGAGGTCAACTCCATCGGATCAAGAGTGTGTTTGATGTCCTGGAGGAGCACTTTGGGGGCCGCATTTGGCTCTGGAGTATCCAGAAGCTATTGGAATGAGACTCGCATGGCCTCCATATTCTCCGGATCTGAACACATGTGACTCATTTTTGGGGCTATATTAAAGACAATGTGTACAGAAATAATACCAAAGCCATTGCTGAGCTGAAAACTGGGGCATCGAAAGCATTGATGTTTCGAAACTTCAGGGGGTCATGCAGAATTTTGCTATTCGTCTGCGACGCATCATAGCTAATGATGGCAGGGATATCGAAAAGGTCATAAGCTAATTTCGAATATCTGTAGTGACTTTTTCATGTGGGTTTAAGTTCATGCATTCAGTAGTTTTAAATAATTTACGTTTTATTTCATATAGTTCAATAATTGTCATCCCGGGGTAACAATTTTGCGGTTATTTCTGTAAACATTGTCTTTAATCTTGCCCCACAAATATAAGTCACATGTGTTCAGATCTGGAAAATATATCAGCCAAGCGAGTCCCATTATAATGGCCTGGGGTACCCCTGTGCCAGAATGCCGTCACTAAGGTGCACTTTAAGGACGTCAAACACTCTCTTTGTCCAATGGAGTCGACTCCGTCTTACCTAAACTACATCTCGTTAAAATCAGGTTCATTTTGTAAGATAGGGATGAAAGAATTTTTCAAACTCTTCACAAAATCGTTTCCAAATCGTTCAATAGTCACCGTGCCGTCAACGAATATTGTACCGATTATTTCATGACTGGACATTGCACACCACACAGTCACCCATTGAGGAGGAGAGGTTTCTCGATCGTAAAATGCCGATTTTCAGTCCCTTGAATGCGACAATTTTACTTATTGACGAACGCATCCAAAAGAAAAGAAACTTCGTCTTTTAATCAAACCATATTCACATAATTTACTGTTCGTCAATTCTCTCGACAATAATGTTGGCGAAACACAACTGCTGTTCCATGGCCATGGGACTTAATGGCTGATGGGTTAAAATTTTGTATGGGAAGGGATACAGGTCTTAAACAATTAGTCGTAGGGTTACCCAGTTGATTCCCGCCTGTTGTGCAGCTCGTCTAATCGATTTCCTTGGGCAGGCTTGAAACACAGCGCGTGTCTTCCCGATGTTTTCAGGCGTTTTCACATTTGTTTGTCGACCGCCATTCCCGACACTGTCATCATAAACAGTACCAGTTCTCTCAAACGTGCGTATCACATTTTTGATTGTTAATACACTTGGACCGGTTGTCTTCAGCTTGTACTCTGTCGCAAACTTCCTTTGAGTAGCATTTGGGCTAATGTTGCTCGAATGACAGGCCTTCACAAACTACATAAGTTCAGGCACGCTGTACTGTGGCATTTTCACTTGGAAATGACCGACAGCAATAAGTTGAATAGTAGACCCAATTTTGGGTTTACCACTACCAATGTTAAACTCCGTAGCCCTTAAATTTTGAGCCCAATCCAGAAGAAAAGGGAACTCCTGATTCATGTATAAGGAGAAATTTGCATTCGTGGAGGAATTTTTGATGGATTTTTGACCTAACACACATTTGTGTTACAAGGAGAGAAAATCTACGAAAACTTCCTACATTAAACTTAACGGAAAGGGGACTCTAACCCATGATCCATCTACCACTGAGGATATTTTACGTCAGCACTATGGTAATTAAGCATCATTAAGCTATAATAATATTTTGACGATTTTTTACGGATCCTCTAAGTCAGTGGACTGCACAAGTCCGTGGATCAAACGGTACCGGAACGCCAAGGAGCTTAAAATTATTTCCATTTTATTTGCTGTGTGTTTTATTTGTGGGTATTTCTCTCGGATTCGTACAACTCTTCATGGAGGAGAGGTTAACCGGAAGCCGAGAGACATCATCTAATTTAATTATATTTGGAAGACATATTTAAGTATAATCGATTTAAAATAATAAAACAAAACAGTCTAACATATAAACAATCAAAGGCCCTCCTCAGCGGGTCGCAGTAAATTGATTAAACCAGTTCGCGGCGAGAGAAAGGTTGGAGAGCATTTCCCGAATTGAATAAGTACCTTTGTTTTTCTTTTTCTTGTGGTTGTAGTTCATTTACGTCGCACTTAAGCTGCACAATGGTCTATTGACGACGGTCTGGGAAACATCCCTGAGGATTATCCGAAGACATGCCATCGCAATTTTGATTCTCTGCAGAGGAGATGGCACCCCTGCTTCAGTAGTCCAACGACCTGCTAACGACCTGTTTGTTAGAACAGTTAAACGAGGACCAATACCACACACCCACGATCCCCACCCAGACTGATCTAAGTGGTCATCCACCCGCACACTGACCGTAGCCAGTGATGTTTGACTTCGCTGATCTGCTGGGAACCGTGTCTCAACGACCAGACACCTTTTTTCTATTAATTTTGCTTTTTAGCACAGTGCGCAAAATAAGAAACGAACCGCACTGAATAACTTTAGATCTAAAGATTGGATCTTCACTTTCTAGGATTTATTCGTAATAGTTCGAAGGGGTGATCTTAAATATGCTAATTGATCGGAGCAGAGGATATTTTAAGTTTCGAAATCAGACACAGAACCGTAATTTCTCTGAATAAATACATATTTTTTTCAACGGAGTGCGATATCTGACCCCCCAAATATAGGTAGTAGCTGCAATCTGGGAAATATGGTCTCCATATATTTGGTAAGGAGAGCAGTTCAAAGTTTGAACTCTTTTATGCTAATTTTATTTCTTTTCGCCATATCTCGGGAATTTTTTAAGGGAATTCAATTTTTTGTACACTATTACAAAATTCATTTTTCCAAAAATAATTACATGCAAAATTGAACTTTTAGTAAATATTTTTAATTTTTCATTATTTTATTTAATAACAGATAATAATATTATATAAATTTTGTAAGGAGCATCCTTTTTTAAATCTTCACTATTTTTAAAAAAATATTTAAAACGATGTAATTTTACTTGGCAAAATTACGAAATTGGTCAAATATTTACTTCCTGAGAAATCAAAATTTTAAAATACTTCTTTTTTAAAAATTAGATTTCTCAGGAACTATTCAACCGATTTCTCTCAAATTTTGCATCTTGCCATAAAAAATTACATACTTTAAATTGACTTAAAAACTGTATACGTCATAATTCAAGATTTTTTGACTAGTGTTTAATAAAATAATAAAAATTTACTAAATGTAATTTTTGAAATTATCTTTGGATAAACAAATTTTATATTTTTGTGTAAATTTTTTTTAATTCGCATAAAATTTTTTTCCAGTTATGGCTAAAAGTAATGCTGCGAAAGTAAAATACAAATAGTTAAATTGACATTAAGGTGTCCAAAGCTTTGGACCGCTCTTTTGAGCAAGTTATGGGGAACATATTTCCCAGATCGCGATTACCCGTTGTATTTCGAGGGCAGAAGTTCGAGTCTGACAAAAAAGGCATGTTTATTCAAAGAAAGTACGTTTTTGTCCCTGATTTTGCAACGTAAAATATCGTCTGTACTAATTAGCATAATCATTATCAAAGATCCGACCACTAGATCAGAAGTTATTCAGGGTGGTCCGTTTCTTTTGTACACTGTAAAAAGAGTATATCTTTTATTTCAATCTGCATCTCTTGCCTAAATAAATATTGCATCATTGGATTCATTAATAGTTTGGTGGTTTTTAACGTTTCTCTTAATTTCCATTGCCTTTTAATACATGCCTATTTGATTTTCATTTTAATTACCTTCAATTTTAAATTATTCACTTTTGTAGAAACTCCTTTAATTTGTAAAACGCCTTTAATTTTGTGGAAACACCTTTTAAGAATTGCTATAAATAAAGTGGTATCAGTAACTTTTGTATTAATAGTTTGGTGACGTCAATGTCAATGTTGTTCATCGAAATTATCTGACACAGTGAATAAAAAATAATTAAACATTGAATTATCTTCAATAAATTCTTTTGTTTTTGATCAAGGAAAGCCAGCAAACAGCACTAATATTAACTTAAAAATATTTTAATCGTCTATAATTGAATTTAAAGCAATATCTAATGCCTTACCAAGCAGAAAATTCCATTTCGCTTTTCGCCTATTACGCTCAAACGGTTCATCAATATATATATACATATATATATATATATATATATATATATATATATATATATATATATATATATATATATATATATATATATATATATATATATATATATATATATATAAAAAGCGAGGAAAACAAAGAAAATTAAGAAAAATAACTAACAACTTTTCAAATTAATATAAACTCCTTGTCGCGGAATTAATCGCGTGAGCTGAGGACGAGATTATATCTTTTCATTATTTTGTTTTCCGGCTTCTTAGCATTTTTTTAAAATGAAATATATATTTAAAAATATAAACATGTTTTATACATATATAGCATATATATAAATTTAGAACCTATTAATTAAAATTAGAAAAATCTAACCACATTTAAGTATTTATCGATTATTTTGATGCGTCCGTCACCGTAAAACGTTATCGGCATATTTCAACAAATTCTTTCAAATTACTTCTCAAAATCAGATTTCAGCTAATAATGCAAAATATATTTAGGATCCTAATTTTTTCGTTACAGAAATTACTATACATTTTTAGTGTTCCTTATAACATGTGTTATTTTTAAGCAAAATCCGGAATTATTATTCTTTCTCAAATTAAGTTGACTGTACTAATTCAAAATTTAAAATCAATTGTCTCACTTTCTTTTTTCTTGCAAGGAATGTACTAATTTCTAATTAATTAATACTCTATTAATATTAATTAATTAAAATATTATTTTCTATGTGAATTCATTTTTGTGAATACCTTTTCATTTATATTACTAACATAACTCCCACCAGAAAATAATTCATGCTTACAATTTGATGGTCGAATGCTTAATGAGCTTGAGGCAGAAAATTTAATAAATTTCATTAAAGGTAACACGCGAAGGAGTCAGTTTGAAATTCGATAAATCAAGTTTAAATTAGCAATTGCATTAATGTATGCAACGGAAAACTTCAAATAAAATTCAAATATTCCGAGAAAACCATATAAAATTAGATGCGGTTTGTCTGAAAAGGGAATAATTGAAGTGTGGGAGTTATTTGATTCGATTGTTTAATTGTAGCTGTCAATTAGTGTAGAGGGAATGTCATTTAATTCTCTAATCTTAAGAGAAATTTACAAAAATTTAATACTATCTAGTGCTTTTTATTTAAATGAGAACCAGAATTAAGACATGGTATAGTTCTTTTTCTGAACACAACATATAAAATTTTACTTTATGAAGAAAAAAGTATGAACAAGACTATCAGAATAAGGTAAAATTTACTGTGTTTCCGACTCCTTGGAAAGACCAAAAGGTCGATAATTTGTATCGAAGACCTTTGGTAGTGATTTTGGTAAAATTAACAATAAAATGTGGCTCTGTAATATCCGATACAATTTGGTAATTGTGGAAAAATTCAGTGTTTTTTCCTGATATCTCAGAGAATGGCATAAAATCATTTATTCAGTTAAATTTACTTTCCAGTTTTGTAGATTTTACTATATGGATTGTGTTAGGAATTGTAATTTTGAAAACCAGAATGTTTGATAAACCATTACCATATGAATGGAAACCGTTATCACATGAATTGAAATTTCGTATAATTTGGTTTTATTCCTAAAATTATGTTTTTTTCTTTAAAAAAACAAACAAAAAAGAACCAGAAACTTAGTTTAAAATTATTTGTTTGTTGTTTTACCTTTGTCTCTTTCGATCCCTTCGCGTGAAACGG
Organism: Parasteatoda lunata; assembly: GCA_949128135.1. NCBI lineage: Eukaryota > Metazoa > Arthropoda > Arachnida > Araneae > Theridiidae > Parasteatoda > Parasteatoda lunata. Next base: position 36,563,347 of record OX421973.1, on the reverse strand, counting down.
AGTGGAATGTTTCCATATTTCTGTTGTGTGTTCATGTGTTGTTGTTTTTGTTACTTATTCCACTTGGCCCAGAACAAGGCTAGACCAAGTCCAGAAGACCGTTCACCGACAGAAAATCAAATACCATCGCCGGATCCTCCAAAATAAAATTTTTCTCCAGCACCATACAGGACAGCAAATGATCAGGTGTAGCTTGGTGCGCATTACATTTTAGGCATACAGGGAAAGTCTTTTGACCCTGAACAAATGTTAGTACGCGGGTATGACCACTTGTCTTGTGGTAGCTGTCTGCAGTTTTCTATCGCCCTTTAGCTCCTGGGCAGCCCCAGGACTATTTTGTTGATACCAATCACGACTAGGTGGAATCCTCCAACTCCTATTATTGTCGGACTCTACTTTTGCATAGATTTCATCGTATGTTAGAAGGCCACTGCGATCTATAGAATCATTGGAGCCCTCCTTGGCCAGTTCATCGGCCCGATCATTAAAGTGAAGGTCCTTCATGTGTTGTTCTAAGTTTAACTGTTATACGTAGTAGTTCTAAATTAAGTTTGAGGTTGTCAACTAAATGAAAATAAAAGAAAGCTGATTAGAATTAGACAAAGTATGAACTGTTATTGTTGTTGTTTATGGTTATGACGATGATGATTTGAACTGTTGGACTTTACCTTACAGGTTAGGCATGGGGTAAGATATGCTGACAGAAAGTATAAACTAAAACAAATTTATAGTAAAGTATGGGTATTTGGTAAACAATATATATGTTTTCTAAATATCAATAAATAGCTTCTATTCTAACTTTTCTAATTTCTATTTTATTCTTAAGAGGAGAAAAAAATTGCCTAAGCTTTTACCTACTTTCCATTATGAAATAAAACTCACATGTTTCAAGAACAATGATAAATCAAAAACTAAAAAAAAATTGTAAATTTGTATTACAATCAATAAAGATTTGAGTTGTTATCATGAGTAAATTCGAAATTAAGGGGAAATTGCAATGTTCATCAATGCACTATTTAACTTCCATTACACCCAGAAAACGTACATACTCAAAAATCGTACATGACACTCAACAATTCATCTTAATTTTCAATTCATATAAAAGTTCAGATTGCCAGAATTTTAAAACTATTTTAGTTTATATTTTGGATGAAATAGTAGATTTTATGATCTTTCAAATACTATTTTTATCTCTCGTTAACCTCAATTTCTTCTCTTCTGCAATTTTTCTCAAAACATTTGAACATAAAGAATTTTAACATTATGAAATAATTTTTTAATCTCAGCTTCATCAAATCTGACTTTTAGTACGCATATTATTTATATTAATTAAATGACAGCTTTCGTCCAACTAATTTTTGATACTTTTTCCAATAAAGGTAATTATGATGGAGTTGCACTTGCCTTTCGGAATTCGCCAAATTGCGTATTCACCAAAAAAATATATATATATTTTCTTTTAAAAAGTTTTCTAAGCAAATTTTTTAAGTGAGATCCGAATATAATAATAAAACTTGATACTTATTTATAGAAAAATATAAATCTTACGTGCAATATTTATCAAATGCTTTTGGGACATTTCTATTTTCCACATTACGTTTATAGTGATTCAAATTCTAGAAGAGACTTTCGTTACTACACGGAGAAAAATTATTCCGGAAAAATTACCGTGCTGTATGACAATGATATTTCTGGTTTAAATAACACATTTAGAAAAAAATCATATTTATCATACCTTAGAGCAGGAAATACCTCGGGGAAATTTATTTTTCAGTTGTATTTGGGCGAATCTCAGGAATCATTAACCTATATGTCTTCAAACTTCAAACCGCACGTCAAACCGTAACCATCGAAAATTGAAAAAAAAAGGTATACAATCCAATTCTGCGAGTTTTATGTTAGTGATATTCCAAAAGCTTATTTAAAGTAGAACAAACTTGTATCATTAGTGTAACTTGTAACTCGCAGAATTGGATTGTATACCTTTTTTTCCCAATTTTCGATGGTTACGGTTTGACGTGCCAAAATTTGGCGACAAACTTTAAGTGTTTGCAAACGTCAATATTCACGAAAAATATAATTCGAGAAAATATGATAGTACAGCTAAGCTACTAAATTATGTTTTTAGTGATTTTCAGTTCTTTTCAAACAGAATACATATTGAAAAATAAAATAAAATGTATGTTAAACACTCTAAGCGACACTCATGAAAAGTTGTCAAATGTAGGATTGAAGTAAGAAATGAAAGCCAAAAGCAAGTTATTCGCGATCAAAACTGTACGTATCTTAAAGTTAGCAATGCATAGTTATTCCTGTAATTTTATCAGAATTGATTTTAGCTTATTATGTTATATATTTATAAGAAAAGTTTGAAGACATATATGTTAATGATTCCTGAAATTCGTCCATATATTTTACTAAATGTTTGGTAATAAGAATTTTAATTTTGAAAACCATTTATTATATAAAAGGAAAACTTACCAAATAAATGGTTTAAATACCATATATTTTGGTTTCATTAACCATAACCATGCTTCTTTTTTGTTAATGTCCTCTTACAGTACGGTAATTTTACCAGATTTTTTTCTACGCACAGGAAATTTTTTTTTTTTAAAAAAAGCTTTTGTCATTGAAATCCTCAAATTTTTTTTCAAAATGTATTCGTGGAGGCTAAGAAAAAATAGGGAGTTATTGCATTGGCAGCAAATATCAATTGGTTGTCTGGTATAGTGAAGTTTCTACTTTCGCGATGTACAGGTTAAACTTAATATGACTCAGACTAAATATGACTCACGTACAGACTAAAAGTTTTTGATGTACGATTCATCTAATATTTAATGCAAAACAGTTATACCTTGGCACTAATTTTAAGAAGAAAAATTAACATAAAAAAAAATATTTTTTTTTTGTTGCCTATTAAGGCAAGTTATATTTTGTTGAAATTCTACTTCTCAGCGTTTTATTGACGTAAAACCTTTTTTTATGTAGTTAGGTGAAGTGGGCTACTCTTTTTCAAATCAAACGTTCTTCGCCTTCAAATAGTCAAAAGTTTCGCAAATGTAACCAAACATTCTTAAAAGAAACATTTCCAGTGCAATTTCCGAACTCAAAGAAACATAAGAGTAAAATAAAAAGGAATTGGAAAAGTAAAACTCCTCTCTATTGCGAAGGAAATGATCATTATTGAAAAAAGAAAGAATGCATCACAATTAATTTCTGGAAGCTAATAAAAACAAATTGTTACGGTGTTTAATATTAATTTCATTATTATTCAGTTCTACTTATTTAATATTATTATTATTAATTATGAATGTAAGAAAACTGCACATTAGACGTCAATGATTTTTGCACAGTAGTTTTTTTCTTCTTAAATATATGCAGGGTAAATAATTTCAAGAAACTGAAAAGATAAGATAATACTTGATTAAAAAATTCATTCGCTTTAAAAATATGCAAATTGGAAATAACAGTTGACAGGTTTCAAGCTCTCAAATATAGACGCCAGTTTTCAAAACTTGACAGATGTCAATGAGAAGAAAAAAGGTGGTCTCATCAGCATATCTTGATGCCCTAGAATCTTGGTTTTTCCATATGTAAGCTGATTTTCATGTTAACGGTATTATTTCTTCAGCGTCTCTCATTAACGTGTGGAAATGCATTTTATCCTGAGTTGCCTCTCTCGGCCACTGTCATTTATCTAGTTTTGTTTCTCATCTTTATTTTTCCATTTTTCGCTGACAACTTTATGCTTTATATATCAAAAAATCTTATTTCTTCTCAATCACGCTTGGCGCTTGTTTTTTACCGCTTGAAATATGTTGACTGCTAATTCCAAATTGTATATTTTTGAAGCGTATTTGATTATTTTGAATATTATATTTTTTCAGTAGGTTACTTATTATACAAAATGTCAAATTTATAAAAATTTTACAATTACATTTTTTGTTGCTTATTTTGATTTTTCTATTGAACTCTGAAAAAAAGTATGGTAAAAAACATCAGAATATTGTAAAATTTACCTTTTTTCTGGTGTTATGTAAACACCTAAAAGATCGGTAACTTTTATTGAAGCGCTTTGGTAAAGATTTTCGTAAAATTAACAATAAAATATGACTTTATAGTATGTGATAAAATTTTGTAAATGTGGTAAAGTTTGATAATTTTATCATGATACTCTAGTGCATGACATAAAAGCAATTTATTCAGTAAAATTTACTTTTCAGTTTTGTATTTTTACTAAATGTGTGGTAATAAGAACCATAGTTTTGAAAACCAGAAATTTCGGTAAACTATTATTTTATGACCAACATATTATTGCCAAGTAAATAGTTTAAATACCACATATTTTGGTCTATTTAACCAAAATTATGTTTTTTTTCTACTTAATTTTTTACAAAAATTGTCATCGCCATACAGAACGTTAATTTTACTAGATTTTTTTTCTCAGTGTTATGTAGAGATTAGTGATTTTTTATTGAAAGTTATTCCTCAGATCTATTCTGAAAGTTCTTTTAAGTATCTTTTAAGTATATAATCTAATCAATAATTAGGATTATACAGGAATGTATAATTCTTAGATTTTTATAATTCTTTGAATTATTTATTTTGAATGACTTACTATTTATATTAATCATGTTATGAAAACATGTATATTGCTAAAATGATAATGTCTCTTATTTTGATATATAAATAAAAATCAAAATAAGCGACGTACCGACAAAATAGGTGAAATAAAAAAGGTAAATAAAAATAAGCGATAGGGAGAAAATAATTTATTTTCGTGTTTAAAAAAGGAGTGAGAGATATATTTTCCAGTACCTAAAAGAATAGTATCTAAGTTTTTAAAAGAATAAGTTCTTAAAATGTTTCTTTAAAAGCTGTTTTCTCGAAATTTCTTAAGTACATTTCATACATAAATATTAAACGGACAGTTTCATTAATCGTCTTACAAGTCATTCCATTACAAACATCGATTATCTCTTAACTCAGCATTTGATAAAAACAATAATCACAAAAAAAAAACAGCTGCATGACACGCCCTTGTTTGGGTGGAAAAGAGTTGAAATAATTTTCGTCTGGGAGACTAGAATCTTCATTTTATCGATCTCAAAGCGATTTCAGTGATTTATGTCCATTATCAGGTACCTAATGGTGATTTATGGTCAATTTCTCTTCCCCCCCTCCCTAATGTACTCCGTTTGAGGCTCTGAAAAACAACGTCAGTTGTGGTACTAAGATATGCTAATCAAAATATATTGCACTGCCAGTGAGAAAATAGAACTCTCCAGACGTAAATTGTTTGTAATGCAAATTATATTTGCACTTTATGAAAATACAAAGTATATCACATAGCTTATTCTGAAAAACATACATTATATTTATAATGTATTAATTAAATCAATATCAAAACTATTCCAGTTTCATCTATAAAAAGAAATTTTGCGTGCGTGTGTGCGCACTGTAAGGAATTTCGGATCAAATTAAGGCAATGCGCTGCGGCAAGAGTAATCGTCCGGATCAAGTTACGATGAAGTTTCGCAGTCACGGTGCCGGTACTTTTTACCGTAAAAATCCATTTTTTCCCCTGTAAATGCTACGGCAGAAAAAAAAAAATCTGATTTTCCGTAATTTTTGCAGTAATAATTACCGTAAAATTGCTAAATCACTCTAATTAAATATTATTATTTTATAAAGTGCGGAATAACATTTTATGTTAAAATGGATTTTACGGTAAAATGGATTTTACCCTTAATTAATGGATGCACCCTTAGTGTCGGTACTTTATACTGTAATTTAATCCAACATATTTAACAGTTTGCGTGTATACTTCTCTTATAACTTCAGAACTGATTGTGTCTACTCCTAACATTTTGGAAATTTTAGTTCCCAAAAGCGACAAATAATGGACAATTTTAGCTGCTGAACCTAAAAAATAATTCAATATTTTAAATAAGTCGGTTCAAAAGGGACGTTTAAAAATGATTCTTTCGAATTAATTAAGTTTTTGACATTTGTATTTTATTTGTACGGTTTCAGTTTTGAGCATGATTGCATCATGTGGACCAATATCGATTTATTAATTCCTGATTTTTTCACCCCGGTTATGAGGCATTTAGCTACTTTATTATAAATTGTTTATCTACTTTTAACTTATCTACACTTATAAAAAAAGTATAGTCTACCAGAATATGGTAAAATTTACTATGTTTCAGGCTGTATGGGAACACCAAAAAGTTTATTAATTTTTACCGAAATTTATTGGTAATGAATTTGTTAGGTATGATAAAGTTTTGTAAATGTTGTAAATTTGGTACTCATATCATAATACCGTAGAGCATGGTGCAAAAACCAATTTTTAAGTTTACTTTTCACTTTTACACTTTTTAATAAATGAACTGTAATAACAATTATAAATTATGGAAATAAGAAATTCTGGTAAACCCTTAGGACATGAACGGAAAAACTACCAACTGAATAGTTTATTTTCGTTTCATTAACCATAATTATGTTTTTTTAATCATGAATGTCATTATCATACAGTATGGTAATTTTAACAGAATTTGTTTCTTTGTGTAATAATTGTAATCATTTGATGAATGTTATTTTATGTATTATCTTCTATTACTTTTGATTTAGACATTTTATTTTATATATATATTAGATTTTAAGAAATTGAATTAAGTTTTGAAATATAGAATTGTTTCCAACATAACTTTTTAAGCATTTTAAATTAAAAAATTTAATATAAACAAATAATAATTCATAGTTACAGCTACAGTAAACATAATTATTAGTTTTTTTAATCATAATTCTAATTTTCTTATAATTAATTGTAAAGCACATAATTTATTAACTATATCATTCTTATAAGTTTTAAACAGTATTTTCATTCGAATAATTTGATACATTTATAATATTCATTTGAGTGAAATTTTCTGAATCGCAAATTTATTTTTGTAATCACAACCGTAACAGCATAATTCATGTAAGGTCATAAAAACCTTTTTTTTACGAATGAATAATTTTAATTTAACTGCCTACTTAAAATAGTAAATTTGCTTATGGAAAAATATTTCCCAGGAAAGTAATGCCTGTGTTCGTGAGATATGGATTTGAAACACTTAAGCTGGCAGTCTACGAAACATAAATTACTATTTTTCAAATAAAAAATGTATTTTAAACATTTGGTGAAAAACTCAGTCTTCCTTCTATCTCTGTTTTTAAAGATAATATTTTAAGTACTAAAGTACGAATTTTGGTATAAAAATTGTAGAAAATCAGCGTTTATAGGTACTTTATGATAACTGAAATAAAATCTTTTAATAATCAATTTTGTTTTAATAAAATATTGTTTTTGAATTAAACTGTAATGCGTTGTTTTAAGTCATTGTGATAAACATTTTAAATTATTCGTTAAAAATATTTAACATGTCTTTAATAGAGTTTTTCTAGCTGTAGAGGAAGGGAAGCTGTAGAGCTGTAGAAGACATTCTTTTTTAAATTTTAAATTCAAACATGATTATTATTATATGGTTGTTTAATTGTATATAACTTTCATATGATCTGCCTGAAACATTAGAGGTTGGTTGAAGTTGCAAAATTTGAAAGCACTTTTTATTGTTGCAAAATTTGAAGTTGAATTGAAGTTGAATTGCAAAATTTGAATTGCAAAATTGAAGTTGTAAAATTTGAAAGCACAATTTTATATCATAAAATTAAATTAAGAAAAATAATCTTTATATGGATTATGGTGTTACGTCAAGACAGTATTGAAACTTGTTGAATGCGTCAATTCTTATTGTTATTTTAAGACTTTCATCATATCAGTTTATACTAAAAATCATAAGAGCCGGTTACGCTGGATTTTGTTTTGCTGCGCAAAGAACTTAGAAACTAGAACTTAGAACACTTACAAACTTACAAACAACCCATTTCAAAATTCTTGATTGTCCCATCAAAAAATGTTGATGGTTTATGTTAGTTTCAGTGCTATTCAGGTTGGTCCAATACCATTTGATGGTCACCATCATCCAACATTTTCTATTACGTGTCCATGGTGTTCGATATGCCAACAAACTTTCATCATTCCATGGTGGAAAATTCTACTTTAATGCTATGATGGTTGACCTTCAAGAGAAGTCTGACTCTCATTGACCAACATTCCATGATGGTCCGTAAATTTTCAAACTTCCATGAGGGTTTAATGGGAATTCTTGTTGGTTCTCAGAATATACCATCAAAACGATTTGGATATTCATTTGAACCATCATAAATCAGTCTGAATTCCTACACTGGGATGATGGTTGTTCATGATCGTTCCAACATTTGATTTCTAACATACTATAATGCTAATTCGTGATTGTTAAACATAAACAAACCATCAAAACAAGTCTCTATTCTTATGCTGGACCACCATAAATCAGTCTGAATTCCTACACTGGGATGATGGTTGTTCATGATCGTTCCAACATTTGATTTCTAACATACTATAATGCTAATTCGTGATTGTTAAACATAAACAAACCATCAAAACAAGTCTCTATTCTTATGCTGGACCACCATAAATCAGTCTGAATTCCTACACTGGGATGATGGTTGTTCATGATCGTTCCAACATTTGATTTCTAACATACTATAATGCTAATTCGTGATTGTTAAACATAAACAAACCATCAAAACAAGTCTCTATTCTTATGCTGGACCACCATAAATCAGTCTGAATTCCTACACTGGGATGATGGTTGTTCATGATCGTTCCAACATTTGATTTCTAACATACTATAATGCTAATTCGTGATTGTTAAACATAAACAAACCATCAAAACAAGTCTCTATTCTTATGCTGGACCACCATAAATCAGTTTGAATTCATGCATTGGGGTGATGGTTACTTATGATGATTGCCATCAAAAATTACAATGGTTCATGGTGGAATTATTGATGGTTACTGTTTAGATTATGTCGGTTTATCATTGGAAAACCATCGAAAATTTTGTCTTGAGAAGAAATTACTATGGTGTTTAGAAAAATGTACATGCAGTACAATAGGAATTGTTCAAGAATTATAAAATATCAAAGCGGTATAATACTGTTATACTGTTTAACTAGTAATACTGTTTTTTTTTCAGACTGTGCCCATTTTATGTGTGATACATACATTACCCTATAATAATGGAAAATACACTTTCAGTTTTTGATATATTTTTTTAAAATTTCTCAAGAAATACTTGGAGAACTATTTTGTAAACTTAGAAGTATTTAGTTCATGAAATCTTTCATACTTTGCAATAAAGTTTAAAGCTTTCAGAGGTTTGAGTGACCGAAAATGAATTACGAAAAAAAAAAAGTATTTTTGAACACCCTATGTCAGAAAATCAAGCAATAAGCTTGTAACTTGTATCGATTGCTTTGGTTGTTATTTGCAATGACTGCATAAAATTTCATCAATCTAGCTTAAATATTTATCAGCATATGAACATTTTTATTAAAAAATATTTTTTTTTGTCTTATGTTTTTTTGCCATAACTTTAAAAATATTCAATGGAATTAAGTAATATTTTTGGAGCAATTTAAATTTAATTACAAGTTGAAAAAAATTGATAAAAAGTTCACCAAGATATGGGTATTTAGAGTAGTTCTGTACTGCGTATGCGCGGAAAAAATTTAAAATTACTTTATCCTAATTTTGTAGTGAATCGTATTTTGCAACTGATGGAAAAAATTATTTAATATCATGAGAATTTAAATATCATAATTCATGGATATCATGGATTTAAATATCATTAGAATGTAAAGCAATTTTCTAAGTAGTTTTTGTACTTTTTAAAGAAACCTCAAAATGATTAGAGGTTTCACAATCAGGGTTTTTAACAAATTTTACTGAGTAGTATTGCAAATTACACTACCTTCTAATGACTGAACAGCAAGAACAAAATGAAATATATAGAAAACCCCTTATACAAGCCCCTTACATGTTACAAGCTTTTTGTTTGATTTTATGACATAGGGTGTTCAAAAGTACTTGTTTTCTTTTCTAATTTATTGTCGGTCCTAAAACCCATGAAAACTTTAAACTTTATTGCAACGTAGGAAAATTCGCCTGAACCAAACACTTCTAAAATTACAAAATAGTCCTCGAAATATTTATTGAGAAATTACGAAAAAAAAAATCGAAAATCGAAAGCGTCTCTTCCATTATTGTAGGGTAGTGTGTACGATGTTGAAAATCCCAATCTGTCAAGAAAAAGGTATGTTTCTCCAAAAAAAGTGTATTTTGGTGTCTGGTTTCATGTTTTAAAATATTTATTGGAAAATAGTTATGCATATTTAAAGATAGCCTTCAAAGTATTAAGCATTGTTCTCCAATGGTTACTTGCCTATTGTGGTGTTTGGGGGTAATGAACAGGCAAATTTACTACCAAAATGGGAGAATTTATTACAAAATCCAAATACAGCAAATTCTTTTTGAAAAAATGAAACTGTTTCTGAATGATCTATGTAAAACCAATACATTGTGGGATCTTCGTACTTGCACAGCTCTGAAACGTTGGAGGAGGGATACCAGATAAACCTAGATGCAATTCAGTTATGGCCATTTATCTACGGGCCAGGATTGTCTCTGGGCTCATCCGCATCATGTAGGCCTTTCTGCCAAGTCGTTTTGTTCCCTTTGTCATGAAGTAGAAGAGAAGGGACCACTTGCTCCGATGTGGGACAATATTGGACACACGAATGATTAGAATCTAAATGTAAACAGAGGTTTTAAGACTCCTTACTGTTTATAAAAAGTACTAACTCGCTGAACCCCTTTAACACCATTTGGGAACCTCTGATCTAAGTCACTAAAAGAGTTTTTTCAGACTTTTTTCTTTGATAATTTTTTCGTCTTACAGAAAAGTCTCTTTGCTGCTAATTTTTTATTTTTGCTAATTTTTTTATTTTTTGCTACCTTGGGAACAGTTTTCTTCACTATTTTTTAAAGAAATTGTCTTTTACAGGGAGAAGGTATCTGATGCTGAGAAGGACCTGCAAAGGAAGTTACTTTTTCCTGGGTTTGGCAGTGAAATGCCTTGGTCAATCAAGGGATAGCCCTAAGGTCTTCTGTACTGGCAATTCCACTTGTATTTAAGTTTGCAATGTCATCACTCTATACTCTGTTTCATAAATTTAGTTCAGAAAGAAAATATTTCTCCATTAGAGCCACTGTTACTAAATATGAAACGGTCTCTCATGCTAATCCTCGCATATTAGGAACTAACTATATGGCATAAAAAAATCAAACCATATAAAGGTAATAGTTGAATTAAAATTTGATCAATCCATGCCTAACTGTAGAAAACTTGACAAGAAGCAAGAATATTTAAAATATAGTAGCATATTCTCTCGCTTTTGACTAAAAAAGTTCTCATTAACGGAGGAGAGTAAAAGTAAGTAACTAAAAGAGACTTCGCAGACTTTCCTCATCTATTATTTTTCACTTTCCGGATAAGTCTCTTCACTGCTTTCTTTTTCAGCTCGGGAACACACTTTTCTTCTTTACTTTCTGTAGGAATTGTTTTCTTAAAAAGAAGAAGGTGTCTTAAACTGAGAAGAAACAATACGAGAAAGTTTTTTTCCTTTCTGTGTTGGATCCTGGAATGGTTTGTCCAATCGAGGAATGGCTCTAATAATGTCTTCTGTACTGGCAACTTCACTTGTACTGCTACTATTCAATCTAGAAATTTGTTATTATTCCGAAACTTTGAGTCACATACTTAGTTCAGAAAGGTAAAATTTCTTAAACCAGTTTAGGCCAAGCATAAAAATTTTATTAAATGCGACGTTATTTTCATTGAAATGTGCTTCAATTTAATTCATTAAGACACAAAAAATTTTAGCGCATGAAAAAATATATTACATGTAAGCAAAAAAATGCTCATTATTAAAAATAAAATGTGCATTATATTGCATGTAAGAAATAATATGTGCACCATTGGCCAAATCAATGAGCAAATAATTTAGTTGAACACTAATTTTTTATGAAATTTCTTTTATTTCATTTCATTTTAGCGTAGTTCATTATAGCGTATCAATAGCTTAGTTGAAAAATTTCTTAACAGTAGATTACAATTGAATTATTAATATTTTATAGATGTCTTCAGAACTCTCGACAAAAGCAGAAAAATATAATTGGTGAAAAATATGCGTCATAGTGTTTGTAGAAAAACTTATTGAAATGGTTCATTTACTCACCTTTGGCCGACATTTGATAAATTCGAACCATTTTTGCTTAATATGAAACAGTATATTATATTAAACAGTGTGTGGTGTCGCGTATTAGGAGCTAACTATGGAGCATAAAAGTATAACTTAATAAAGGTTGCATTCGAATTAAAATTCAATCAATCCTTACCTAAGTTTCTAAAATTCAACGAGAAGCCAAAATATTGAAAATTTAATAGTATATTCTTTCGCCTTTGACTAAAAAAAGTTCTTTTCATTACAGATCTTGGAAACTCAGGAAAGTATTTTTTTTTAAAGATAATCCATCAACACTACAGGAACTACAGCCGATAGCGGGCTTCAGCTCAATTCCTTTCTTGTTGAATTAAACACTTACTCTAGTTACAATAGGTGTTTTATATTAGAAAGCTATCTCTTAATTTGCTGTGACTTTTTTTTCTCTCCAGAAATTAGCACTATTCTTGACTTATAATTAGGATAATAAAATCAGTCATATTCATACGTTTCTCTTTACTTGTTTTTATCTCTTGTTTTTATTGTGAAACCTCCCAAAATGTTGGTTTATTTGCAACAGAACAATAAATAATAGTTTTTAATTAAAAATATTTTTTTTACCGTAGTTTTGATTTTGCAGGTAAGTTTTATATGTTTTCTTAATGCGTTAAAAATTAAACTTTAAACTCGCAAATTTTCATTTTTAACGAAATATTTAACTGATATTGATTAATATATTTATACATTTTACCAATTCTAATCAATTTTCGGTATTCTTCATGCAAAATAGATTAAAATGATGTAAAAAGTTTAATATTTAAAAATTATTATTATTTTTTTGTGAGTTTTATTCAATTCTATTATAAAATTAATATTGATAAAAAAGATATTTTGCTTTGGAATATTTTTGAAAACGAATTAAAGAAATAAATACAATTAAAAAAAATGTATAAATATGGTTAAAGAGATATGACAAAACACGCAAAAAGTAAAAATAACTTTTAGGAGAAATGGCTTATGCTTAGAGATATGCTTGAAATTCTGTTCTTGCTCTAGAATAAAATTGTTAGTACCATGCACATTAGTTTACAACTTAATCCCATTCTTATTTTTAAAATTTCACCTTTCTTAATTCATAAATACTAATCGGCTTGAGAAATACGTTATTCAGTAATAATACGTTTTTGTGTTTAATTAAACGGAGTCTAATTAAATTAAGTTAAACGGAGTCTAATTAACTAACGGCTGGACGGTTTAGTTAACCGACCAGCTATGACTGACTGCTTAAGGCACTGAGCGGTCACTGTGAAGAACTGAGGTTCGATCCCCTGAGCGATTTTAAACACACCCAGCTTATCTGGGAAGAAAAGGCACCCTTTTCTGCAAAGCTGACCACATTGTCCCAATCAAGTCATTGGTCCCGAAATTTTGGAGCCTTTACCTCCATGATCCTCCTGGCCAACAACGGATTGTTACTGGAATGCTTTTTTTCCTTTTTAAGGCTAGCTCTCTTAAGATTGTATCTTATTTATTCAAAATCCTATCAGTTATTCTGTGTGTCTTGTTTTCAAATTGCTTATCGTCTCAAAAAGTTGATAAAATCATAAATGAGTATATTAATAAAATTTCTCTTCTTTAAACTTCGCCCATAATTAGAAGCATTAGTTAGAAAACACTTCCTAAGACAACATTCGATAATACTTAAACTAATATTTTATTTGTAAATTATTCATAATTATATATTTATTAGCATTAGGCACACAATCATTTTTAATTTTGTGATAATGATATTAATCAAACCTAATGAATTCTTGAAAGATAACGCTAATTAAAACTGAAGTTGTTAATTATTGAATCCTTCATTATTGAGTTAATTTTAGTCAAGTGCATTGTGTAAATATTTGAGTAAGTGCATACTTGTTTTAAATTAATAATGCATGCTCTATTAAAGTTAAATATATAAGTAATGAAACGAAGTTAAGTTTTCTGTAAATATTTAAGTTCTTTTGAAACTCTTTGAAATGATTAAATGTCAAAGCTCTTAACAGTAATAACAATAAGTAATATAATATAAACAATATTTGAATAAGTTTATTTGAGTGAATATATTTTATATGTGATCGTTAAATTTTTAAATTTCACGTGCAATCGTAACAAACATTTTAACTTCCTGTGTGTCCTGTTTTTATGCAATTAGTTTATTTATTTTATTTTAATTTTCCATGGCGTCATTGCTTAAAGGCAATTTAATGTAAGCAGGAAGAACACGCAAAGTGAAAAGCTAAAATTTCTATTTAAACAGTTACGAACTTTCAGTAAATATTTGCCGTGAGTAAAATGTCCAAGTGGAAGTGGTCAATTCCAATCGGGAAAAACTTTGACACATCTGATGTAACGGATGAATAAAAAAGAAGTTCATAAGAGTCATAAGCGGCTAAGCTGCGCCAAACACAAGAAACTCAAAAGTGAAGAAAGTATGAAGTATGTATGGGTTGCGAAAAAAAGTTTGAGAGGGAGAATTTAGGGTTAAGAACACTATTTTTTATCCAAATCTCATACGCTTAGAATGAATGTTTGCATATTTACCAGAGTATGATAAAAAAGAAATAAAATCGTATTTTTCTATAAAATCGATTTATTGCTACCATCGGGGTCGGTATAACCTGGTTGGCAGGGGGCAGGGCTGACATTCGTGAGAACGGGAGTTTGAATCCAGCTGGCTTATAGTAATAGTGTAGTAAATAGTGACTGGTGCACCTTAAATCTGTCGGGTCACAAAGTTCTTCATGTTCCCACAACAAATTGCACCTCTGGAGGTATTGAATTGTTTCTGACCTTTCTCTAGTTCAGGTCAAAATTACGTTCTGTGGATGAATGAATAGATGTATGAATGTGTCAGCCTTATAAACGGGAGTGACGTATGAGTGTGTCAGTTGTCAAATTCTGGCACCACTGTAAAAAAAAAAAAAAAAAAAAGAAAAACAAATCGTACCCCCAATGTCTTAATGCCCTACGGCAATAACAACATTGACAAAATTTGATAGGATTGCAGGCCATATTTCCTATATTTATTGTTAACACTATTGTTACCATACATACATAAAGAAAAATTACGAAATTTTTTATCAATTTAATACTTTATTTACTAACTGCATGAGAGTAGATGAATCGATTTTGTATTCTGGTTAAGTGTAAAAGCTCATAAGTACAGAGTTTTTATTACAAAGACTTGTTTTTTCCAATTTTGATTGAAACAAAATTAAACAGAGTTTTCCACATTCTTCATTACGAGGAGTTTTTTAAACTCAGTAATATTTATTTAACTCTGATTTAATTAGTTTCGTACATTAATTAGATTTACAAAGTTTATTTGGTTTTCCATTTCTAAATAAATTTAAATTTTGTTTTTTTGTTCATGTTGAATTGTTAAGGTTTAAGGAACTCCTTATTTTCATGGATGCTTTGAACTCCGTGCATTTTAATAATTCTTTTGCAAAAAAAATTTAATTTTTATTCATCTAGCTCTTTTGTCAAAGTCTGTACAAAGAAAAATTTTGAATATGAAGAACAGAATTAAAATATGGCTTTCTTAGTTTTTTAGACGAATAAAATAATGCCGAATAAGAAATCCAATTTCGATTGATATTAAGCAAATAAAAAATATGAAAATATGTCATAAGGGTTGATTTGAAGAACAATTTTTTAAAAAAAATAAATAATTGATTTTAAGAGACAGACACAAGTTTGATTTATATGAAAGAAACAAGTAAACTTTGCATTGCAGTATTAAATGAAATGCATTTCAACTTAAAATAAATATTTTCGGTTAAAATCGAACATTTCTTTTGATTAATGTACAAAAATAAAGATAATTTAATGTGCATTGAAATCAATAACTCTTTTTTAGTGCATGCATGAACAAGTATAAGTATTAAAATGAAACTTATTTGAATGTAAAAAACACCTAACATCATTTTTTACAGTATGGGTACAATATACTTTTAGTTTATCTCATAATGATTATTTATGTTTACTTGCCTTTAATATTAATGTATAATTTGCTGTTAAATGAGCTATTTATTTTTAATACACTATTTTTCTATTGCTGGTTTAAAAAAATTAGCTAAATGTTTCTAAATTCAATATAGAAAAAGGATACCGAATTCAGATTGATTTGCCTTTTGATTTAAGTAGAATTTTAAAACATTGACCTTTAAAAACTGGTTAAAATCAAGAATTTTCATTTACCCATAACTTTTTTCTTTATTTAAACAACAAAAAAATAAATAAAAATATATAATTGATATCTGCTTGCGCAATTTTTTTAAAAGTGTTAAAATGAAGGCCAAATAATTAAACAATATTCTGAAAATATTAAATTTAAATATTGCCAGTGTTAAAGAAAAAAAATCGATTTATTTGAAATAAATTGATATGTTATACAATTTTATGGTTCAATAGAAAATAAACATAATAACCTTTTTATCATAACTCACAACAACATAGTTTGCGAAATTCGAATAATTAAGTCACATAGTATCTAATAAGCTTTTTCACATGAATTTTTCAATAGCTTCAAATATTTAAATCTAATATGTATTGGAACGTAACTTGAAGCTTAATTTATTTTGAGTTAAGTGCGAATGTTGCTAAATTTGTTTATCTACATAATTTTGAGAAATTATAAAAAAAGAACAGTAGCATACAAAACTACCACAATCAAAAATTGAAAGGAATTTTAAAAGTATCGGTTCGATAAATATTCTGTTATTAATCTTATATTCATTAGTTTATGACACTATTAATAATGCATTTCGTCAGAGAGATAGTGAAAACTAATTACTAATTCAGCTAAAACTTGCTCAAATGTGTCTGGCAGTTTTCAGTCGTTAATTTCATATTCATTCACATCGAGTGCGCATGCTCAATAGATATTTGACATATCCATTGGAATACACTGATATTCACGGAAATAAATAACTAATATATATGATATATTATTATGCCAAGATAATTGTGCGTAAATAAAATAAGATAGTAAAATAGTTTGAAGAATGGTTTTTTAATATTTATTCATAAACATCAGTATTTTTTTTCCTTTCTATGATTTCAATATTTAAATTTTTTTTAAAATCAATTTTTTTCTAACTTAATGGAGATTATGAATTGCATTTATTTTTGAATTATTTTTTTAAGTTTCTTATTATTAGGGTTGTCATCACATCCAAAGAAAAATGAGAGCAATGTTAAGTCATAATCACATCACTCAAATCAAATCACTTTCACTTAAATGCTATATAGGCGGCCATATTTGAAATCAGATTGCACCATACATTATCGTGTAATCTACCCAGTTATAAAGAAATATTTTGCACTATAATAAAAATGTTAATAATGTTAACTTACAACAATAACAGCTTTAATGTTACCTTATTAAAGTTGAAGTAAAAGAATGATATGATAGTCCAATGATTTTCAAAATTTCGAACAATGAAGGATAAAATATTTTTTTCATGCCACAATAGATACTTGAATCATTTTAATTTGAGGGAAATAAAATATTACTTTCTAAATCAATTTTCTTCAATTTTTTACTATTAATTATTTTCTGTAATTTTTTTATTTTTAGTCTAGGCAACACCGCCTGCTTACTAACGTTCACTGAGCCCTCACTATAAGAAACAAAATTCAATAAGATTCAAAATTCAATTCAAATTCCTCAAAATTCAAAATTCAAAAAAAAACAACATACTGTATTCTTGCATAGTTTTGGTCAATAAACAATGAAGTGATATTTACGTTTTAAAGAGAGTTGGTGTAAAAGAATAAAAATAGAAATAAATGTAGAAAAGGAAAAAACAAAATTAAAAATATTAAAAATATGACCACTGAAGCCGACGTCTTCAGGGGGTACCGGCACCAGTGGCCAAAAAAACAAAACCTTTTCTATTGAGGAAGAAGGCAAAAGCCTAAAAACCTTCCTCAGTACCCCGAAGGTTTTGTTTAAAAGTCCAGGAGAAAAAAACAAGCAAGACATAAAACTAATACAGAAAAGAAACTCATAAAACTCAACAAAAACTCAAATTCTTCAAAAATAAAAATCAACAGAAAATAAAAACTCACATAAACAAGGTCAGACAGCGAACTCTAAAGCAAACCAAATGAAAAGGAATCACTTAAACCAAAAGAAAAACAACGCCCTCTTTTAAAATGCGCAGATTGAGAAAAAGATAGGTAGAAGTTGTCAAAGAAAATTTACGTCACATATTAATAGAATGCTTAACTGGGGCTGCTCAGTTAAGTCTTGAATTGCGCCCTGTTAAAAGAAATAAAAAAACTAATATTCTTCAATCATTTTCTTAATTAACAAATTAACATTACAAAAATTATAAAGAAAATCATTATTACTCAAATTATTCAAAAAATTATTCACAGCCTCTTGAAAACTTTCAACATTATTGCAAATATTTTTAATCCTAACCAATTGTGAAAAAACTAAATTTTTAAAAATTTTATTACACAAATTAGTATAAAAGTTGCAGAAAAAAATAACTTTAAATTTAAAAGCCTTTCTTTTATCAAAAACACCAATTTTAATAATTTTGTCCACAATAACAATTTTAAAATCTAAATACTCAACATTAAAACAATCCTCATTAGTTTTCTTCAAAACCAAATCTTTAGGATAAATATTATAAATAAAATTATAATTATCACTATTAAACAAAATCAGGTCATCAATATATCTAAAAGCTTTAAAATCATTATTTTCCAGAAATTTAGCTTCAAAAACATGCAAAAATATATTAGCAAAAGCACCAGAAAAGGAATTACCTTGTGGAATTCCAATAATTTGTTTATAAAAATCTAAACCATTAAAAAGAACATTCTCAAAAAGATTAAACCTACACAAATCCAACCAATTAGACTTATCAATTTTCTCATTAAATAAATATTTATCAAAAATGCCATTACAGATATCAATAATCTTTTCGTGTGGTATACTTGTATACAAATTTTCAAAATCAAAAGTATTAATGTTGGATATTTCCTTATTATTAATATAATCCAAAACATCAACATTACTATTAATAACAATATTTTTTTCTTTTTTAATTTTAAGCAAAATAATTTTTAGAAAACTAAAAAACTTTTTACTAACATCAGAATTGTAACAATTAGTACCACACGCTATAAACCTAAATTTAACAGGATTTTTATGAAATTTAACAATAGGAAATAAATATGGAAATTTAATCCTATTTAACCTAAATTTTAATTTTTTACTAAACGCAATAATTCTTTTTTCAACAACCTTCCTATCTACTTTTAATTTTAAATAAGTATTATTTGCGTTATATTCTCCAATAATCAATTGGAGAATATAACGCATTGATTATTGGAGAATATAACGCAAATAATACTTATTTAAAATTAAAAGTAGATAGGAAGGTTGTTGAAAAAAGAATTATTGCGTTTAGTAAAAAATCAAAATTTAGGTTAAATAGGATTAAATTTCCATATTTATTTCCTATTGTTAAATTTCATAAAAATCCTGTTAAATTTAGGTTTATAGCGTGTGGTACTAATTGTTACAATTCTGATGTTAGTAAAAAGTTTTTTAGTTTTCTAAAAATTATTTTGCTTAAAATTAAAAAAGAAAAAAATATTGTTATTAATAGTAATGTTGATGTTTTGGATTATATTAATAATAAGGAAATATCCAACATTAATACTTTTGATTTTGAAAATTTGTATACAAGTATACCACACGAAAAGATTATTGATATCTGTAATGGCATTTTTAATAAATATTTATTTAATGAGAAAATTGATAAGTCTAATTGGTTGGATTTGTGTAGGTTTAATCTTTTTGAGAATGTTCTTTTTAATGGTTTAGATTTTTATAAACAAATTATTGGAATTCCACAAGGTAATTCCTTTTCTGGTGCTTTTGCTAATATATTTTTGCATGTTTTTGAAGCTAAATTTCTGGAAAATAATGATTTTAAAGCTTTTAGATATATTGATGACCTGATTTTGTTTAATAGTGATAATTATAATTTTATTTATAATATTTATCCTAAAGATTTGGTTTTGAAGAAAACTAATGAGGATTGTTTTAATGTTGAGTATTTTGATTTTAAAATTGTTATTGTGGACAAAATTATTAAAATTGGTGTTTTTGATAAAAGAAAGGCTTTTAAATTTAAAGTTATTTTTTTCTGCAACTTTTATACTAATTTGTGTAATAAAATTTTTAAAAATTTAGTTTTTTCACAATTGGTTAGGATTAAAAATATTTGCAATAATGTTGAAAGTTTTCAAGAGGCTGTGAATAATTTTTTGAATAATTTGAGTAATAATGATTTTCCTTATAATTTTTGTAATGTTAATTTGTTAATTAAGAAAATGATTGAAGAATATTAGTTTTTTTTATTTCTTTTAACAGGGCGCAATTCAAGACTTAACTGAGCAGCCCCAGTTAAGCATTCTATTAATATGTGACGTAAATTTTCTTTGACAACTTCTACCTATCTTTTTCTCAATCTGCGCATTTTAAAAGAGGGCGTTGTTTTTCTTTTGGTTTAAGTGATTCCTTTTCATTTGGTTTGCTTTAGAGTTCGCTGTCTGACCTTGTTTATGTGAGTTTTTATTTTCTGTTGATTTTTATTTTTGAAGAATTTGAGTTTTTGATGAGTTTTATGAGTTTCTTTTCTGTATTAGTTTTATGTCTTGCTTGTTTTTTTCTCCTGGACTTTTAACAAAACCTTCGGGGTACTGAGGAAGGTTTTTAGGCTTTTGCCTTCTTCCTCAATAGAAAAGGTTTTGTTTTTTGGCCACTGGTGCCGGTACCCCCTGAAGACGTCGGCTTCAGTGGTCATATTTTTAATATTTTTAATTTTGTTTTTTCCTTTTCTACATTTATTTCTATTTTTATTCTCTCTTTTTTTGAAAATTCTGCTGCTTTTTAGCGCATTTTTTTAAAAGAAGTTTTGTTCATTTTGTTTAGATTTTAATTGTACTCTTTTAGTATTGGTGTAAAAGAGTCCTATTAATTTAACAATAAGTTCTACGATTATAAATTCTGAAGGTAAATGAAACAAATAAAGAAAAAAAAAGTTTATAAAAGTGATAATTTAAAAAGGAATGTAAATAACTAGTTAAACAAACTAATAATTATTTTTAAAATGTAAAGAAATCAAATAAGTTGGCTGCTAGAAAATTTCAAATGTTTATTTTAATCTTCGAGTGTTATACAACTGAAATGGCTATTTAATATTTCGCCAAATGGTGGTAAATTTCACTTTCTTCTCACCAATTAATGAATAACAGAAAAGTTCCAAAATATCGAAGTTCAAACAAATATTTGAATATTTATTTTGTTTCCAAAAAGAATAAAAATTTTTTGTCATCGAATATTATTGATTACTTGCATTTCCTAATTAATTTTCTCTAACCGTCTTGTTATTTACAATAATCTTGTTACAATTATTCAAGTTTATCAGAGCCGTTTAAGATTATAATAAATAATTAAATTTATTTTACTGGATCTATCTGTTCCTTTCTTTCTTAATAGAAAATAGAGTTGACTTTAATTCCAAAACTAACTTTATGTTCTCTGATTGTTTTATAATTTAAATGTTTTTCTTCTGTGGTTACAATAAAAAAATCATTTCGTGTTACAATAAATAAATTTATTTCTAATTTAAGTTAAACCTGTGATTGCCCAAAGGTACTGATTTTGTGCTTTTTTTTAACATACAGCAAATTATAAATTTTTTGTTCTTTCAGTTCATTTAACAGAAAATTTTCTTAGATTTCTATTGAAAAATAATATACTAGGAAAATTAAAACAAAAATACATATTTGTTGTTTCAATTAACATTTCTCTATTTATCATTGCCCTTAAGAAAACAAAATATTTGCGATATTCTAAATACCAACGTAAATCAATATTTTCTTTCAAAATGTCTAATGCGGCAAGATGATTAATGAAGAATGGAACAGAGATAAATTGATTATTGATTTCCAATAAAAAATTCCCTTGCTTCATTAAAAATAATCGTTAGAGAATAAAATTATCTAGTAAGAATATCTCTCGAGTCTAAAAATTTGAATAAAGTTTTTAATTATTTTAATTAATTTCTAGTTAAGAATTTATAAAGGTTTTTTTTTGGCTACGCAGTTTTAGAAAAAATAAATAAATAAAGGTTAAAAACTCTTAACAGTTTTTGTTTGTAAGTTTTCATTTGAGATATTAATAATTCATATTAAACTGAGATGTAGTTCGGAATTATGATTTTTAATATCCTTTAAATATGCTTTGCCATAATTTGGATTTGCCAATATTGTTTTAATTTTTATTTTAAAAGACTCTAATTCTTGAAGTAAATAAGTTAATGAAACATTATTAAAATTATAGTAAAAGTTTTGATTTAATTAGTTCGGAAAAACAAGTAGTAGCAAAAAATAATCGTCAAAAATGAGTGAATATAGTAAACCAAACACCAAAAAGCTTCATATTTTTTCCGAAGCATTTCGCTAAGATTTTGGTAAAATTACAACAAATTTGGTTTCATAATAAGTGATACAATTTGGTATATGTGGTAAAGTTTGATCATTTTATCATGATATCTTAGAGCGTGGTATAAAACTCAGTTATTCGGTTAAGTTTACTTTTCAGCTTTGCATTTCTTTACTAAATGAGTGGTAATAAGAATTATAATTTCAAAAACCAGAATTTCTGGAAATCCATTAGCATAAGAACGAAAAAAATACCAGATGAATGGCTTAAATACCATTTATTATTACTTTTTCTTATCAGAACTATTTATTTATTTATAGTCAGAAATGTCACTACTATACAGAGCGATAATTTTTTCCAAAAGTTTTTCTCCGTATGTAATTACTGCTACAGATTTTAAAATTATTCATTACTCATCAAATTTTTAATAGCAATATTAGTAACACCTATTAGATTAATATTTCTAACCAAATAATATTTGGTGTTCTTTTTTCTTATTTTTGTAATTATACCTTGTTAATTTTGGGTTAGCAAGGTTTGTATAAATATGATTTGAATTAAATGAGTTAAGAATAAAAAAAGGGATTTATCTCATTTTTAATAGAAATTGCTTTATTGCACTAAGAAGACGTTAGATATTCTATTAGTAAATACTATCAAAAATTGCAGAGAATCATAATTGTTTTTTAGATTTCAATTTTATTCTTAACTTTTAATTTCGACCGAAATAAAGCAAGTTAAAATGAATTTTGTATGATCTTATTTTGTGAGTTGCCAAACATTTTAAAGTAAATTTGAACACATTTTTTTTTTAAAAATATAAACACTATTTTTTTTTATACTTTTAACAACACTCTTTAAACGATTTATGAATTGATTACTAGTTAAGCGATAAATAAAGTTTAAAAAAAAAGGCAGTAAACTCACTCTCTTAAATCACTGTTAGAATTAACACTGTTAAATCAATGTCTAAAATTATGGTAAAATAACCAGCAACAGTCTGTCCATCTGATTAACCGTAAAGTTTACGGTAAAGACCTTTACGGCTTTGAAACCATTTGCAACTAACCTGGTTATAAAACATGAATCCAAAACTATGCATTTTTTAACCATTTACAACTACCATGGTTTCAAAACCGTTAAAATAAATTTATCTGGACATAGGAGCTAGGTTTTTCATTTGGTACTGGACACTTGAGAGTGCAGAACACAAATAAGTGAGTGCAGGATATAAGAAACTCTTCGTGTGTTGAAGGATTAGAGCAAATATTGTGATGTCAACGCTGGAACACGAATCACAGTTCCGTCGATCATAAGTCTGACAGATTAGTTCATAAATGCATAATTAATATATCATTAATGTATTAGTGACTTTATTAGGTGGGTTTAGTTGGCGCCATACAATTCTGGTTGTTTAACTGTATTAAACAACCAGAAAGCAATTAATAAACGGTTTTTATCATAGTTAACTGTTTGATTTCAGTCTTATTTAAAGTTGTTTGATTATTTTGTTTGAATATGGTAAAATAACAATTAAATAAATTGTTATTTAATATTTTTTTTCGAGAAATTTCGAACCGTGTTGAATTATTGTTAAGTTTAGTTTATTCGGTAGGTATTTTATTAATGAAACTATCAAAGGCTATTAGATAAGCTAACAATAAATACGTTTATTTAGTATGATATTTATGATTTATCAGTGACTTTAGTAAATTTCGATAAAAAATTTTATTGAAATTTTGAATTGCAATTGATTTTAATTTTGATAGTTTATATGTTTTCTTTACATTTTGAAATATTATTTCGTTCATTTAAAACATCTTCAATTAATCTTTTAAGAAATATAAAAACCAGCCTAGTGATTATTGAAGTATTTTCGGAGTAATAGTTCTTTTAACAAAAGATATTTTATTACATGTAAATAAATTTACTGTCTATACTTGATCAGATAGACTTTAACTCATGCCAACAATGAATAGAATAATTTCTTTGTGGGCTCTGAATTATTTAAAAACAGCTCACGAGGACGCTATATCATGGGAGAAATCATTCATGGCAGATTTTCTTTCACCTATTAGTAATTTATGTATAGAAAAATTGAGCTCAGGTGAATCAACATTTAAACCATGAAATTTTAAATGCTGAAAAATTATTTCAAATTATTAAACTGCAAAAAAATTATTGCAGCGTTACTTCTCTCTCAACATTATTCAGATTAATCCTGTCATAATTTGTTTGATATTCTAGAAAAAAAAAAATTCAAATTTCAACATTTAAAACTTCGTGGTTTATTCTAGGCTTACTTTTACTTTTCTGTAAACTTTTAAAATATTAAAGGTGATGAAATAACTGAATTTATCAGGAATAGTTTCCTCTTGGTATAGCTTCCTCTAAAAGAAATCTTCAGTTTCTAAAAAGATTCTCTCACTTTTTTTTGCAATTTTTCAATACGAACATGGCGATAATAAAATGTTTGCGATGGGAAAAAAAGTATGGTCAAAACTACCATAATATGGCGGAAATTATCGTATTTCTGGCTCTATGGAAACCACAAAAATCTTGGTGATTTTTACAAAAGTGCTGCAGTAACGATTTTGGTGAAATTAATAATAAAATATAGTATTGTAATTTGTGATTAAATTTGGTAATTTAGGTAAAATTTGGAAATATTATCTTGATACCTTAGAGCATGTCATAAATATCATTTATTCAGTTAAATTTACTTTTTAGTTTTGCAAATTTTACTAAATGGGTGGTTATAAGGACTATAATTTTGATAGCCAGAATTACCATAAGAATGGATTAAATAATGGAATACCATAAGAATGATTTAAATACCATGCATTTTGGTTTTATTACCGAAATTATGTTTTTTTTTTATTACCCTTAACGTCCTTACTATACAGCATGGTCATTTACCAGTTTTTTTCTCCGTGTATTATCTTTCGCTACCGAGAATCAAACAGGCATGAACGAGTTTACACGCGTGACATCATTTGAAATTATGACGTGGTCAGAGAATATGCTTGTCGATTTGTACATTTCTAAAAAATAAAAAAAATAAATACTTCCTACCCCAAGCAGTTGTTTGTCAAAAAAGTCAAAATAGTTTACATGGTTATATTTCTTTCAAAAATTCCATTTATTTATATTTTTTTCCTCTTACGACAATAAGTTTATAGTATTTGAAGACATACATCCTTAGGTGTCATAAAAATGGTTACTCTAGAAATTTGTTCTTTTTATAGTCTACAGGTCATGCAATTTTTACAACTTGCATATAAAACGGCGAATTACTAAACCTCACAAAACTGTGATTCGGGTTTAAATTCTTAAAGCTGATGCTTCTTTCAAACAGTTTCTACTCGAATTTTTCCATCATCCTCTCAAAAATGACATTTTCTTCTGAAAAAACTATGAATATTTTATCTCATGAAAAGAAGGGATTGTATACAGGGAAGAGTGTATTATATATCTCGTTGCTTGAAGGCTATATATAGCATAGTTTTTATGGTTCGACATTGAGATTGTTGAAGTTTAATCTCCATCTTGAGTGTGTATTCTTGCTTATTTTTTAAAGATTGTTGACTCGTATATTTTTTTTCCTGTTACATTACAAAAAAAAAAAAAATAATAATTTACAACTTCATTCCAAACATACATATTCTTCACAAAATATAGACAAGTGAGTAAAATATATATTTAAAATCATGATTTTACTAGGGCTAAGACCCTGCTCGCTGGTGCTCACCATCCACGATGATTGCTTCATAATAATTGTTGTTTTTTTTGGAATAAAATAGTTCTTTCTTCAAGATAAAATTATTAATTTAAAATATCTGTACATGTGGTGAAAGAGCTTTCCACTATGTCAACATTCATTTATTAGAAGGGACCCCAAAATTGAATCGAGTTAGCATATCTTATATAATAGTGAATAGGTAGTTAATAATTGTAGTGATAGTTACGCCACAAAGATCCCCCATCAGAAGTTTCATCATTTTTAGAATTTGATGAACGTAAACCACTAGTTGCTATCTTTACGAAAGACCGAGAGAGTTGTATTAAGTTCACCGGATATTGAGCGCTTGTGGTGAGAACTGTATTAAGTTCACCAAGTTTTAGAGTTTGTCGTGAAAGCTGTATTAGGTTCACGGTTGTGTGTGTGTGGTTTCTCAAATGTTGTTATTAGCAGTCGAGCGTGTGCAGGATCCCGTTGAGTATATAGATGAGACTGTGTTAATGAGGCAGAGAAGCAACAGCACGAGAAGGACGATGACGCAGTCACAAATAGCGAGTCAACAGTTAAATGTAGACCATTTATCGAGGTGGGAGTTACTTTCTATGAAGACGAGTTCATATCACGTCCGTAGTTTGCCAGTGTTGGGAGAGAAGTAATCTACAATAACAACCTTCATTTATAAAGAGGTACCCCTAGATTAAATCGAGTTAGCATGTTTTATATACTAGTGAATTGATATTTAATAATTGTAGTGGTAGTTACGCCACATACTAAAACGAACTCTGTTTACTCACGCTTGTGCCTCCACTTCCAAATATTTCCCTTATGATTCCATAAAGATGTATTGATGAGTAGTATTTTTAAAATAACATTTTTAAAATAACATTTAAAATTAAAAATCTATTGTTATAAAAAATTTGGTGAGATTACAACCGTAATTTAATATTTTCGTATATCAAATGGACTGATATATATATAATTTTTGCAATCATCACATTGTACATAAACCTAATTGTCTAATTCTGAATAATTTAACAAATTTCTTTAACTGCAGTATATTAATATAATTTACACAAAAAATGCTAAATGGTTTATAAGATTATAATCGATTTAAAAAACTTTATCTTAAAATGTAGCGTAGAGTTGCGTTCTTTTTCTTGTTTATAGTAAAATTTATCATTTTGTAGAACTGAAAAATGTAACTGAAACAATGCATGGCGAATTGTAGGAATAAAATCTTTAAATGTAAGATAAAAGATTTAGAATTGTTCATATTAATGATTCTACACAAACGCACAATATGAGAAAATTTCAAAACACAAATATAACTTAATTCAATCTGGATTTAAAATTTTCATTAAAATGAATGAAAAAGCACAACCTTAAAATTGTAAATATTGTGACATTGATATAAAACTATAATACTTATCATTATAATCCACTCTGACGTACTCCTGATGCTTTTTTTAAAGTTTATTTTCGCTTTTTAGGCCACTTAGCTCCCTAGGAATGAGTGAAAGGAGAAAATAGTTTGTTAATACCATAAATTTATATAGCTGACACTCCAATGTTTATAATTTAATGTCTCTGTCCAATTTTTTTTATTTATTTTTATTTCTATATGATTATATTTAAAGAAAGAATAATACTTCTCTGTGATTCATTGTGTATAAAGTTGGCTTTTTGGTTCATATAAAAAAATAATGAATAAAAGTAGCAATGAAGGAATTTATGCTAATCTCTTGAATTTTTGTACATGTTATGCAGGAAGAAATATAATTTTTCTTAGAAATATAAAAATGAAATTTAAAATTTAAATATAAAATTTTCTAATCAATTCAAACTCCGTATCTTGGATTTTGGTTCTGTACTTGTCGCATTTTTATTTATTTCTGTGTATTTCATTCTGCCTCAAAATTTACAATATAATGTGACAAATAACACCTCTTCATACGTATTCTATGCATATTGATTATATTATTTTACGCAGGTTTGAACAGCTTTTTAGGTTTTCGGGTTTTTCGAAAAGAAAATAGTTGTGTTTGAAAGAGATGTTAGAGTTCTTATGTAAATGCGTAGAGTTTTTGAAACTTAAATTAAAAATCATATTTTAAACTTTCAGAGAATTCGCTTAATGTCATTTTGTTACGATTTGTAAGAATATTCAGGCGATGTATACAAAGTACGATTGGGAAATTTAAGACCCATTTGGTGTCACCCATTCTTCTGAATTATTAAAAATATTAAATAACTTAAACAGAAATAACTGTAACTTTAAGGATAAACTTTGGTTAATTTAGTCCTTCATCAAAATCGAGATTTTTTAACAAGTTGCAAAAATAATGAGAAGTCTTTACCCTGAATCACCATGGCAGGGTAAAAATATTAGTAAATTAAAAAACTATTTATAAGTAGAAAATTTAATATTTTTATTGAAAAGTTTGATTAATTTAGTTATTCGAAGGAATATCCCTCAGAAATCAGTATGCGAACACCTAAATTTTTATTGCTTTCTTGACTTTAGAATTTCAAAAGAATTTCTTTCAGGTATTTTATTTGATGCTGTTTGAATAGATTTATCAAAAATATTGGGACTTATTACGCAAAATATGATGGAAAAATGATAATTTTTATTAACTTAGTCAATTTGAAATTGTTAATAGAAATAGAAAACTATTTAAAAAATACGGAAAACTATTATTTTGAGGACAAAGTTGCGTTAATTAGTACTTCAGAGAAATTGTGCACATAAATTGAAAAATCAGCGCCACTTTGATATCTGAAATCATTTAAATTTTAATCATTTTCTAGATTTTGGAATTTAAATTGATTTTTCGAGAAGTTGCGTTAAATGTAATTTTATTAGAATTCACAGGAATATTGAAATTTCTATTCTGGAAAATAGTAACGCTATTTAAAACTGCTGAGGCATTTCGAATAAATTCGATTTGAATATATAATCTTCAAAGGAATTTGTAAAAGGAATGCCTTTTTAAATTTTACAATCGGAAAAAGAATAGTGATTTCAAAGTTGCAAGGATAAAAGCAGAACTGTAGATTTTTATTTAAAATTTAGAGCCTCTTTTTGAAAATGGTTCTAAAAATGTTAATAAGAGGAAAAAGACATTTCTGTGACAAAAAATTAAAAAAATTAATGCTAACTATTTATTTAAAAAAAATATTAATAATAAAATGTATCACGCGCTCGATTGATAATCTTGCATTATTTATTTAAAAGTTTAAATAAAATTAATTTGTTTCAATGTCAAACGGAAAATTTTCCAAATTTTAATTATTTTTTGTAATCAGGAGTTGCTTTCCTGTTTTTTTTCAAGAACCTGTTTTTTTAAGAGTCAATTAGGGTTGGATACTTGACATTTTTTATTTTTCTGAAAATTGCAGGATAGATAAAAACTAGTAGACATGTGTTTTTCTACTTTTCTGAATTTTTTTTATATTTTCTTTATAAATTTGGAGGTCAAGGCTGAAGTTTCTCTAAAATTTGAGAAAAACACATAAATTTACTCAAAGGGATAATTTTTTTAAATGACTAAATCACGGCACTGACCGTTATTTTATGTTCTAAAACTTCCCTACTAGCTATTAAAGACATATATACTTTCAGTGGACCTTTGCATCAAGTGGCCAAGAGTTGTCGAGAAAATGCTATTTTCTTACATGCCATCTACTAGTGCTAATCTACTAGTTTAATGTACTACTCTTATCCACTAGTGCTAAAAGTGAACTACCAAAGTATATGTTTCTGTGGATACATACTTATGGGTAGCACCTAAAAAATTGACATATGTGTGCGTACAAAATAAAAATCAGACCTTCCTAAGTAACTTTTGATTTTATGATGAGATCTTTACGTTCCAGGACTCAAATTTAATGGTTTGAGAGGATGACCTCGTATATGGTCAATAATTAATGTAGACGATATTAGTTTCTATTCTAAGTTACGAAATCAAACACAAAAACGTACTTTCTCTAAAAAAAACTCCTACTTTTTTTCGACGGAATCGGATTTCTGACTCCAAAAAGAATATAGGGGTTGGTCAGAAAAGTCGTCTTAAGTTTGACCCCTTAATGATAATTTTCGTTTTGAGTATTTCACTATATCTCGAGAAATTAAGCGAATTAAAAATTTTTTGCACAAAATTTTAAAAATAGCTTTTCCAAATGTAATTCCATGTTAAATGTAGCTTTTAGTAAATATTTATTATTTTTTTATTATTTTATTCAGTAATAGTCAAAAAATTTATGAATTTTAAGGCATAAAATTTTTTACATCATTATAAATAATTTAACTTTAAATGGCAAAATACAAAATCTGAGCCAAATCGATCAAATAGTTTCGGAAAGATCAAATTTTAAAAATGCGACTTTTTCAAAATTTGATTGAAATTTTCCCCCCATGGAATTTCATATGCTTTTAGCTCTTGTTGTTGTTAGTTTTATATTTTTAATAGCATTTTAAATACAATTTGAAAAAGTTTCGTCTAAGTAGCTATTTATCTTAAAAAGCAACTTAGGTCATCTTAGATTTTTATAGTACTAACTAACAATTATTTTTAACAAGAATGTAGAAATATTTTCGAAATAATAGAAATTATTTCAAAATATTTATAAGTTTCTTAAGGTGGTTCAGGGTTGTTTCATTTGCAAAAGTGTTTTTAAAATTTTAATTTTAATTTTTGATTGATTAACTGTCAAAACAATGTTTAAAAATGTTAGGGATATTAACAATATATGTAGAATTTCGCTTATCTAAACTGGTACAGTCATAAAGGTTAAAATTCATTAAGCTTTCAATCATAGTTTTGATATTGTAATGCTGAGAATATTAAAAAGTACCATAGTGCTAATGATTTGTGATAAAATTACTACATTATTGTGTATTTAGTTTAAAAAAAATAAATATTTAAATAAATTAATTTTTAATACTTTCATTAAAAAAAATATATTATATCGAAGCACCTTATATTATATCGAAGCATTTTACAGAAAATTCCATTTAAAAAATTGTGATAAAAATAATGTTTTTACAGCCCATTATACTAAGTATGTTAAGAAAAACAACTCGAACAACTTTTTCACAACAACGTCTTATAAATGAAAAATAATAAAATATCTCATTAAAAATATCTTATCAAAGTAATCTTATGCTTGAAAATTGTATGTATAAGCTGAAGAATTTAGAGAATTCAGAGTTAAGAGAGGTTTTTAGAAAAATATTTTTTAAGTTTTTTATTTTAGAAAAGCTTTCTATTAAAGAAACTCTTTATTTTAGAAAATCTTTTTTTTTTTTTAATCTGCCATTTTTTTATTTGCAAAATTACAATATAGAAATATTTTTCAGATCAAGGACAAATACTATATGTTATGTAGGAGGTAAAAGAATATTTTTAAATTTAAATAGGACTTCACTGCTAAATGAGGTATAATCGAGAAAATATATTATATTTTCTTAAAATAAATGATTCTTCATAAATTATCATAAATTTTTAAATTTATCTGTCTACACAATTGACAGGCAAATAGTAACATTGCCAGCCAATGATGTTTAAAACAAATGAAACTATAAGTTTCATTGAAATTTTTTTTTTTAAAATTTAACCACATTTTTGCAATAACACATTATTAAAGCAGTATTTATAAGCATGGTACTATTTATTAGTATATATAAAACTCCATTCACACTGAAAAAAATTGTGGATCAAATTATGGTAAAAAGTGCTGGCTCTCATGCTTCCTGCACTTTTTATTGCACAATTCATTTTTATAGGAACATAATAGGGAACAAAAAATCTAATGAACTGTAATTTTTACAGAAATAATTACCATAAGATAACTGAATAACTCTAATTCAAATAAATATTATAGCAAAAACTACGGTAGAATATTTTATGGTAAATATGGATTTTATGTTAAAATAGAAATAGAAAATGAATTTTACGGTAAAGTGGATTTTGTGATAATGCTTAACTCAATAACTCAATAATAAAACTCAAAGTGTAATTTGACCCGAAATGTTTTATAGTGCAACTGGTGTTATGTTTTATGTCAAATTAATTAATATCTCATGAAAAAACTTTTTTGAAATTTTTTATTTACTATCTCTATAACGGATCTATCTCTACTATAGCGGATATTTACGGTAAAATGGATTTTAAGGCCCTCAAAGTGGCACAGTAATGGATTTTAAAAATGGATTTTACTGTAATTTGATCCGGAATTTTTTAAAGTGCAACTGATGTTTTGTTTGATATAAATATTATCAATATATCATAAAAATACCTTCTTAAAGTCTTTTATTAACCATTCCTTTACCATCTTGTAAAAAAAGTCTAAATAAAATATCTCATAAAAACGTTTTATTATTAGCTTATACTAGAAATACCTAATTTTAAACCTCATTTCAAAGATATCATTAAAAACTATATCTAAGTAGAGACATTTTAGACTTTGACAGCGTTTTAAACCATAAAAATAAATTTTAATACGATTTAAAGTCTAAAACTCATTTTATTTACTCAAACTTACATCTCAAATCAATATTTCATAAAAATACCTTTTAAAATTGGTTATTAATCCCCTCTTTAACATCTTGTTTAAAACATCTAAACATAGAATATTTCATCAAAAACTTGCACCAGAAATATCTCTCTTTAAACATGATTTTCAAAATATCATTAAAAATTTTATACCCGAGCAGAAACATTTCAGACTTTGAGAGCGTTTTAAACCATAAAAATTAATTTTAATACTTTTTAAAATCTGAAACTCATTTTATACATGCTCAAACTTATGATCAAAATATTGCTTTACAAAAATGTTTCAAAAGTTTTTAGGAATTTTATTTTAGGAAAATAAAATGATTTTCAAACATGATTTGGAAGTAGTATTCTGTATTTAAAAAATAAATGTATTTCTCGAAAAATATTATTCTGAAATGGCATAAAAATAAATAAAAAGTATTTAAATAATGATTTCATTGTGAAATTCTCAATGCGCTGCCACTTGGCCAACTTAAATTTGTAAGAAAAAAATATGTGACACTATTGTTACAGTCAGAGCTAAAGAAATGCATAAATATGAATTGAATATATATATACTGAACGTATGTATATGAACTGAATAAAACAAAGATACTTTAAAATATAAATTACTTTGCGAGTTTCGGTAAAATTGAAAGGAAACTGAATTTCTTTAACATTTCTTCAGTTTTCAAAAAACTGAAAAAAGTAACTTGAAAGTAAACGAAGTTTCTTCGGAAATATTACGAGCTGTTTCTTTGAATTCAATTTTCCTCTCATTTCCGTCTCAAATTTACAGTTCTTTCAAAATGACAAATAAAATTTTCTCCAGGAAAAGGAATTGATATAATTTAAGGCAAAAATCCAGAGAGCAAAATTCAGTACGGTATTCGATTTATCCCGAGAAAAATATCGTTTTAAAAAAGAGAAGCCTGACCCAGCAATTTTTTTTTTGTCGTTTGCGATTTTACGAATTTGCTTAAAATCCCTGTTGCGTACAGTTAGGGTAAAAATTTCCATAGCTTCATGAAACCTAGATTAAATTTTTTAAATTGAGTGTTGTTTAGTGCATCGTTAAAATTCGAAACTTTGCCTTAGAAAAAGAAATGTAAAAAACATTTTTATGAACATTTGAAAATATTAATTTTTCTCTGTTAGAGATTAAATAATGATTAAGGATAAAATACTTTATTGATTAAATCATTGACTAAATCACTGTATTTTGTTTCTACGTACAATCTATTAACGTACAATGTATTAAGAGATACCTTCTTCTTTAAGAAACAAACGATCAACAATCGTACAGTCCTCCTATGATGTCTTAGCAGAACGTGAATATTTCTTACCCCCTTCTTTTCTCTTTAATTTATTTCCCCATTGAATTTGGCGGGAAGGATCTTTAGGGAATTCAAACATCTTAATTTCAGATAACAAATTAGTGCTTCAACGCAGAGTGCATCCAAAAGCAGTACAACTCTCGCCACTTGCGCACGAATATTTCGCCATCGAAAACAAAGAATTAAAAAAAAAAAAAAGTCGAAAGATGATGTTGAAATAACAAACAAACAAAGAATAATACAAGCGAATCTTTTACCGGAAGTTGAAACAACCTCTCCATTTACTGCCCCCCTACTATTGAAAACACGAGACACGGTGGAATATAAAGTCAATATTGGTGAATTTAAATATAGTACACTCACGATTATCCGTGCTCATTCCGGTGTCAACAAAAAATTTAAAGAGAAACTCTTTCAAGATTAAAAAAATTTGATTTATGAAGATATAACACTACCAAATTTTTGGAAGCAATATTCGTTATTGGATTGCAGTATATGGAATATCAGCGGCATGGTCAAATGCAAAATCGTTTACATATTCACGTTCGTGGAGAAAGATCATACCTCTTGTTGAATAATCTTCTTCAGATATTCAAGAAGAATATGATAATAGTATTCTTGAACAAGCAAAAGAAATCAAAGGTTTCGAAATTCTTGATGAAGAAAATTTAGAAGATTGGTTTCAAAGTGAGCCTGGCTTCCAGTATTTGACAGATGAAGACATCGACATGTTGTTAAATCAAATAGTGATGATAGTAACAGATGCAGAATATGTAGTAAATGAGGGAAATACAATTTCTCATTCTGCTGCTCTGTGGAAACTTTATTATTAGATTATATGGGAGGATTTGATAAGGGTGACATTACTGCGGTTCGTAAAATATGTGACAATATATGGCGCATTACTCATTTTTTTCAAAGGAAAATTCCTAGTTTGATGTTATACAGCATGCAAATGTCAGTAATTTATATATTTTTTGTATTGATATTGATTTTTTCTTTAATAAAAGGGGTTTTCGGATTATCCGTGTTTTTTGATTGTCCGTGCGACCTGTCCCAGTGATTAATCTGGATAATCGGGAGTGCACCGCACATCTATAAATTGTATAAAATAAAATGTGGCTATTTGTGCCTGGTTCCAGCGCAGCTAATATATATTCATTTTCTTAAGTGACGAGGTTTACGTCTGAGCACTTAACTAATTTCACATCACAAGAAGGGAAAGAAAATGCACACTAGATGTATGCACATGTTTAAACATCTAAGAATGTCCAAAGTTAATTTTCAACTTTCCGTGCCATGCTTCAATCTGCCACGCAAAAAGAAATTTTTTTTAAAAAATGACTTACTGTAAGTCATTCAAGAAATTTTAAACAAATTTAAATTTGTCTTTTAAAATATTTTAAGAGCGTTCCTTCTGTGGTATTTTCATAGCACATATTAATATGAAAATAATGAGTTGTTTTACTATGATAAATTTATAAAAGTAATGTAAAATTACTACAGTATTCGTTCACTACTTTGTAGGGTTAAGAACTGTAGACATAAATGGCCAATTCATCTGGCTAACGTCTTCACTGTTAAAATTTTCATTCTAAAATTATGGTAAAATAACTGGCAGCTGTCTGTCCATATGATTAACCGTAAAGTTTACGGTAAAGAAATTTTTTTTCCTTTATGGTTTTGAAACCATTTACAACTAGTATGGTTATAAAACCATGAATACAAAACTATACGTTTTTTCTAACCAAT
The DNA here is from genome assembly GCA_949128135.1 of Parasteatoda lunata. Lineage (NCBI taxonomy): Eukaryota > Metazoa > Arthropoda > Arachnida > Araneae > Theridiidae > Parasteatoda > Parasteatoda lunata. The sequence continues at coordinate 36,527,233 of OX421973.1, read as the reverse complement.
TACAACTAGCATTTTTCAAAAACGTAAAAAAAAAAACAATTTATTATTTAACTAGACACAGGAGCTCGGCTTTTCGTAAGGTAATAGACATTGGAGAGTGTCGGAGACTGGAAATTCTTTATGTGTTGAAGGGAAGGAAATATTGTGGTGTCATCACTAGGACTCGAACTCCAGTTCTGCCGACAGATAAGCCCGCTGGGCTATGATAGGCACGCATTTGCAAAGAACTAAATATAAATATATATATATATATATATATATATATATATATATATATTATATATATATAGGTCGTATGTCAGGTCGTTCGATTTGGTGCGATGAAATTCTGGTTGTTTAACCGTATTGGGCGAAAGCAGTAAATAAACAGTTTTTCTAAAACTTAACAGTTTTATTACAATTTTATTTATGGTTATTTGATTGTTTTGATTAAATACGGTAAAATAACCATTCAATAAATTGTTATTGAACCATTTTTTCCGAGAAATTTTCAACAGTGTTTAACATCCAGAAAATTTACAACCAGATGAGCATTATGTGATCACTCAGTTTTTTTTATTGAAATGAAATGAAGACCAATTGCATGTTTGAAAAGGTAAATATAAAAATCTAATATCTCAGTCATATACTTTAGATTCGTCAAAATATTTCATTCATCGCATCAAATATATCAAATATATTGTGGAAATTTACTCGATCTTTCAACATGTTACCTGCTTAATCTTTCAGGATCTTACCTGCTTAAACCATTAAAGCCACTGCTACACGGAGAAAAAAAAAATCTAGTAAATTAACCGTACTGCACGGAAGTGATGATATTGGTAAAAAAAACCCCATAAACTATAATTCTGGTTAATAAAACCAAAGTATACGGTACTTAAACCATTAATTTGGAAGTTTTTCTGTACATATATGATAACGGTTTACCGGAAATTCTGTTTTCTAATTTACAAATTATTTCACCTTTATTTGCCACATACTAAAAAAGCTATATTTTACAATTAATTTAAGCAAAATTATAATCAAAGCGCTTCGGTCAAAATCACCGAGCTTTTTGATGTTCTCATAGAGCCAGAAACACGGTAAGTTTTACCATAATCCGACATTTTGGATCATATTTTGTCTTCTTAGCATACCATAAAGATAAGTCCTTCAGATATGAGAGGGCAGATAGCTCATGTTTTTCTATGGAAGAAAGTGTACATGACTACATGCACACTATCTCCTTCAATGTCAAAATGGCATAATGGTATGGTCTATATCTTCCAATGTCAAAATGGTCTAAGGGTATGGTCTATATCTCCTCCAACGTCAAAATGGTCTAATGGTAGGGTCTATATATCCTCCAACGTCAAAATGGTCTAATGGTATGGTCTATATCTCTTCCAACGTCAAAATGGTCTAATGGTATAGTCCATATATCCCCCAATGTCAAAATGGTCTAATGGTATGGTCTATATCTCCTCCAATGTCAAAATGGTCAAATGGTATGGTCTATATCTCCTCCAATGTCAAAATGGTATAACGGTATGGTCTATATCTCCTCCAATGTCAAAATGGTCTAATGGTATGGTCTATATCTCCTCCAATGTCAAAATGGTCTAATGGTATGGTCTATATTTCCTCCAATGTCAAAATGGTCTAAAGGTATGGTCTATATCTCCTCCAATGTCAGAATTGTCTAATGATATGGTCTGGGTGATATCTTTCTAGCAGCCATTCAGGTTAGCAGGAACCATTCAGGAACCAACCAGGTTAGTTCCTGTTAACCTCTTGTATAACATGTGAAAGCAATTGCCGCAAGATATTTTAAGCTGCTTATTTCTAATATGAAAACACTGTTTGAGTTGGTTTATTCTTTAAAGACTCTATTCTAGTCATCTTCTATTAACACTTTTTATTTGTTTCTGTATCCACAGTTTCATACCTTCCGATTCTGATGAGTGATAATCACGATCTTAAGTGTGTATCACAACTATTAATTGGTTATACGACATTTTTGTATTATATCATGTTTAAAGACCATTCAATTAAAATCTGTTTAGTAATGGAGATAATCGAACAAATTTGATAATTAACTTACTTTTTAACTCAAGTGTTAACAGTACACCAGGTGTTGAAATTCATACGGAATTTGAAACTCGTATCGAATATAAAGATTAAGGATTAAACAAATGTAATCAGTATTGAATTAGGATTATAAACTGCATTGATTTTAAAAAAAAGTACAGTTTAATGATTTTCAAGCAGTATTTTAATTAATTAAAAAGGCAATTAACTCAGAGCGACGATTTAGATTGACAACATTTCCGCCTTTCATTATTAGGAGTAATGCTTAATTTATTTGCATTGTTAAACTTTATAATTTTCCTTTCTTTTTATTACCAATAACAAAAGAACCGTGACTAAAAGAACTTTTAAATCCGAACATAAATTTGATTAAAATGTGAGCATTTTGGAAAGAAGGAATTTCAGATTCCATTTTATCTCATAAGTTTGTTTCGCTCAAATAATCACGCTATTTTCTCCTCGTCTCTTTTGTTCTTCACTAAGCATTTAAACCAGAATGAAAACAGTTAAATATAATTGAAGTAGTTAACTTTTATGCGCTTTTTACTTTCAAAAGTGCTTAATATCAAGAAAAACATATTTACAATATATGCAGATAGGTGAATTCTTATAAATGCATTCTATTTATGTAAATGTAACAAAATGCATTTTTGTTTTTATATCAGAACTATTAAAAATTAATAGCTAATATTCGGTTACAATTTTGACTTCTAAGAATGCTTGGCGTGATTAAAAATCTTTTTCGGGAAAAGTGTTCAAGTATAATAATTAGGATTCAGGATAATGTCAAGCATTTTTTTCTCATTTGAGCTACTTTTAATCTATTTTTTCTATCTAATAATATGTATTTTTTTCAATAATGTGAATGGTTTCTGAATTAAAAAGCATTTTTTCTGTTTAATAACTTGTATTTTGTTTTTATAAATAGCATAGTTTATGGCTTTAAGGTCTTAAATCACATTTTCTCAAAATGGTATTCGGAAGTTTTTCAATACTCAGCGTAGTCCTCCATGGCTTTAAGTCTATTGTAAATAAATTCACCTGATATAATAAACTGCATTACTTTTAATAATGAGTGTAATTCATGAGTTTAAATATCATTAGGATCCCACACTTGATATGATAATATGCATTTTTTCATTAATTTTCTTAGTCAGGAGCCCGGGGTTTGAATCCCAGCAATGGCTGGTTGATAGGAATTACACACTCGGCTCGCATCGACCACAGAGCTGACGTAAAAAATATCCTTAGTGGTAAACGGAGTATGAGTTAGAGTCCCCTTGCTGTCACCGTGGGGATTTTCCGTGGTTTCCCTCTCCATGTAACACAAATTTCTTTTAGTTCCACCAAAAAGTCGTCCACGAAGGCGAATTTCTTCCAATACTCGATACAGGAGTTCTCTTGTCTTCTGGATTGGGTTCACCATTAGTAGTCATAAAACTAAATTATTTGGTAGGCTGTTCAACGACGTTATACAATAAAATAATGGTCATAATCCATTGTTTGGAAAGATTCTTAAGACATTTCTCTGACATTCATAAGAATGTTTCCAAATTATATTATAATTGAATTTTTCTTTTAAATTAGAACTCACTGCTTTTAGTTTAATTTGTAAGTTCACTTTTCTAAAGTTCTAAAAGATGCTTCTTTGCTATAATAATATGCATTTTCTTATAACGATGAAGTTTATGGTTATAAGTTTTTTAAAAGCTTTTCTCTGTTATAGAAATAATCATTATTTTTTACAAAAACAGGTTAATGGCTTGAAGGCACTCTTAATGTATATAATTTAATAATTGGCAAATATTTCAATAAGCGTAGTATAGAGTGCTATATGCACTTAATCGATATTTTTTCATTAATCATAGTATATAACTCGAAGCTAGTTTCTTTAAAAGTGTTTCCCTAACATACTTCTAAATCTTCAAACATACTTAAATCTTTCTTATACTTAATTATTTCTTTAAAAAAATAAAACTTTTGGTTTTGGTTTCTTATGTTTAAAGATCTAAGCCGTCAAAATGCATTTGCTGAAATGAAGCGATACTAAAACGAGTTATCTTTTATAACAATAAGGATTTATTGAAATGAGGCAATACTAAAACAAGTTATCTATTATAACATCAAGGAGTTTCCTTAGGTGAAGCATAATTGGGTCTTTTTTAAATAATGGTATAGATTGTTTTTAGATTGTATAAAAAAAGATTTAACGATTTAATTCCGGATTTTTTAAAGTTAATGTAATAATTAAAACACTTATCAGCACACTTAAAAAAGAGTATAGTCAAAACTACTAGAATATGATAAAATTCATCGAGTTTTTGGTTCGATGAAAACACTAAAAATCTCGGTAATTTTTATCAAAGTGCTTTGGTAATGAATTTAGTAAAATTAACAATAAAATATAAAATTAAGAATTTTAATATATGAAACAATTTGGCAAATGTGGTAAAATATGTTAATTTTATCTTGATAACTTAGACTTGGAACTGCACATAAAACCATTTATTCGGTTAAATTTACTTTTCAGTTTTGTATTTACTAAATGTTTGTTAATAAGAACTAAATATTTGAGAACCAGAATTTCTGATAAACCGCCACCATATGAACGGAAAAGTTATCAAATGAATGGCTTAAACACCGTATATTTTGATTTACATTAATAGAATTGCAGTTTTTTTAAGGCAGACATGTAATTATCATAATAATTTTACCACAATTTTTTGTCTCCGGGAAGGTATCACTCGTCTTGATCATAGCTTGAATTAAGTAATTTTATTTTATTTCTTTTTCAATGTTATAGCAATTAATATTTAATGGTACTTTTAAGTCATTTGGCAGCATTTCGAAATATTTTTGGGGACAATTTTCTATCCCTAGTGATTTGCAATAGATAATATTTAGGAGCATGAATATTTAATTCTTCAAAAAAAAAAATCTTTTTTTGAAGCCAGAGACCCGAATGACGTCGTAAAGCCATTTTGAGGTAAATAAAAGCTTTAAAATGAAGCTTTTGATATTTAAATGTGTTTTGATATTGACGTTGCATTTAGTAATTGATAATTTCCTTTTACCCTTAAATTTCATAAAACCTTCTAGCAATCGAGTGTCCTCTTAGTAGTAGACTATTTTGTATGTACTTATTTGTAAATAGAAATGAAATTACTTAAAATTTGCCCAACTTCAACTAAATGCTTTAATGTTATATCAGTTTTTTCAGAGATACATTGGTTATTTAAATTTTATAGAAAACAATGAGCGTACTTTTAATCCCCAGTAGAATAAAATCGAACGATTTTTCTTTCAAAAATTACATTGCTAACGATTGAGTTCAATTTAGAAGTAAGAATTTATTTAGAGAAAAAATATCGAATGGAACTATTCCTAAAAATTTCTTTAAAATAATAGAATAAGATTTTATAAGTACAGAACAGTGAAATTGGAAAAAATTAAATAGATTTTTACTGAATATAAATATCATAAATAGAAAAAGTTAAAGGGCAAGCGAAGATTCTCTGTCTTAATAAAGTTACATAGAATATAAAAAAGGCAGAAAACATTTTTACTTTCATTAATGTCCAAGTAATCTTATAATTATTCTTCTCATCGTGAAATAACGACATCTAAATTAGTCTTCGAAATAATTAAGCATAATTATCATATCCCGTCTCCGGCAGTTCTATACGGATAATTAATGCAGCTAGTCTTATAACGACTTTAAGAACAAAACCATATTTTTTGTTCCATTTACATACATTTTTATATTTATAATGATATTTCTGAGGAATGCTTTAATTATGCAAGAAAGTAAAAAATAGTTGAAGCAAGTAATAGGGTTTTATACTATTTCCTTTAGATAAAATGTCATCTAACTTTGTCGATTTTCAGAAATAAGAAAATGATGTATTTGGATACGTAAATGTCAATTTTTTTGTCAAAAGTTACGTTTTAAATATGGATGTTCTATAGACAATTAAAAGATCTCAATTTTTTTAAATAAAAATAAAGTTCGGCATCTAAGTTTAGTTTTAAAAATTAAATGCTTTTTTCCAGTTCATTTGTTTATTTTCGAATGGTATTAGGTTATAATATGGTATTAGTGTACGGAGACCTGGGGAAAAGTTTATTTTGTTATGATTTCTGATGAAAAAAAAATTTTTTTAAATTTTTTATTTAAATTGTTTTTTATAGTTGCGTTTTCAAGTTCTAACTCATAATGTAAGGCAGCGGTTCCTAATTTTTTCGGCTACGGAAGCATGAATTATCAACCTTCTTTCTATGGAATACCGATTACATAAAGTATTTAAAGACAATTGTAAACGTATTAACCAATAAAAAACTGCTTTTTTAAAATATTTATTTAAGAGAAATTAAAAATGTTTTCCTAGTTTTATTATTTAATACTTTAAATTAGGTTTTATGTCGAACGCACTGAGGGAGCTAAATCTATACTAGCTATGAATTTTTTAAAGATATATGCATAGTATGAAATGAATAAAATAAGCTGAATTGTGATTTTTTGAATAACTAATAATATTTTAAGAGTCAGTGTACATATGCATTCAAAATTCATGATTGTTACTTTATATGGTATTGAAACAATAACTAATAATATTTTAAGAGTTAGTGTACATATGCATTCAAAATTAATGATTGTTACTTTATATGGTATTGAAACAATAACTAATAATATTTTAAGAGTTAATGTATGTATGAATTCTAAATCAATGATTACTATTTTATATAGTATTGAATTAGTAACTTTACTGGTATATTTTATGTAATTGTAATTATAAATTTTAATGTTACTCAAATCAGGAAAAAGGGCTGCAAATTCACAGCAGGCGATGTAAAAGCACATTGGTGTAGTGAAATATTTAGATCGGAGAATTATGTATACGTTTCACTACAACTAAGTAAGTAAGGTGTAAAGTAGTTGCCACCATTTTTGGAGTTGAGATGCTCAATTGTTTTTTACAGTGAATAGAAGCGTATTTCTTCATTAACGAATTTAGTTATTTTATTTTGATTTGGAAAGTGCGAATTTTGAAATTTCTTATCCCTTTCATAATTTATTGAATGCAATGTTATATCATTAGAAAAACGATATATTTTAATAAAAGAAATATTTTCTTTTTATAGATATTTTATTTTAATTAATATTGTATAGACAATCAAAATATTAAGTAAATATTGGATTATTGATAGGATCTGAATAAAATTACAAATTTAAAAATGTTAAAATAAATGTGAAGAACTCCCGACTTTCGAAACACTTTTATCTTTTCCATGGAACCCTATTGTTCCGCGGAAATGGGTTATTTATAATATTTATAATATTATTTTTATGGATGTATTGACAATATTGCATTCATTATATTATGTATATATATGTATATAAAGTCCGAAATTTTCTAGATTTTGGGATTTGGCCGGCTAGATTGCAAAGTGGCCGAGGATGGCTGGCCAAAGTCCGAAATAACTGAAATGATCAGAGAATATTTTATTTTGGCGGCCTTCTATAATTATATAAATAATTCTTATAAATCTACTACTTTAAATATATAAAAAATAGAAGTCTTTAAATTATCTATTAAATAATCATTAATTTAATGATCATTATTAAATTGTCTATTTAATTGTCTAGTCATACTAGTCATACGTACACCAAAGGTCTAGTCATACTAGGTCTTGTTAAGTGCCACTGCCCGGTATACATTTGCCCGGTATATCCTACACTGATGTTTTTTTAAGGTTCAGTGTCACTGCCCGGTATACATTTGCCCGGTATATCCTACACTGATGTTTTTTTAAGGTTTAGTGCCACTGCCCGGTATACATTTGCCCGGTATATCCTACACTGATGTTTTTTTAAGGTTCAGTGCCACTGCCCGGTATACATTTGCCCGGTATATCCTACACTGATGTTTTTTAAGGTCAAGTGTCACTGCCCGGTATACATTTGCCCGGTATATCCTACACTGATGTTTTTTTAAGATCAAAAGCTCCTGCCCGGTATACATTTTCCCGGTTTGCCCTTTATAATGTTTTTTTCTTCCAACTTTGGCTTATCTTCCCATGCCAATTCGCGCGTGAATTGGCCGACTTCGGACTTTGGCCGTAACACACACACACACACACACACATATATATATATATATATATACACTTTTTTTGCTGTACTATAGTTATATCGAATTACTTAAGTCACATCTTTATTAACCCATTGACGGTTCTGCACGCAAAAAGTCGTATTTTAATCTGCAGTCTTCTCCGCATAGCTAAACCGGTAATTCAATATCATGAGATTAGGAAATAGTGTATTGGGAAAAAACATTCCCCTAATTTCATCTCTTTGCTAAGCTGCCGATGGGTAAAAAATACGCGTCAATTTAAGATAATTTACTTTTAGGATTAGTTGTTCTAAATCTCGGGTCTACATTTGAACTCATTTTTTGCAAATGTGAAAGTTTTTTACAGGGAATGCAGTCAAATTTTTTATTTACTTGCTCAATATTACAGTTTTATTTATTTAGTATTTACTAATTTATTATTATTTTTGTTTTCCGACAACATATTTTCCCGTGCATTAGAATCAATTTAATTACTTCATTGATAAAATATTTTATTTAAAAACAGAAGTATTTTAATAATATATTTGCACTATTTTATTCCAAAATTTTTTATTTTACTAATTATGTATATTTTTCGAACGATAACTACAGTTTTCTACAATGTAGGTTTGGTTACCCGAACACCATAAATGTTGGCAAGTATATACCAAAATTCTTAAAATTTATTTTTATTGAAAGTAATAAGAGTACCATATATTAAATAACTATACTAATCTTATACGAATACTATTAAAATTTGATAGCAATACAAAAATTAATAAGATTTGCGAAAATAAGGTAGTATATTGAAAAAATATTTATGGTTATAATTATTAGAATACGGTAAAATTTAACGTGTTTCTTGCTTTACAGTAACACCAAAAAGCTCGATAATTTTTACCGAGGAGCTTTGTTAATAATCTTTCGTAAAATATGGTTTTATTACGATGCTGTTCGGTAGTCCATGTGGTAAAATTTGGTCATTTTATCATGATACCTTAGATCACAGCACAAAAAACTTTTATTCTGTTAAATTTACGTTTCAGCTTTGTAATTTTTACTAAAATGTGTGTCCAGTCAAGAACTATAATTTTGGAAATCTGAATGTTCTGTATACGGCTACCATATGAATGGGAATTACTAATTGAGGTGTTTAAATACCGTACATTTTAGTTTCAATAATCAAAAGCATGTTTTTCTTTTTTTTTTTTTTACCAGAAATGTCATAAACATTCAATATGGTAATTTTCGTAGTTTTTTTTTCTGTGTACTATAAAGCGAATAGCTTTGCAGAAATAAAATAAACACTACAAAAATGGTTTGGTACTGTTATTTCAGGTATTACAAAAAAATATGTAAATAATCAAGCATTACAAATATAATATTGTTCTGAATTGGATAAATGAGAAAGAGGGACATACAATAGTGCTGCAATAATTATATATCCTCCTCGAGTTTAATTTGGCTACCAGCAACGGGCGTAACGTAAATCAATTTTGGACATTGACTTAAGCAACGCTGTTTTCAGTTAATTTCAGTTAATTTTCATGCAATAAGTTTCTGGTTTTGAATTGCATACTCTAATACTTCGTGTCTTTTAAATCTAAATCTATGTAATAATAATAAGTTTGTATAAAATTATTTAATAAGATTTCTTCATTTATTGATGCGCTTTATAATTTTAATTAACGAATTCGTAATTTTAAGTTGAATTCTTAATAAACGTTTTAAAGCATAATCAAGCGATCCTTTAATGGCTTGTTTACTTCATTAAATATATTACTAATTTGATTTATTTTTGTAGTATTAAATTCAATGCTGTGTCTTGTATGGGACAACAAAATGGAAGACAATCGGAAACTCGAGTAAGATAACCTTAATAGAAAGAATTATTTTTGATTTTAAAGAGATAATAAAAACTAATATTGATTTCGTTATTCTGTAATGCGACTTTTAAAATTTATTAAAAATTGTAAGCTTTATTAAACAATCTAAATATATTACGTTTAATTTCTAAGCGATTAATTTTTTTATCTGCCTTGGCCTTTATGGTTTTTATTCTAGAAAACTATGCATGTGATGTAATCGTTTGTTTGCCCAATTTTGATTAGGAATTTCGAACAGAAGAGTGAATTATAATTTTCTAAATTAAATAAATATTCATTATCACATTATTTTCAAAAACTTTTTAAATTATCTATTGAATAGTTAACAAAGAAATGTATGCTCTATAGTAAACATTAACTATTGAGTGACATTTTGAATGCACAATACGAAAAAAACACTTAGAATAACTTTTGATCTAATGATTTGATCTGAATCTTTTTTTAATCCCATAACAAAGGGGATAGCCAATAAAAAGGCGTATTTTAAAGAAAACTATTTCACCAAATTCGTTCAAATTGGTATTTTGCCAAACAAATTACATTTCTTAAAATTATCTAAAAAATTACATACCTTAAAATTAATTTTTTTTTTTATCATTACTAAGTAAAATAATAAAAAATAATAAATAGTTATAAAAAGTTTTTTTTTCATGGAGGTATCTTTGGATAAATTAATTTTAAAATTGTATGAAATTTTTTTTCAATTCCCTTAAAAAGTTCTCGAGACATGACGAAATAAGAGAAAAGTTAACATAACGTTATTGGTTTTAGACTTTGGACCGCTCTTTTGACCAAAAGTATTGGGACCTTATCTGCCTGACTGCAGCTACTCCCAACATGTTGAGGGTCCGATATCTGAATCCGTCGAAAAAGAGGCATGTTTATTCAGATAGAAAGCGTTTTTGGGTCTGATTTTATAACTTGAAATATGATTTGCACTTATTAATTAGCATATTTGAGATTACTCCCCTAGAAACACTAAGATTGAGTTCTAGAAGGTTACGATTCGGTCATTAGATCAAAAGTTATTCAATATGGTCAGTTTTTTTGTAAACTGTACGTGTTTTTAAAATAAAAAGTACTGCTTAATAACAAAAACTATTCTGATATTCATAAATATTTAATTTATTTATTAATAGTTTATTTCTACGGGAGTAATATCAGGTTTCATTTTATGTCTTTTTTATAACGTGCAATTTAATGAGTCAAAATAGATAAAGCATCTTTACCTCACAATTTGCATCATTTTTGTTAATTTTTCAACAAATATTTCTTATAATTTTAGAAGAATGAAGTAAAATTTACAAAGTTTAGCCGTTTTTATTCACATAGTTGATCAAAATACAGTTCACATCTAATGCATAACACTAAAGTATTCATAAATAAAATATTTAAAAAAATTATTTCATCTTGCATTGCTTTCAAAATCAAATATATAAAAGTAAATTTAATTTATGTTATGATTAGAAATACTTAGAATTTATGAGATTAGTTATTGATATTATAACTCTTTGAAAATTAACATATCTTGCCCCCGAAAACTATTTTTGTTTGCTCTAAGCATCCTATCAACATTTTGCTAATAAAAGAAAAACAATAAAAAAACTATTAAGTACAGAAAGGGAAAGCAATTGTGCTGTCAGGGAAATGGAGATACACAATTTACCAACCAATGTTCTGTTTCCCTAATGTTTCCGGATGCTTTGTCTGGTTCTCTCTAATTACGCGAGACGTATATAAATGCTGAAAAAGCAGAATATCAATTGCTGTTTCTGTGCTTTTTTTAGTACTCGGATAATTACTACTTGGAGAATGTTAGAACATTACTTCGATTATGAAAATAGAAGCTCAGCATTAGAATAAGAGAGCAAGTTGTGGGATGAATGTCGCGAGGGATTAATTAATTGAAAAATAACTTGTTTAAGTATTAAAATAGTATTGAAATCAATATTTTTGGCCATCGTCAAAAAATAGTTGTTCGAAAATTACTTGCATGAAACGCTTATTTTTTTTTTTTCCAAAACGCATAGAAAATTTAAGTTGAAGGTAAAGATGGTAATAACTAAATGCAGTCTGCTAAACAACTAAAATAAACAATTATTACTACTTTTTCCCAACAGGATATTCTTAATATTAGGTTCTTAAAAAGTTCTGCAGCACTTGCAAAAATTTAAATTTTTATGAATTTTATTTTGTGTTCTTGTTTTTTGTTGTTTTTATCTTAAACTTATATCAATAAAATCTAAACTACTTTGGATAAAACTGAACTTCGTATTCTGACTAGTTATTGCTATACTTTGCTATACTTTGTTGCTGATACTTTTACTTTAGCAAAGATAAATGTTAAAGAATTAATTAGGAATAATAATTAATTGGATTCTAAACATCGTTTTAGGTTGCAAGAGCTTAAGTACATTTGAGATACAAAGTCAATGCTCAAGAAAAAGTTCAGCGTGGCTAATAAATAATTATTTCATTCGTTGATTCAAGAACAGAGCCATTAAAAACTAGTGTTTGAATTACAAAATTGTCTTATGCAATTTAACGAACATGCATTTCTTTCTAAAATTTTAGGAAAAGTCACCATTTTAATATGTTTACACACATTTTCAATGATCAACCTATGCTCAATTAGCTGGTACTCTGAAAAAAATTCCGGATCAAATTTTGGAAAAAAGTACCGGCACCTTGGTGCATTATCCCTAAAATTACTTTTAAAACAAAATCCATTTTTACAGTTAAATTTTATACAGTGTATTTTACAGTAATAATTATTTAACCTCTGTGATTCAGTGATTTTGCAATATATGCTACTGTAAAAATTATGGTATGTCAGATTTTTTGGTTGCGTAAAATTTTACGATGGAATAGGATTTCAAGGTAACTTAATGGATTAATATTAATGGTTACTTAATGCATTTTAAGGTAATTTTACCGGAATTTGATCCGGAATTTTTTACAGTGCAGACTCATCAATATCTTTTCGTGCCTTGTGAAGTTATCTCTGAAATTACAGTTTCAATTGTGGTTATGCTTTAATTTTTTATCTGAATAATATCAGCCATTGATTCACTGTAATTATAAAGAAATGTTTTCATGAAACATGTTTTCACTGAATTTTAATGCAAAAATAATTTTTGCGCGTTTCGAAGTTATGAAATCGCGGAATTTTTTGATCCGTTATTTTAATGCCGCATTAATGATCAGGCAGAACTGATTTTGTACAGTTCGTTAGTCTTGTACAGTAATGTTTTTGACACACTCAACGAAGTTTATCCTTAAATTAAAATTTCCAATTTCAAAAGTTCTAAAAGAGATTAATGTTCTCTTGCTTACATTTTTAATTTATTTCTTTGTAATTATATAGATTTTTAAAAGACGTTACATTATTTGATCATAAAAAATTATACTTTAAGTCTGATGTCAGTATAAGTTTATGTTGTTTACTGATTATAAGCAGAATTAGAATTTATGTCATTTCTACAATTTCTAATTACTACAGGGATGATATAGTGATCACAAATTCCATTAATTTCGACCTAGTTAAGCTCAAATTTGAATTGGAGCTCTGAATCTAAAAGCAATTAAATTTACAATTCTTGTATTAATAGTGCAATTAAATGTATCAATGTTTTATCACCAATTTTGACTACCTCTAAATATTAACAAACTAACAAACACAAAATAAAATAAAAATTTTAGAAGCTTTTTATTTTGAAGAATTAATTATATTTTCGCCTAAAAACAATTAGAAGAAAATAGTCTAATTTTTGTCAGACTTTAAACAGAAAATGCTGGGATCAACAATTATCCTAGTTTTTGCTTTATTTTTTGACTATGTGTAAATAATTATATATATATATATACAGTGAAACCTACTGTTGTGGACTCTCCTGCAAAACGGACACCTCTTAATACGGACATATTTTTAATTCCCCGGGAATCTTCTATGAGTAAACCATTAAACCATTATGTACATTCTCCGCAAAGCGGACACTCCCGTAACCGGACGCGGACAGTCATTTTGGCCTTGAAATGTTGTTTTCTATCTCTTCAAACCGGAAACTACTTTTTCTAAATTTGGAAAAAAAAAAAGCTATTTCTGCTTTAAATTGGAAGGGGGAAAATGCAACTTTTCACCATTTTTAAAGCATGTAAATTTTTTGCCTTATCCATAACTAAAAGTATTGTTAAGCTATTTCACTGCTGAAGAATCAATCTTTCTCCTGTCACCTTGCCTTATCTTTGTAGAGAAAGGAGAGAAAACGATACTGCCCTTGTAAAATAATTTGAACAGCGGCATCTTTTGATCTTTTCATCTGGACCATACAGGTTATAAGACCCCACAAATTGAAATGACATTTTAAATGCTCGCAACACTTCTTCCCCATTGAAAATTTCCTTAATTTTTTAATCAATTTGAAGACTGTATTTAACGCAGCTGGGATAAAATAGAGAACAGAAGTATTATCTTTGAGGTTCATATATATGAAACATTTATTCACTCACTTGATAGCTGATCAATTGTGAATAATCAACTCCATAGGTCCTCATGACTTACAGGTAGGCATTGCTTTTTTTTCTGTGAATCGTGGGAGGTTTACTTTCAAGAAGATATTAACCATGTTCCCTAATCAAATGATATGTATCATATGTCTAACTTGAGTATCTATGCTGATAGGAAAATATTCATTTATCTGTATCTACATCTAAAATTATATATTCATATCAGACTTTTTTATATATTCTTTTTTTTTTTTAATTTTCTTAAATTTTAAATAAATATCCTTGTTGATAGTTATTGTAAATTAGTTAATTATTTCTACATCTTTGAAAATACTCTAAAAACAATTTACGGTGTTAAACTTCGCTATTAGGGTTACCTTCCCTTAAACGGACAACTCTCATAAACGGACAATTTTTCGGTCCCAAGAATGTCCGCTTAACAGAGGTTTCACTGTATATATATATATATATATATATATTTCTCAACGAATTTCTCGAATCCGACGACCGCGCGGACGGCCATTTTCCCGTTAAAGTTCGTGATACATTTTCAATTTTTGTTAACTTACAAGAGTCTATCGCCTCACTTCTATAAGGACCCTGTAATCTAGAAATACAGCAACATACTGCTCTTGGTGGAATTGATGTTTTCTCTGTCTGGGAGTACTGCAGCGGTTGAAAGGAGCTTTTCAAAACTTACAAAAAAACACATTACGTACTGGTCTTAACAAAAAGCGTTAAAGAAGCAATTATGAACATTTACCTAAATGGAAAACCCTTTTCAGATTTCTGAGCACAAACCTCTGTAAATCATTGGATTGGTTGTGGAACTGGCAAACGTCATATTTGATTCATTTAAAAAACGCAGTACCTTCGGATAAATTGACATTCCAGATAACTTGACCTTTGTCATTTAAATTATTTCATATAAGAAATAAATTATTTCATATAAGAAATAAATTATTTCATAAAATAAATACTAGGTTACTATTAGTAACCTAGTATTTCTTTTATTACTGTATAATGTAATTCTACTAACTACTAATTCATTGTGCAATTTATATGATAAATGTTTGTAATAAATAAGAGAAAATTATATTTTTATTTATTTAGAAAAGACGGGTTAGTTTCAAAGGAGGACAGGTACATTGTTGGACAAGTCGTCCTCGGGGACGGTTAAAATTTCCGAGTTTTTTCGAGCCCTGATATATATATATATATAGTTATCAAAGAATGCATGGTCGAAAACAAAACACAAAGGTGCTGGCGCATTTGGAAAGCTGTTTGATGCAAACGTGAAAGCTCCATGCGAGTTACTGCGCTGCGTTACTTGTCGCCAAGCTTTCGGCCGCTGCAGGGAAAGTTCGTGATATGCCTGGTGTGTTTCAGAATGTTCGCCTATCTTTTCTTCGTCGTTGCATAGCCGCTGCCGGCCACTGTTTTGAACACTTATTGTAATCACAAACCATTAAATTTGCTTTTATAACTTAACTTCATCGTTCTTTGTGTGCTTTTGCCTCATATAAGAACATGAACGTCCTCTAGCGGTTTTGCGTTTTGTTTTCGACCATGCATTCTTTGATAAAAATTGTTTGCTTGGGTGTGTACTATCACTTCCTAAAATTTTGCCCATCTTTTTAGAATCACCCTGTATATATATATCCCTATATATAAATTCCGATCCGGATGGTGTCTTGATGTGTCTTCTCTGTAAAATGGTATGTGACGTATGTATCGTGTCTCCGGATCATCCTCAGGGGGATGTTTTCCAGACCTCCGCCAATATCCCATTGTGCAGCTCTAGTGCTACGTAAATAAATATGCCAGTACCATATCTTGTCTTACAGTAAAAGAATTTTTTTTTTATTTGCGTCTAATTGGTTACGTTGTATACGTATTTATAATTTGAATACTCACTTTATAAATACTTGACTTACAGCAAAAGATAATGTTTTTATTTGTGAATTATTGTGATTTAATAACTAAAAGAGTTTGCACTTTTGCTCCTTAATTAAATTAATAACAAGTAAGTTGCATTAAACATTTGACTTTAAATATTTAATTTAAAATTATGTATTTATTTAAATAATTAAATATATAATTTTAAATTGCATCGTGAATCATTCCAGTTATCGAATAACTTTTTTTTTTAAGATAGCACGTTGCTTTAAAAACGTATGCAGTACAAGAATAAAAAGAGAAATGTATACATTGTAGCGTTTGTATAAGTGTTTTATATCGGGAAATGGAATTTAAGCTCAAGTTACTACAAGACTTATCGAAAAATGTCGTCCAAAGAATGCGGGGAAGTTTCACGCAGTTCTTTTGACTGGTTGTGAAAAGAAATAAAATATCTTATCAGAAGAAACTGGAAGCAGAAGCTGCAAATAGCTTTCTATTGAAGAAAATACCGTCTTCATAAAATATTCTAAGAATTTCTTGATTAGAATGGATGCAGCTGCCTCATCAACAAAGCCATCGAAACGGAAAGTATAGGTGTGCAGCATATTTTGCTACGTTCGTTAGCTATTGAACTTGAAAATACTGTTTCTGTACTGAATGAGATAATAGAGATAACGTATAGTTTCATAATTATAAACGGAGAAAAGAATCTAGTAAATTTACCGCATTTGTATGGTAATGATATTTTTGGTAAAAAAATCATAATTATGGTTATCGAACCAAAATATACGATGTTTAAGCCATTTATTTCGTAATTTTTCTGTTCGTATAGTAATGGAATTTCAGAAATTAAGGTTTTTAAAATTATACTTCTTATTACCACACAATAATAATACAAAATTAAAAAGTAAATTTGGCAAAGATAAATGGTTTTAATGCCATGCTCTAAGACAGTGTTTCCCAAAGTGTGATACGCGTACCCCCAGGGGTACGGGAAGAGTTTAGCGAGGGTACGCGTTCCTATGCGAAATATCTGGAAACAAATGAGATTTAAAAAATATATTCAAAAATAAAGCTAGCCATGAAAATTTACGATTACGTATTTTTCTATTAGATATTTTTTGCAGAGTTAACAGTTAATAATTAGTAATGTCAACAGCCAGTTGTGATTTTTAACTTTTGTGCAATTTTTTAATAGTAAAAAATAAATTCATTTTTTTATTAGTGGTACGTAGGGTTACGAAAAATTTAGAAAGGGTACACAAAAGTCATAAGTTTGGGAAACACTGCTTTAAGATATCACGTTAAAATTATCAAATTTTACCACATTTACTACTAAATAGCATGGTAATGAATTTTACCACATTTACTACTAAATAGCATGGTAATGAATTTTACCACATTTACTACTAAACAGCGTGGTAATGAAACCGTAATATATTGTTAATTTTACCAAAAGTCATAACCAGAGCGTTTAAGTAAAGATTTCCGCTCTCTTTTGTGTTCTCATAGAGCCAGAAACATAAATTTTACCATAATTTGGTAGTCTTAAATATGTATTTTTCAGTGTATTAAGTGTTCTATAGTCCTTTTGCAACATAACAGTTTAGTAAAAATGGAAGAAATAATTACTAAAGGCTATTTATATTGTCAAACAATTTTGTAGCAATGTAATTAGCAGAAAAATAACATATGTAAATAAAAAAGTGGTATGTTCATAAGTTTTTTAAAATAAAATTTTTCTCCCAATGTTCACCCGATTGACAATCGGGTATCAGGTAACAGTAGGGCAGATTTTGTTGGCCAACGTTGCTCTCACGGTAACGACAGATAGTACAGAGAATGAAGGAACATCCACGACTTGTCCGGGATTCAAACCCAGGACCATTCTGATGTGAGGTCAGCCCCTGACCATTACACAGTCCCGACGGCATTTATAATAACATTAAAAAGGTAAAAAACTGTTTTGACAGTATTGCGCATGAAAATCTCAATATTTTAAGAAGTATCTGTTTGATCAAGCTGTTTTGGTGGTTTTTGCAAACTTGGAAAAGTATTTACTTTGAGACATATACAACACTTATAAATAGTTTATGAACATGTGTTGAAATTTATAAGGATTGTTATAATTTTCAACAATTCTCATTTTAAATAAATTGGCAATTCATTTGGATGTTTCAAAAATAATGAATCAAAACTCTCTGTACACAGTTTTCGTTAACACTTCGTAATTCGAGGTTTTACGAATAACATAAAATAATTATTCTATATGGGCCGGGATATCTGGTTTGGTAGGGCATGGAGCCCATGTCCAAGAGGTCTTGAGTTCGATCCCCACCGACCGTAGACTCCCCGTGTACAAAATGGTGACTAGTGGACACTAAATTAGTCTGAGTCACAAAGTCCTCCGATTTTCTATAACACATCAATACCTACCGGGGTACTGGATTGGAGATTGATCCTTCTCTTGTTCAGGTCAAAAGTATGATCTTCTGATGGATGGATGGGGAGTGAATGTGTTTTACCTGTGAAACTAGCTGTGACGTATGTGTGTGGTAAAAGTAGAATTCTTGGTCATAGATGGCACCACAGGAAAACTAGAGACGCACATCCCTCTTCCTTAAAATAGGCTTGTCAGTATTGACAAGTTGCATAAAACAACAATAAAAAATATTTTATATTGGAGCCGTTGTGGATCAGGGGATAGAGCGTTCTCCTTCCAATGAGGTGAACCGGGTTTGAATCTCAGCCTCGGCTGATCGATGTGAATTCCGTATCCAGCACGTAAAATATCCGTATCGTGAATATCATTCCGTAGAATATCGTCAGTGGTAGACAGATATGGGTTAGAGTCCCCTTGCCGTTAGACTAACCGCGGGAGGTTGACATGGTTTTCCTTTTATGTAAATCAAATGTGGGTTAGTTCTATCAAAAAGTCTTCAACGAAAGCAAATTTCTTCTAGAGCTTGATCCAGGAGCTCTTTTATCTTCTGGAGTGGGTTCAAAATTACAAGGCCACGGAGTTGAACATTTGTAGTCGTAAACCCAAAATTTGATCGCCTGTTCAATTACGGTTATAAAATAAAATAAAGTCATTTTATGTTATTTTAGAAAAAATACTAATTATTTTAAAAAACAATTTTGATTTTCTCTTTTTTTACATAAATATCTTTATTGTATAACTCAAACATAAATGCATTTTATATCATTTTATAGGAATATGTTGCCAAATTAATCCGACATGAAGATTGAAATTACTTGACAAATCAATATTCTTGATCAAGAAGTAAAGAGGAATGAAACTTACTTAGTATTAAATAGGCTATGATCAGTTCGTCTATTCAAACCGAGTAGAACTGACTTGACACCAGTACATAGTATGTGAACAAATCGCCATCTTGGCCGCCACACTGTCACTATATTAAAATTGCACAAGTATTCAAATTTACTCTTCAAATAATGACCCGAAAGCATTTATCTTACAACATGTCTTACTATATTTTCACTAATGAATTTTGTAAATAGTAGTTGAAACATGCAATAATTATTTTCCAAATTTGCGTAGCTCTCATAAAAACAACCTTCCTTACTCTCTCCGACGAGCTGCTGATAGGAAGGGAGTAAAAAATCATCTGAGACTAGTCTAAGCTTCACGAACTATTGGTGTTACGTTTTAAGTAAGCGCATTAAAGTTTTTAAGAATCCTCGGTTCGGTATTAACATGAAATAAAGAATTTATTCAAAATTTTTTTAAAGTTTTTTAACACAGAATTTGGAGTAAGAATGCAAGATTTGAGATACTGAGTGTCGTAACTGACTTCACAGCTTTCTCTTTCGGATAATTAAGTTGTTTGTCATAGCTCTCTAACCACGTCAGATACAGGGACTGTAATGAAATCTCATGAAGTTAATTATTCATATATTATCAAAGAAAATTTCGTGAAATATTTTTAATCAGTATTTATTTTTGAAAGTATTAAAATTATTTTACACATTGTTGTTGTTGTCGCAGGTAATCAAGGAAGCACCATCATGGACAGGTATTCGACTCTTGCAACACCCATGCGTCACTCTCGTTTATAGGATGAACCCCTTTATACGCGTCCATTAATTCATCCACAGATCGTAATTTTGACCTGAACGAGTGAACGATCAATCTCTAATTCAGTACCCCCAAAGATACGATTTAAGCGAATATGGAGGACTTTGTGACCCGATGGATTTAACGTGGGAAAGTCACCATATACTACACTTGGAGTCTTCACCCGGCTGAATTCGAACTTCCTTTCACACGAACGTGAGTCCAGCGCTCTGCCAACAAGGCTATCCCGTCTCCATTTTACGCATTAAAAAACCTTTTTGATTTAAGCAAACTATATTTCTAATGGGTCTTCTGAATTCTAAAACTCTTTTCCAAAAACAACTATATTTTTCAACTATATTTGGTCTTTGGAAAGGAAAGAACATTTTTTGATCCTTTTTAGCTTTTCGTCAAAAATACCCGAATTTTTAAACAAATAAATAAACAATATTAAAAAATAGAGAAAAAAAATCACGTACGTTTTAAAAAAGAATATTGTGTAAGAAGTTCTTAAATATTTAAATATTCACAAAATTTCCTTCTGAGTAAAGGTCTTAAAATAATTACTTTCTCAACCTTTACACATATCGCCAAAAATCTTTGTATCATAGAATCATATCCCAACATTTATTTTATGGTATTTTCCTTTCAGGTATATAAAGAAAAAAAATGTAATTTGAAGTGGAGGGAAAAAATTTTCAGCGGCATGAAAATGACATAAATTGATAAGCTCTCCTGTATTACAAAGAAATTTGGTTAAAGAAAGATATTAAGGGACGATAAATTATTAAGGACTCCATTGAGGACTAAATGTGTTTCGACAATAAGAATTTCTATCGCAAAAATAACGAAAAAAAAGCGAACTTTTTTTGTATGTATCGAAGTTTCCTTATCAATTCAAACATCGTTACTTTTTCCTTATCGATACTATTAGGTTGCTTACATAAAACAGTGCATAATTTAATGGAAGGTGAGAATTTTACGAGCTAAAAGAGCATTTCATATAAAATGATAAATAAGATTAAAGTATCACATTTATGAAAGATAATATTTACTCGAGTCACTTGTACAGTGTTAAAAAGAAGAGAAAAAAAAAAAACCACAGCACAGAATAAATTTTCATTTAATGATTGGATCTTTTCGCTCTAGGATTCAATCTTAATGGTTCGGGAGGAATACCTCAGATATACTAATTAATTAGAGCAGACGATATGTTAAGTTACGAAATCAATAAAAAAACGTATTTTTTCTGAATAAACATACCCTTTTTTGACGGACTTCAATTTCTGAACCCTAAAATACAGAGCCAATCAACAATCAGGGAAATATGGTGCCAATTGCTTGGTCAGAAGTGCGGAAAAAATTTTGGACCCTATTATTTTAATTTTACTTTTTGTGTATTTCGCCATATCTCGAGAACTTTTTAAGCGAATTCAAAAAGAAAAAAAAAATTGCACACAATTATAAAATTTTTTTGTCCAATAATAATTCCATGCAAAATATAACTTTAAGTAAATATTTATTATTGTTCATTATTTTATAGATATTTAATAATATTTTAATTCGTAAGTTAGACAATTTTTGCATTATTTTAAAGAAGTGTAATTTTATATGACAGAATGCAAAATTCGACGAAAAGTTCCTGAGAATTTTAAAGAAGATTCATTCATTGATTGTCTGAATTCGTAACTTGCAATATCTTCTGCACAATACCTCTGGGGGTACTGATCCAGAAAGGATTCTGGTTTGGGCCAGTATCCTGACTAAACAATTGGGACCATATTTCCTAGATTGTGGCTACCCCCTTTATTTTGGGGGTCAGAAATTCTAATCCATCGAAAAAAATGTATAATTATTCAGAGAAAGTAAAAAGTACTTTTTCATACCTGAACTCGTAACTATCGGCTGCACTAATTAGGATAGTTGAAGTCACTCCCACGTACCATAAATATTGAGTCCTAGAAGGTGAAGATCCGATCGTTAGAACAAAAGTTAGTAAGGGTGGTCCATTTTTTTTTTTTTTTTTGCGCAATGTACACTGAAAAAAACTCCATATCAAATTATGGTAAAAAATCTGAACACTCAAGGTGCCGGTAAATTTTACCGCAAAATCCATTTTTACTAGAACATGTTACGGAACTAAAAATTCAATATGCTGTAATTTTTACAGCAATAATTACCGTCAAATTATTGAAGCACTCTAATTAAATAAATATTCTTGAAAAATTTCGGTATAGCATTTTATGGTGAAAATGGATTTTACTGTCAAATTAATTTTACGGATGATGCACCCAAAATGTGCTTCTAAAGCTTTAAATTTTTGGTTCCACTTCTGTTCTTTAAAAAAATTTCAAAATAATATTAAAAATTCAGTTTATCAAAAATAAATACTAAGATGGAAAAATTAAGAGAATTAAAAATTAAAACATTACTTAATATCTTAAGCAGTTAAAGATACATTTTCACTAATTATAACTAACATTAATATCTTTTTGTAATTCTTAGATTCTTCTATTTTTAATGTTGACTTTCATTTATTGTTGTTACCGTTGCTTTTAATTTGTTTTTGCATTAGCGTCTTTATATGTTTTATATCAGTGTTTATAAATAAAAAGTACACAGTTGAATTGAAATGAGTGCACAATTGAATAAAGTTTGTAAGATACATTCTTGTCAGGCATAAAAACACTCGTATGATTAAGGTCAATATTTTACTTTTTTTCATACCAAATATAGCAAGGATAGAAACTAAACAACTTTTGGTGTTAAAAAGATTCTACCTGTCTTCTGATTGGTGGATAACCAACTACACTGTACTCGCAAGCAAAATCGATAAACGAAGTCCTTCAAAAGAATCAGTGAAGGGCAGAAGCTTAGATTCTTTCAATTTTAAGAACTTTTATTAAAATATATTTATTATTAAAATAACCACTGCATATTTTTAATGAATTTATAGCCATGTCTTTTCAGATAAAAAATAAAATATTTATTTTCTTTAAAACGAACTATAACATTTATTTCTAAAAATAAAATTTTCTGTTCGTTAAGTAAAATAATGTTTTTTAAAAATAAAATAAAACATTTATTTTAATAAAAATAATCAAAATTAAAAAAAAATTAATAAAAAAAAATAATATTTAATTTTCTTTTGTAAAATAATATTTAATAGATATGCAAATATTACTTCGAATAAGATAACAGTTTTTATTAATTGACGATTAACATTAGCTTTTATCATTGATGCGAAAAATGCAGCACTATTTTAGAGTATTAGATTCCTTAGACATAAATATTAATTTTACTAAAATAAAGTAAAACATTTATTTTAATAAAAATAATTAAAATAAAAAAAAATTACATTAATAAAAATAAATAATATTTAATTTTCTTTTGTAAAATAATATTTAATAGATATGCAAATATTACTTCGAATAAGATAACAGTTTTTATTAATTAACGATCAACATTAGCTTTTATCATTGATGCGAAAAATGCAGCACTATTTTAGAGTATTAGATTCCTTAGAAATAAATATTAACTTTACTAAAATAAAATAAAACATTTATTTTAATAAAAATAATTAAAATAAAAAAAAAATTATTAATAAAAATAAATAATATTTAATTTTCTTTTGTAAAATAATATTTAATAGATATGCAAATGTTACTTTGAATATGATAAAAATTTTTATCAATTAATAATTAACTTTATCATTGTTGCGAAAAATGGCGCACTATTTTAGAGTATTAACTTCTTTAGCCATAAAGTTAGTTTTTTTTAATCCAATAAAAAATAGACAAACGATCAAAGTTAGCTAGTTTTGAACAATTCCAGAAATATTATTAATAAAAATTAAAAAATTAAGTATACTACTTTTTACATTGCATAATATCGAACACAAAAAATAAATAGATCTTTATTATATAATTTATTTGTCATAAATATAATGTAACAGTGGTGTAATACCTCAACGAATATAATTTGGAACAACCAAAAAAATTGTGTGACGGAACACTTTATTTCGGATTTACACCAAATCAAGCATTTATATATGTTTTGACGTGTACAATTTAAATATTTACATTTGAACAGTCTTCTACCAGACTCTCATGGTTTCATTCAAGAATTGTTTTACTTTCAAAAACACCAATGTTGGCACACTTCGACTTTAACAAATTCATGAAACATAGAATATTGTTAGTAGTTTGTTTTTTCTGGGTAATTTTTTTTAATAATGTATTATTTCTATTCGCTTTCGTTCTGTTAAGTTTGAATTCATCGTACTATTTTCTCTGCGCAACGTGCGTTGTTGTAGTTGTCGTCGGCCATTAAGCAGAGGACGTACGATTGTTCTTGTTTTCCAGTAGCGTCATCTATGACCGATAATTTGGCTTCTGCCACACCCATACGTTATAACCCGCTTATAGAGCGGACCCATTCATACATCCACAGATCATAATCTTGACCTGAACCAGAAAACGATCAATCTCCAATTCAGTACACCCTGATTTGTTATGGGAACATGGAGGGCTTTGCTAGCCAACATGTTTAACGTGCACCAGTCACCATTTGTGCTACATCTATGTTTTATTTATAATCTACTTTTATTTTAAGAATTAGTATATATATGCATTTTAAATTAATCCTTCTTATTTTATATTGATTTATAAAAATTACTTTGCTGACTCTTATCTGTATCTTATCTTACTGTAATTATAAATTTCAATGCTACTGCATCTTTAAAATGGTGGCTGCTATCTTACACAAAGTAGTGTAAAACAACATATAGTAGTGAAACACTAGATCCGAAAGTTATGCACTGTTTGTCTAAGATAGGTACTCTGACCGCCACAAAATCTGCGGCAGTCTGGTGCTATGGAAACAAGAAGAGGGCATTTTAGGGAGGGGAACTTCTATGAAGAGGTCTCCTTTTCTCTCGCCGAAACAAGTCCTAAAGAGGGACCCCTCACCCCTACTTGAAATAATCATACCTCGTTACCATAGTCACCGCCACAGCTCCAGACGAATGTCTGGCAGAGTACCTATCTTAGACAAACAGTATGGCGTTTCACTACAACGTAAAGCAGTTATCACTATTTTTTGCGTTGAGATTGACTAAAATGTTTTACAGTGACGTTAATTTAAATTGTGAGATTTAAATGGTGAGTAATTAAATTTGAGTGGTAGATGTCTATGGTATCAACATGCAATTTATTTTTCTCTTTAAAGCGTAACACTTCAATTTCGATTTTTTTTCAAGTTGTGGTATATTTTTTTAAAATTTTAAATGTTAAGAAAAACAAGAGAAAATAAAGAATTATTTCAGATAGGTTTTTTTTTTTTAAAAAAAAAATTAGCTTAGTTTAATTATTAGAAAAAGCAATGTGTGAAAAAATAAACTATTCATATCAGTAGTTCAAATTATTTTAAATATATTTTTTTTTGAAAAATGCGAAATATAGTTTAAATTGATGTAATTTGCCTCTTTTATTAAGTTTTCATACACGGTTTAAAGTGTTTTTAAATTTAATTAAATTATTGGTCATTCAAAATACTAACATTGAGACAAATTTTGTTTGGAATTTTTCTATAGAAAATGGATTAAACTATTTGACTCCTTAATAAAATTTGTTTGTATCTGAAAAATCAATCTTTTGACCGTTTTGTTACTTATGAAAGAATGATTCGTAAAAGTGAGTAAGGAAGGAGTCGTAAAGTTCTGTACTTTGTCAAAGTTCTTTAATCAATATTTTTGAACATTTGTTGCAATTAATTATTTAATAATTTAAATACTTTTTTGGAATGAGGAATAGTAGATTATATAGAAATACTTTATCACTTGCGCAATTTAAAAGGTTGTTTTTATTTGTTTATTCGTTTATGTAGAAAAGGCAAAAATGTTAAGTTTTCCAATATTTTGAAGGTGACACTCAAATTTCTGTAAACAATGTGAGTCCAAAGAGTTCAGCAAAACCGGAAAATCTCGAAACTTTTGTTTTAGATTTTTGCTGCAAGTTTTAAAATAGTAAATGAATTTTAAGTTGGTGTGATAAGATTAAAACAGTGAAATATTTTTAGAATTTCGGGTTAAAGAAATTCATTTAAACCTATTGTATAACACAGCAACAGTTTTATTTTTTCTGCCATTCATTAAAACAATATATTTAAATTTTGAGTTTTGTTTTTCATTGTGTTTTGCATGTTAAGGTAGGAATTCTATAGAGAAAGAAAACACATTCTGTTTTTTTTAAGCCATCTTAAAAAAAAACCCCACCAATTTTAAGCAAAAATAAAAGCAATGGAGGGTTAAAATATAATTTATTTATTAAGACAACAAAACAGTGTTGAAAAAATTAAACTATTAATAAAATAATATAAAAATATTAACTTATATAAAATAAATATGAAAAATAATAATTAATTAATATAAAATAAATTAATATAAAAAAATTAACTAAAATTTTATTTTATTTAATATTCGATTTTTTGAAACTAACACAGATAAATAAAATATATTATTTAAAAGCAAACTTGCATAAAAAATCAGAACAGATTAACAAGCAACATAAATTAAGAAAAGTGTATTTTTTATTCTGCTTAGTATCTTATTTTCGCAAGAAAATCCATGGAATCTATAAAATCACAAGTCGTTTTTTTATGTTTTTTCTTTTCTTCGCCTCTTATATTTTGAGAGAGAATTTCTAAATAGATAGAAAGTAAATTTGATATCTTTTAGACTTAAAATTGACTTTTAGACTTAAACTTGAAAAATGAAACATTTTTTATTAATTGTAATTAATATTAATTAATAACATAATTTATATTTCATTTATAGAGGCAACAAAACACAGAGCGTATGAAGTTAAATGACTTAAAAACTGATAATTTATGAATTTTAATTTCAATAAATATTCTATCTTTTTGTAAATATTGAAAAATAAAATATAGTTACAGATCAAACTCATAAGAAACTGTAACGCATTGAAAATAAGAAAAAAACAACAACATGGATTTAGAAAACTGAAGTTGTGTTTTCGTATAGTATCTTTTTCTAAATCTACTGAATCAGAATAACTTTTTCTTCTTATTTGTGTTATTTGTACTTTAACTTACACTGTTTAGGAATCACGTATTCTGTAGAAAACATTCGAAAAGTATCTTTTATTCCTTGTCTTTGTACATTTCTTATTTTATTTCTTTTAGAGTTCTCTAGATTATCTCTAGCTTTTGACAAGTAGGTTGTATATTAAGCAATGCCAGGATATTGTACTGAAAGTTAGCTGATAGCATGACCTAACAAAAAAAAAAAAAAAAAAAAAAAAAAAAAAAAATGACGATCTGTAATCTTTTAAACAGCTTTATTTATTTTCTTCAATTTCAAATCCTTATCTATATTTTTTACAACTGTACAGAGAAAAGTAATTTTTCAAGAGGAAGAAATAATAAGGAATTATTTGAAATGAGCATGCAGGGGTTGTACTTGTACGGGATCAGAAATTTTTCGAATTTCTTAAAAAATAGTTTTTCATCGATTTTATAGCTTATTCTCATGACTTTTTCTCTAAAGATAATATAAATTGGATGTGATATCCACACATTAGGGAGTTTAAAGTTATTCTTTACCAAAGTTATATTTCCCCCAAGGAAAACAGAAAAGCTACAGTTCAAGCGTCTTAATCTTAAAGAAAAGCTTCAGTTTAAACCGATTTACTGACCTGTCAGAAAAGAATTGCTCGCACTTTAATATTTCGAATATTTGAAAATTTTATTACATTTTTTAAGGAAAAAAAAACTAGTATGGTGAAAGCTGGCCACTTAGAAGAAATTTAATGAATTACCCAATGGAATATTTTTATTTTTTGTTGCATGAGCTTTTGAACGGATCTGCAACAGGCTTATATCTGTTTTTTTAAACGACATTTTCAATCTATTTTTAGTTCTTTTAAACGACATTTTTAATCTATATTTAGCTATAAAGTACAAGTTAAACAAAAGCTATATAACAAGAGCTTGTATACACATATTGCAAGAAGCTTCTAGGTGAGTTAAGGCACATCATCAGAATTAAAATTGCATAGGAGCCTATGCTTGGAAATATCCTCATGCTCTGATTCTTCATGCGTTAGTGAACAGGTTGTAATAGGGAAGTGTGTCTAGCCGCGTGCGACGTCATGCTCCGCAATTAGCCAAGCAACTCTACCTGAATAAGTCAACACCAATGTAGTTTCATCGTTTATACTACAATTGCAGTGTTTTTATATACTTCAGGTATGTTAATCAGTGAATCAGTAACCCATCTCGGACCATTAACATTGAGTCTCAGTACTGAAAAATCCGATTAATAGATCAAAAGTTACACAGATAATTTTTTGCGTACTATGCATGAATCAGTTAATGTTTGTTATCTAAGTTAAATAAATGGCATTCAAGTCAGTTCAGCTGGTGCACGTGTAATATTTTTTTCACTTTGCGTTTCAACTGAAAGATTTTTAAAAAAAAAATGAATAGAATATTTATAAAACTTTTGTCAGAAGTTAAGAACTCGGTAATATTTTATGTGATCTTTTGCGAAACTTTTTAAGTTATTTATATATATTTGTGGATAGTTATTTTAATTTTATTTTATCAAAACACAACATTTGTTACTACTAGAATAAATATTTTCCTTAACTATGGAAAATTCCGTAGAAGTTCACGGAGAAAAAAATTCTAGTAAAACTACCGTGCGATGCGGTAATGGCATTTATCGTAAAATTTTTTTTTTCATAATTCAGGTTGATAAAACCAAAATATAGGGTATTTAAACGATTCATTCAGTAATTTTTGCGTTCATAATGATAACTGTTTACTGGTTTTCAAAATTATTGTTCTCATTACCACACATTTATTAAAAAATACAAAACTGAAAAGTAAATTTAACCGAAAAAATGATTTTTATGACATGCTTTAAAGTATCAAGTTAAAATGACCAAATTTTATCACATATTTTAAAACTATGTTTTATTGTTAAATTTTTCAAATTCATTACCAAAGCAATTCGATAAAAATTACCAAGCTTTTCGTGTTCCTATACAGCCAGAAACATGGTAAAATTTTATCATATTCTGGTAGTTTTGACTATTCTGGTTTGCTTAGGGATCTTGCATAAACTCGTTAAACAATAAATAAACACTCGTTCATCAAGCACAAGTTTATTACGAAACATTCGCTATTGTGATCTGATTTTTTTGACCTAATCTTAATGATTAACATGACAATCTTATAAATATCATATCTTATTAGCCACCTTCGCATTTTGAAGAAGTTAGCTTAGCATATAAAGATCTTAGTATTAGATCAAAAGTTATTTGGGTTAAATTTTTTTTACGTTTTTCAATAGTTTGATTAAAGGGAAGTGTATTTATGAAATAAAGTTTAAAATGTTTCTAATTAAATGATTTCTATAAACAGAAAATACACTATCCAGCACTATTTAAAAGATCTTATTAGTAAATATAATTTAAAAATTTGATTTAAATAGTCTACTAATATATTTTGAATCAAGTAATTTTCTTTTATGGAAACATTTTAATCGAAACAGAATGTCATTAAGAATATTTATTAAAATGCTCCAATTTAAAAGTTGACATTTCTTCAAAAGTATTCTATATATTATTTGCCATTAGAAAGAAATTATTAATAAATATGCACATATTTAACAAAACAATGTCTTGCATTATATTCAAAACGTAAACTAGGTTGTTACTCTAAACGCATTCTTAAAGTATTGATAATTTAAAATATATGTTTACACATGGCAGTGTTATTCCGTAATTATTGGGAAAACTAATGGCCGAAAAACAATTCTTGATTAATTTTTCAAAGCAGACACCTAAGGCACTTTAGCGTAATTAGAATTTGTCTGCAAGGATGAGTTTTAATATATTACGCTGATTTGCTTTTATGGCATGCGCCTAAATAACCTACGTATTTACTTTTAATCATTTCTTAATAATATTAAAAGATTTAGTTAAAATTCTGCCTCCCCTCCTTGTTTGTATTTTGTAATATAATTAATAGTTTTCAGAAGAATATATTCTTAAGGAAATATACTTCCAAATTATTACCAGTATTAGTGCAGATTATTATTAGTATTAGGCTTCCAAATGACTACTACTATGATAAATATTCCTCAGGGATGTTTCCCAGACCGTCGCCAATAGCCCATTGTGCAGCTCTAGTGCGACGTAAATTAACTACATCTACATCTATGATAAATATTTTTAATGATATTCGTTAATGTTTTGATAAGTTTATAAATTTTCTCGAAATTTTGGCTAAATTTTCTCTTTGCAGTCACTTTCCAAATTTCAGGATGATAGAATAAACAGTTCTGGTGTTCGATAGAGACACACACACAGACGCATAGACAAACTATTCATTTTATTATAGATGCAATGTATGATTCGTATATAGGGCCAATCTAATATATTCTTTACCCATATGATTTTCAAATAGAGAGACAAGACTTCAATAGCATAAGTGCTCTCTATGTTGATGATGCCGGGATGACAGTAAAATAGTAAAATCCAAAAATCCAAACATATCCCTCAGTAAACTACAATAAACGATACACGGCATAGAAAATTGGTGCCTGGAGAGAAAATTTAAAATAAACGGCTAAAAATCCCAATCCCTAATCATCCGAAATATAAAAAAAACTATTACCACAAAGCAAGTTAATTCTATTCAATGAAACATTACCAATTGTTGATAAAACCAAATACTTTGGACCCATCATTAATAGCAAATTCAACTGGAATGGACCTAGTGTATGGATTTATAAATTAATAAATTAAGTTAATAATTTGATTTAATGATTTTATAAAACAAATTTATTAATCTTCACGAGAGGATGAGTTTTTGTGACCGAAATGTCATTTTCATTTTGAGATTTCTATCCTAAAAGTCCTCATAAAATCTATCTTCGACTTATAGTCGTTCTTTGGAGTCCGCTTTGATTTTATCAAAATCCATTATTTTTTGAGCATTTTAAACACAATTGCTTTTCTTACAGACCCTAATGAATTAAACACGAAATTAATTTTTTATCGCTATTTCGAACTTTTAAGTTTTTTTTCCAAATTATTTATTAGATTTCACTCTTTTTTTGCCGGGCCTCTGATTCGGCTCTTTTAGCAACATTGCACAGATGATTCACCACTTTTTAAAAGTAGTCCATGTGCCAATCATGCACCATTTAAGAACTTATCTGCCCTTCTTTCTTAGAAAATCATATTTATTTAGATTTGGTAGACTTAGCATCTTTATTTTTGTCGCTTATCGTTACATTATCTATTTATTAAAAGTGTCAATTAAATGCAATTTTCATTTCTTCAATTTACATACGTAACAGTAAATTATTTTTACATATGATAAACAACTTTGTTCTATAAATTTCAATTGAGTGTGTGGTATAATATAAATACTTTTTTCAATATCATACAATTTTATTCAAAATTTTAAAATATAGAATATTAACTATGATATCTAATTATTTTTTGTTTGCATAATTTGTTTAGTAACCTGAAAACTTTTCTTAGATCACAGAGCAACATTCTTGCATATTGTGGAGAAAAAAAAATCCGGAGCATACAGACCCGGTTCCATTTTCGAGTAACAAAATGTAGTGTGTTTTCCCGTGGCAAATGTCAGTAACAAAATTTATTTAATTTTAAAGACATTTCAGCAAATCTTTGGTCATTTATATACCAAAGAAAAAAGTAAGGTCAAAACTATCATAATATTGTTAATCGGTATTTCTGGCTCGATGGGAACAGCAAAATTCTCGGTAATTTTTCTAAATGAACATTTTGGTAAAATTAACAACAAAATAAGATTTTATAATAAGTGATAAATTTGGGTAAATGTGGAAAAATTCGGTAAATTTATCATGATGTCTTGGAAAATGGCATAAAAACCATTTTTTTTGGTTAAATTTACTTTTCAATTTCGTATTTTTTACTAAATGTGGGATAATACGAACTATAATTTAGAAAACGTTACCCTATGAATGGAAAAATTATCAAATGAACAGTTTAATTACCATATATTTTGGTTTTATTAACCAGAATTATGTTTTTTCTTTATTGGAAATGGCATTACCATACAATACTGTATTTTTGCTGGAATATTTTCTCCGCATACATTTTCAATGTGATCACGTTTCATAATTTTTAAATTATTTTTTTAATTAATTACCCTTATTAACCTTACGCTAATTACTGCTTAATATTTTACCTCCTAAAAACACACGTTTTAAAACAACTTATGTAAAATAAATGCACGACTTATCATAATAATATAAAGGGCTCATTCGATTGAAGTTAAAGAAATAATTTTCCTTCTATATATTGTATGATTTGAAATTCAATTTCAACCAATGATATCCAAGCAAAATTTCAAGAAATGCTGATTTAGAATTCAATTTAAAGACAATGTTTTGCAGTATTTCAAAATTAAATTTGCTTTTAGAAAATTACACAACGATCTGTTCAATAGCATAGCTTATCTAACTCAAAATGAAATGAATAGTTCGAAATAATAGATAAATATTTCTTTTGGAATTTAAAAATGTTTGCTTTTCTCGTTTCATTTTAATATCTTTATATTTTACTTTTGTAGCTAAATATAGCTTTGGACACCATCCAAAATTTCTTAAGGGGATCTCTGATATGCAAAGAAAGAGTTAACTGTTCATTGAAGCGGACAATATTATGCGTAAGTAAATTTCTTTTACGACTTTATTTACTCTATTTTCAACAAAAAAAAATATTTTAAAATTTGTTTTTCTCTAAGGTTGTTACAGCCCCCTTTTTTTTGATTTTTGTAAAATTTTTTTCCCAACAATTTTAGTGAAGTAAAGAAAAAAAATTAATATAGTTGACATACTTCTAGATATTTTTGTTTGGGAGATTTCTCACATTTACGTTAGCTTTCGTGCGCTCCCGTAAGTAAGATATTAAGTAATTACCAGTAAAAAAATATTAAACTTATATAAGTGAAAATAAGAGATTTCTCAAAAATACGTAATATCAACGTCAAATAGGTAACAAAATACATAAAACGTCAAATACGTAAAAAAATACGTAACGTCAAAAATACTCAGGTAAAAAAACGCTAACGTAGTGGAATATTGTTTTAACTTTGACTACAAAGTTAAAAAACACTTACAATGGACGCAGATGATCACTTCGTTCAACCGATTGTTTGTAATATCACACGATTCATTTCTAAATTTCATCAATATAAACCGCTAAAAACAATTAAAAGATGTTAAGGTTGTGGGTTAATCTTGCACCTGGAGAATTGTTTGAATGATTGATACATTATCTATCAATAGGCTATATGAGATAAAAATCATCTTTGTTTGGCAGAAATAAATGCGTTTTATTGAGCATTTAGGTACAAAAGGAAAAAAAAAACACAATTTGTGCATATGAGAAAACAAATAAAAAAAGGTGTTTCCTTAAATGAAAATTGATTTTAGTAGGGGGTATGGTTTCCCCGGACGACCAGCAACGTTGAACATCTTGGAAGCATCGAATCAATGAGGCTATTAAGGAGGGGCTGTGGTATTCTGACTCACTCCTCCAGACGAGCTCTTTCAAGTTCTTGGATAGTTTGTGGGTGAGGTAGGCATACAGCGATTCGTCTGCCTAGAATGTCCCAAACATGCTCGATTGGTTACATGTTCGGAGCTGGTCAATCTATTCGTATGATTCCTTCCTCCAAAAGAAAATCATTCACTAAATTAGCACGATGTGGCCTGAATGGAGATGCCAGCATAGAAAATCACTCCCCCACCGCCAAGTATTATACTTTTGTGCACGAGTGTGGGATTTATTTTTTAATGCGACGTTCCCTCCTGATGAAAATACACACATTATCAGGATGGACAGAAAAATGGGACTCGCTAGAGAAAAGAATATTGCACCCTTCATTTCTCCTCCAGTTCACATGCTCTGTTGCCAACTCCTTGCAGGCGTGACGGTGCCTTGCTGTTAACGTGACATACACCATTGGTCGGTGAGCATACAGACCTACAATGCGAAGGCTGTTTCGGACAGTTTGTGTCGCAACTGTGGTGTCAGTAGCCAAAGGAAGGCATTATTGAAGAAGAGTGGCATTCATATTTCAGTGTCTTCGAGCCGTTAGCGTTAAATAATAGTCTTTATTGGGCGTTGTTGCACGTTTATGCCCTTGCTCTGATCTTCGGTTGGCATTTCAAGTCTCCAAAAACGGATCCATATCCTGGAAATCACACTTTGTGCAACTCCAATGCTACTTCGGCTTGTGTTTAGCCTTCCTCTAACCAGCCAACAGCTCTCCAACCTTCGGATTTGGTTAAATGATTTCGTTGAGACATCGCACTCATCGAAACAACTCGCTTACTGAATGTCGATCATTCTTTTCCTCTTTGTCTTGCGTTAAGTTGAAAGTCAAATCAGATTCGCAGCCGCTAAAGCGTCGTCTTCGTCAAACTCAAAATTTGCACAATGCGAAGTTTAAAAAATTAAAAAACAATTGCATTTTTGATTATTTTCTCCCGAATTATGCAAAATTTTTTATACCGTTTTTTTATACAAGACTTACAATAAATATCCTTTAATTGTTTTGAGCAGTGTATTTCTTCAAATTCGCATTCCATGTTCATCTCTTAAGTTCGAAGGTAGGCTTAAACAGAAAACAACATTTAACAGTTATAAGCAGCGTGCTTGTAGCTTCGTGTTTGGTAGCGTTAGTCACGCGAACATAACGTGATATGTAGCATCTAAGATAAACGCTAGCACATGCGCAGTTGATTAAAATCTTACATACGGAAGCGTACGGAAACTAACGTAAAAGTGAGAAATCTCCCTACTGCCCCGTCCTTCTGCATTCAATGTATTTAAATTGTCCAATGCAAGCACGCAAATCTTGCTTTTAAAATTGAAAGAAATGTGGTAATGTGTTTAAATGGTTAATTTTTTTCCTTAAAACTAGCAAAGCCTTTGTTTTGTTTTCTAGAAAGCTTTAAAGCAGGGAAAAATTAAGGAAACATATATTTTCTCGAAAATAATTAAATAAATAACTGCTTATGCACATGAATTTCAGTACGTAAATGCAAAAAAAGAAAGATATTTTTAATTAAAAAAAAAAGTGCTGTATTGTTCTTTGTACTGTCATTTCAAAAAAGCTCCTCTAATATGCTATGAAATGAATACTAAAAACTATTTATTGATACTATTTTGGAACCGCTGCTCTAAAGAAAACAAAACATTCTAAATATGTTTCATTATTGTCCCAACTCAGCGGTGCTTTTATCTGCATAAGTTTCAGAAATCTTTAAAAAGATAAAAAGAAAAAAGTTTTTGGAACAAATTTTATTATTTTGGTCTGGGACAAAAAAAGGTGCATTTATGTTACTATTAGCAGTAAGGAAGACATGATTAAGATACGTGCCGCACATTCGTAAATATTTAAAAGTTGAGATTTTCTTAGAAGAAAGAAGAGATTGGATTGCATGCATTCGTAATTGCATCTAACAACAATTTTACTGAAGTAAGGAAAAAAAAGTTAAATAACGAGACAGGCTTCTGGATAATTTTACTGCCCAGTCCTTCTGCATTTGTGTCTTTCCCCATTTTCTTTAAATTGTTCAAATTTTAACGCAAGCATGCAAAGATTGTTTTTGAACCTGAAGGAAACGTGGTAGTGTGTTTAAATAGTTATATTTTCTTCTTAAGATTAGCAAAGCCTTTTTTTTTTTCTAGTAGCCTCTAAAGCAGGAAAAACTTTAAGAGTACATTTTTACTCTAATATAATTAAAAAATAATTACACATGAAATTCAGTTCGTAATTGCAAAAAAAAGAGAAAAATATTAATATTTAATATACATGTTTTCAATAAAAAGAGGAAGAAAAAAAAGTTTATTAAATGTTTTTGTTATAAAAATTTATTTAGCAGAAAGCGGGGGATGAATTTATAGTTTTTATCCTTAAAGCGAATAAAAATCCTCATTGTTGCCGATATTAATTATAAATTTAATTAACCTGCGTTAAAAAGTTAAATATTTTTATTGTGTATAGAGAAATGGGAGAGTATCATATAATTTAAGAGCTGAGTAAAAATTAAAAAAAAAAAAAAAACTTGGGATTATTTTTAATCGAACTTTGTATAGATGTGCTACTTTTTTAACTTTTAAAATTATTTTAATTACTTTAGAGATTACAGACTATTTTATTTCGATGTAAAATAAGCAAATAAAAAAAACTTCATAACGTAGAAGTATATTAATATTTTTAAGATTAAAGTATTTAAAATTTATGTCAATAAAATATTTATTTTGAATAGAAATTTTAGTAATCAATTTAGTTTTGTAATCACCCCAAATAAATATTAAAGAATAAAACCAAACGTAAGATAAAACTCTTAAAAATTCTAATTATTTTTTAAAGTCAATTATTATATATATCTGTATTTTTCAATGTCCTTAAATGTTCCTTCTTTTCTAAAGTGCGATAAAAAATTTATATATACACCCTTGTGCAAATTAATTGAAACAAACTTTTTTTTTCGTGTTATATACACCCGCAAAAGAAGATGTTTTGGGGTTGTTTCGGTTACAATGGGGTTGGACCTTTGCAGCCTATTGACGGTATGATGCGTTCTGAGCAGTACATTACTATTCTGGGTAAAAAAGTTGTTCCAGAGTTGAAGAAACGATACCCTGATGGAACAGGGATTTTTCAACAGGATTTAGCTCCTTGCCATACGTCCAAAATTGTCAAGAAATTCATGTCTGAGAATCAAATTGACACATTGGAATGGCCAGGGAACTCTCCGGATATCAACCCAATTGAGAATCTCTGGGCCATATGCAAGAATCGCCTATTAAATATGGACTGTACAACTATGGAGAAGCTAATCACGGCGTTAATTCATGTGTGGTACAAGGACATAAATATTATAAATGACTGTATTTATATATACAGCGAAATAAATAAATACAAAAAAACCAGAAAAAAAATAAGAAAAACAATAAGTATCATTTATTGCGCATAAGCTGCAAGTAAATAGAACTCATAAGACAAGTTCAAAATGAAGATAAAATAAAGGTAAATTACAGACAAATGAAAAAAAAAGGGGGGAAATAATAATAATAACAAACAACTGGGGAAAGAAAAAGAATTAATTAAAAAAAAAAGGATAAAGTTTTTTTAAAAAACCGGAAAATAAAAGATATAATCTTTTCATCAGCCTACAAGATTATATCCGAAAAAGAGTGCTTTCTAACATTGTATCAAAATAGCCAAAGCAAAATATATCAATACAATAGTGTGAGGAGCACTCAAAAAAATTTTTTTTTTACAAAAATTACGACAAATAAAATTAAACACAATAATTAAAAATAACACGTAAAAACAGAAAATAAAATATAAAGGAAGAGCAGAATAAAACAAAATCTTTAAAGCGAGTAGCGAAATATAGTGAACTTACATGAACGGGAAATTATTCAAGAATGATTTGAAATGTTTACGTAACAAGATTGCCAGATTGCAAAATATGAAAACTATGAAAACAAAAGCGCAAATTGAGCGTAACTAGAGGAGTTTAAAGTGCGTTCTTGTTGCATTACTGAAGTGCGTTTGATTTGTTAGTTACCAAGGATGGGTCAGAAAACGGATGTGCACGAGGTGATATTATACTGGATAATTTAAAGAAGTTGACTATAAATAATTTTAGAAAATAAATATTTATTTAAGAAAAAAATATAAAATAGAAAAGAGAAAGAAACTTGAATTGCCAGTTTTGCACATAAATTTAGCCACGGATTTGCCCGAAATGGATTTGCACATGGAAAAATTATATAAATTGACAAAGAAATTTATTAGTAAATAATTTTACCCATGGATTTGCCCAAAATGGATTTACGCATGGAAAAATTATATAAATTTACAAATAAAAAATAAAAAAAGAAAAACAACTTATTTTAGTAAATAATTTTAGCCACGGATTTGCCCTAAATGAATTGGCACATGGAAAAATTGTATAAATTAATAAAGAAATTTTTTAGTAAATAATTTTAGCCACGG
Source organism: Parasteatoda lunata (assembly GCA_949128135.1). Taxonomy (NCBI): domain Eukaryota; kingdom Metazoa; phylum Arthropoda; class Arachnida; order Araneae; family Theridiidae; genus Parasteatoda; species Parasteatoda lunata. Next base: position 36,488,558 of record OX421973.1, on the reverse strand, counting down.
ATTTGCCCGAAATGGATTTGCATTTGGAAAAATATTATAAATTAGTCAAGTAATTTTTTAGTAAAGTAATTTTTTAGCAAATAATTTTGACCAAGGATTTGCCCGAAATGGATTTGCACATGGGAAAATTGTATAAATTAACAAAGAAAATTTTTAGTAAATATATTTACAAAATATGCGATTAAATCAATGATGTAGAATTTTATTACTTTAGTTGGTTATCTATTGTTTTTTATCAAATTTTGAAAGAGTTTATCGATTTGTTTTTTGGATAAATAAATATTACTACATATTCTTTTAATTCTATTAATTTCATTAAAAGTAGTATTTAAATAGATGCTCCTGGGTTGTGCAGCGCAACAGGAGAGCAACAGTGCGACAAATTGCAAGTGATCTTAATCAAGGAGCAACTGTGAACGTCTCTGAATGGACTGTTCGACGCACATTGCGCCGTTTAGGATATAGGCCAAGAGCGTACTGAAGGGGTGGTCATAATAATTTGGCCACTCAGTGTATATACCAGGAAGTCCTTTGTGAATGCACGTCGTTATCCTTAAAAAAATTAGGAATTACCAGCACCTCTGAACAATATTACATGGAGATGTACGATCTGTATAACTCAGAAAAGTTAGCTTTTTTTCCTGAAATACTTGTTTTGACCTAAAATTTTAAAAGAACCAGAAGGTTTGTAGGCCATCCAACATCTCGAACTCTATATTGGTTTCCTTCTACGATGATGGGATGAATAGTATTAGGTCTCTGGATTATAGGTTTGGTCTAAGCCAGTTCCCGCGGGCTCTGGCTTGTTCAAAAAGGTTTCAGGCTTGAGTGGACACAGATAAATGATAAAAAGTTTCATAAACTTTTTTACTACCTTTAAGCAAACGTTTGGTTCAGTTGTAAGGAAAAAATTAAAATTAATAAGGCATAAATAATTGCAGATATCTCCTACTTCTCTTCAATGTTTTTGTTTTGTGAGGCTAAATTAATTTCCCAACATTTTTTTTTGCTTATGATTTTGATTAGTTTTTCGAGAGTCAAAACCGCAAAATCTTAGCTCAGACCAAAATAATTTAACTCAAATTCCTACTTTAGATCCTATAAAATGTGGGACGCATAAGCGAAGAGAACAAAGACCCACTGTGACTTTACCCAAGTTGATGGAGCCTTGCGAGCTATTCCTTGATTACCAGGAAGGCATTACTGACATTTTTATGAGGGCTGGGATTTTATAACATGATAAAGAGCTGCAACGGCCAATCACGTCACATGAAGTGTGTCTGGCCTCACCTCTCCTACACCTGTAATAAGGACTTAACTGATCCTGCATTATGCTACAATTGTGGTTAGCCACATCCAGCTAACTACACTGGCTGCGAGTTGAGATTAAAGCAGACACGGGAAAAGCCTTACTCCCCTCGGGATAAAGATTCATGCCTTTCAAAGACTCTAAAAGACTTGAAAAGTTCCTTTTTAGATCCTGATGAAGTTGAGATCGACAGATCTATTCTGTCCTAATTTCTTCTACTTCAGAAAAGATCTCAGATTACAGTGGTTCATCACTTCATCTTATCTGTTTACCCCTGGATATCCAGCTTCTGCAATATTACATCTTAATTTTTTCTTCAACATCCGAGCACTTCATATTCATTCACCTGCAACTTCATTACGAGGGTGTGCCTTATTGGCCAGGTACCCTCTCATACCCATTCTTCTGCTTCCCTCAAGACTGGGCTAATTGAGAAGAACCTTGAAAACGAAGATATTCAGAGAAAGAAGTGACCAGCTAGAATACAGATGGTATGATTAGCCATTGATTCTCCAAAATACTTCCCGGGACTAAAAACTGCATTTATTGTTCCGAAATAGTTGCCAATTTAGTAAACAGTATGATAGCTTGTGGCGAAACTGCCACCGAAGGTCATATCTTTTTTAAAACTTCTCACAAGTTCAATTTCACAAAATCTTTTCTCTAATATTCTATTACTATGTCCCTTAATTTATGGTTGTGAGGTTTGTGTTTTAAACTATTTTTCATATTTGCTCCTATAAAATGTCCCTTGATTTGGTTCACTATTTCCTAAGTTGCTCCTCAATTTTTAGACATGAGTATTAAAATGTAAGAAATCTTAACTTTATGACTTAACTTATAACACGAGTGCTATAAAGATAAAAGTTCTATTTTCTGACTTGAAATTTAATTTATCATACATTATATAGCAAGTCATATTTTTAAATTAAGTTAAACATCTTTTTTATTAATAATTTAAAAAAAATTATGCATTTTTAATTGTATAAAAAAGGCTTGATAATTAATTAGAAAACTGAATCAAGTTATTAAAAGATATTCAAATCAGATTTTTGATTCTTCAAGGCAATTGGAGTTTAAATTATATGCTTTATTGTGTTCCACATTGCAAAGATAGTTGGTCATTAATAATGCTCTGCAAATACAACTATGGTTTTCAAATTGTGTTATCGAATTGATTAAATTTAAGCGAAAGTTTAAACTACAGATAATTAATGTAATAATTATGCAAACAAAAAGAGAAAAAGATTGCACATACAGTCTAGACGGAAGATACTGTGGCACTGATAATTTAACTTTAATCAACATGATTTGATATAAAATATCTGAAAATATTCTTGGGATTATACAAATTTACATTTGTGGTGGTAAAATTAGAATGCCATTAAAAATACAGGAACATTTTCATGGTTTGCCACTCCTTGTCATGAGAAGATGCTGAACTCCCAAATATTGTCTCTGCAGATGTGTTCCCAAATATCTTCACAAATAAATATCTTTGAATATGAGTTGTCTTAATATTTGTCTTTGTGATTGGATTTGAAATTACATGAGAGAAGAGGCATATGAAATATGAACAGCATTAAATAAAAGTTTGATTTAAAACTATACAATCTTCCAAACAAACTTCCGGGGGAAGTTTATTAACAAAATGTTTTTTTTTTTTTGATAATTTAATTAACAAAGTTATTTTTAGCATAAAACCTATACTTAGTTAACAAAAATTTCTTTGGTTCTTGTAAAAATATCGTCATTTTAAGGGGAAACCTAGACAAAACTGAATCAACCATTGAGTTTGGTGAGCGCAGCAAACGGGTCAAATCAAACGGCGAAAATTAGTTATCTTAAAGTAAGATATAACTTGGCAATATTTTTCATTTTTTTGATTTAATCAACATACTTTTCTAGCAACCTCTTGACAGACCGGAAGCATTGGTGTCCAACTAATAAATGACGTAATAGGGGCAGAAAGATTTAAATACAAATAAATAATTTAAAAATATAACACCTCTCTTTTCCCAGATTCAGTGTCTCCTATTTTCCTCAAAATATAATATTCAGATGAAATATACGGAGCTGATACTTTCAGTACTTGGTACTTGCAATTACAATAGTTCGTTCACCCCCGAGACTTAATAATTTTGATGATTTGTAAACGTATAAGAATTTCATGCATTAGAAACCGAGTATCATATGATCATATGATTTTTCTGCTTTAGTAGGAAAATGAAGTTAACACTCTGTATAGAAACGATAAAAGAGGATTAGATATTGATCCTCAGTTGGGATCTCATGTTCGTAAATTTATTTGGAAACGTGATAGAATTAGAAATGGCCAAGGAATGCAATTTAATATTTTCTTTTTATGCTATCAGTTTTCCTCTATTTCTTTTCTTATAAAATCAAAAAGAACGAAGTTGAATTGTAGTGGGATCCTCTTTTAGTGTTTGATATTTATTTAATATATAAAAGTTTTTACATCAAAATAACTGTACACGGAATAAAAAGTTCTAATCATTTAAGATAGCATAATGGAATTAGAAATATGGTCAAATGGGGCTTTAGTTATTATTGAGATGCATCACTAAATTTAATTTTTTAAATTTTAATTTATTATGTGAGCAGTGAATGTGATGTGCTGTTTATATTCATTTTAAATGGACTCAAAATATTATAAAAAAGAAACAAATCGAAAATAAACTACTTTAAACTCAGTGGTTAAGGCATTAAACTATCTGCGAAACACTAGGGTTCGATCCCGAGTGGCGGCTTAAAGCCCACTCAGCTTAAGATGGATGAGTTGTAGCTTGTCTGAAAAGTAAATGTGGTCGATGCGCATTGCTGGCCATATTTTCTTCAGTCACAAAATTGTGAGTCTTGAGAGCAGAAAAGTATTAATTTGCTTAATAATTTATTAGTTAGTTTAATTACATTTTTTAAAAATTTTAGTAAATATAACTACACAGTATTTTAGTAAAAAGATTAAACATGCTCCCATAATAGCTTTGCATTCATTATTGATTCCTCCTGAAATGTCAAGATCCTTCACGAAATCATAAATAGATTCAAAATAAATAAAATAAATTAATAATTATGAAGTAAAATTATTAAATAAAGTTAGTTTTGCAAGTAAAATATATTTATCAACAAACTAGCCTTCTGTTATTAGAAATTTTATAAAACATATACTTCCGACTCCAACTTTTATTTTACGTAGTTCATATTTCATACCTCTCAATTTTAAGTAATTTAGTAATAAAGGAAAATTCTAAAACGAACTCTTTGATAACTTGTGGGTGATAACTGATAACATTTAAGAAGTTAAGAAATATTCTCGTTACTAATAGTACCAAGCCATGATAGTTTCCTATTTTTTTTTCGAATATCAAAAAGACTCTCATATTTGATTTCACTACACTTGATTTTTTTCATGATGACACTTGGTAATTTTTTCATGATACTTTGGAGCATGGTATTAAAAACTATCTATTCGGAAAAATTTAATTTTTCGTTTTGTATTTTATACTAAATGTGCGGTAATCAGAACTATACTTTTGAAAACCAGAATCTCTGGTAAATCGTTACCATATGAAAGGAAAAAGGTATAGTTTAGTTTTATAAGCAGAATCATGTTTTTTTTTCTTTACAACAAATGTCACCAGAAAATCATTCTGCAAGCACGGCACAGCCTTTTTCTATTTGTGTTGTATTAAAAAAAAAGTACCGGCTTTTTGGGTTATCATCCGTAAAATCCATTTAACCGTGAAGTCCATTTTAACATATAATCCATTTTACAGAAAAATTTATTTTGTATTGAAATTTATTTTTATAGTAAAATATTTGACCGCAATTTTTACAGTGTTATTTATTTAATCCAAGTGATTCAGTGATTATTACTGTATAAAAAATTATTACTGTAAAAATAATTTTTTTTTTACAGTAATAAGATCCGTAATTTTTTTACTACCTATTTGTATTCCCACCAGAGTGCTTAATAAAATGTAACTTGGTTTAAGCAAAAATCTCAAGAGATAATTAAATTTTCCTAATTTTTCTTGCTACAAAGGATATATGGTTATCGCCTAATGCAAAAGAAGAGAAAAAAATCTGTAATAAAGAACTTAAAATTGCAATAACTTTCAAATATAATAGAACTTCAAAACAACAAAAAAAAACAACTTATATTAATATTACAAATAAAAATTATATTTTAAGTGCGTCACATTTTAACTCTGTAATTTCATTTCTGCGGGTTGCAAAGAATTAACAGCCGCCTGAAATTTAACAGTTAAAAATTCTCGAACTAATTCTCAAATGTTAAAATGTTTTATTTCATCGTACTCTCAGTACATTTTTTCTGCATTCCTTTATATTTTCAAGTTTATAAGTCTGACAGTTTATCCACAGCTATATCGCATTTGAATATAGAGCGACAAATTAACATCGGTATCTGCTCTTATGATTTTTTAATATACACTGATAAAAAAAAGTATGTTAAAAATAACAGAATATGGTAAATTTACAGTGTTTCTTGATTCTCTGGGAAAACTAAGAAAGTTCAGAAATTGTTATCGAAGCGTTTTGGTAATGATTTTGATAAAATTAATAATAAATTACTGTTTTATAAAATGTGATAAAATTTGGTAATCTTATCATGATACTTTAGAACATGGCATAAAAATCTATTCATTTGGTTAAATTTACTTTTTAGTTTAGTATTTTTTAAATAAATGTTTGATAATAAGAACTATAATTTTGAAAACTAGATTTTCTGGTAAACCGTTTCTATATGAATGGAAAAATTACCAAGTGAATGGTTTAAATTACCGTATAGTTTGGTTTTATTTACCAGAATTACGTTTTTTACCAGAAATGTCATTACCATACAGTGTGGTAATGTTACCACAATTTTTCTTATAGTAAAAAGCATATCAAAATTTTACTTATATTGTATTTAATATTTAACGTTTTGTACAAGAGTTATTCAATAGCGTATGCAATATTATTTTGTTCCGTTCTGCGTTGGTTTGATATTTAAGGAGAAATATAAAAATGTTTTATCCACTTGCTTATTTGTCTTTTTATCATTAATCTAGTGGTCGAAAGGCGCTAAAACATTTGTTATTGATATAAAAACATGGTTATACAAAAGAGTTGTTTGGGTAGTGTCTTTCTTTCTTTCTTTTTTTTTTTTTTTGAAGATATTATTAGCGTCCCCTCTTTTCACTCTGCAAAAGTAAACTCTTGTAATTAATTGAGCGAAACTTTCTTTGTTCGTTTGATACCATAGAAGTCACAAAAAATGATATCAGTGTCAAAGAAATAGTGATAGAATGTCAACTAGCATTAATGGAAAAAAGACAAGTAAAAGGTTATTATTCAATATATTACTATAATTAAATTTTTGTAACAAAATTGATCTTTTAGTTTATCTTTTTTTTTAAATTTAAGATTTAAATGTTATATTTAAAGGATTGGATTGGATGATTTTTTAGCACGACTGAAAAATTTATTTAAAAAAAAAATGGGGAAAAAGTATTTTTTATTGTTTCATGTGTTTTTAGCGTGTTATTCCATAATTTTCATACATAAAATGCGAAAAATAAATGTCACATTTACTGACAAAAACTGTCAGCTTGTGTTCCAGTTTAAAACCATTTATATCACTGAAAAATACAGTTCTTTTAAAACAAACATATATTTTCGAAGCAAATAAATACTGTTATTTAAACAAAATACTCTGTGATTATAACAAAAAAATCTCAATAAAATAACTATTATATATATTGTGGCCGGGCCGAGCCGGCAGCAGAATTCGCGTGCCCACTCAACGCAATATTGAAACTCGTTTCGCCTCTCAACTCCGTATTCTTGTAATTTTGAACCAAATCCAGAAGACAAGGGAACTCCTGAATCAAGTAGTGGGGAAAATTTGCCCTCGTGGAGGACTTTTTTTGATGGAACTAACCCGTATTTGCTTTACATGGAGAGGAAGATCACGATAACCTCCCACGGTTAGCCTGACGGCAAGGGGACTCTAATCCATAATCCGTCTAACACTGAGGATATTTTACGTTAACACTCTGGTCGATGCGAGCTGGTTGCGGAATTTGTAACACCTACAAATTCTAAATGTTCCGCTTATCCAGACTCACTAGTCAGTGCAAATGTTTAGACTGGCCGAAGGTCATCATTATAAAGCATCTGGTAGAAGGTCTGTACTATACAAGAAATAGAAGTAATGGCACTTTGAAGAAAAATCTTTATCTTGATTATAAAGAAAACTCTTAAACTGCCTTTATTTTAAATGTCTTACTTACTTAAACCATACTTAAGTGAAAAAACGTTAATAACTAAGATCTACCCTTATAAAAATGTCGGGCAATTTAACTTACGTATAAGGGCAGATAACATTCCGGTGAAATATCAATTTGAAAATTTAGTAGAATCGCAACTTTATTTTTAATTTGTTAAAAATTATAAAATGACTGCTGAAAAGTAAGAACAAGTATAGAAAATAATTGTGAATTGAACGGAAAAAAAATAGTAAAATGAATTGAAAAAAAAAAATTAAAGGAATCTTATGGTAAACAAGACTGCACGGTTAAAACTAGAATTTTAATAGACAGTTATAATCCATTTATTATTTGGTTAAAAAACAGAGAAAAACTGGAAAACTATTTTGTGAAAAGCAGCTTTAAACCGTCAAATGTATGGAAAAAGTTTGTAAAAAAGGGAATTTTCTGCAGATCACACACAGTGAATGAAAACAGAAAAAAGTATGGATTTATCTTTAAAAAATACTTTTTTTGTAAAATATTTTTTTTCTGTAGAATTTACAGTTATTTTTTTCCAGTAAACTCTTTAAGCACCTCATATGAATACAAACCCCAAAATTTAATTTATCTTTTTTTCATTAGCCCTGCATTATTTATTGCATCGTTGTTTTTCTTCTGTTTCATCTTTTCGTGATCAAAGGCAGGAATTAATTTTTACACCCTCGAAATGCTTTTGAGAGAAGGAAAAAAAAAAAAAAAAACATAATCGTACTACACTGCCAAAATAAAATCAAACTTCTAACATTAGAAAACAAAAACCAAAATGCATACATTTTTGTTTATGTGACTACATTGTTGCCGAATTTCTTAATTTAAAGTGATGATTATGACACTTAAGAAATAAGATATTCTGACCATAACTAGTTATTTAGGCAATATTTTTAATGTATAATTCGTTTATTTTAAGAGATTTTATGTGTCGCAACTGCCTTATACGTTTTAGATAAATTGTAGGTACTAAAAGTTAATAGCTATTGATCTCATTACTATAAGAGCTCCTATTCCCTTTTTCCGTAAAATATTATGGCTATTTTCCCTCAATTTGTCTCGATTCAATTATTAATAATGCTACAGTTTTACCCAAACGACCGCTTCATTTGTTACGGAAGATAAGCTGTCATTTTATTTCAGATATCACAAAGAAAATTCCAATTTATCGGAGGGAAATTCTATAAAGGATGTTCAAATATTTTTTCGGTTAAAACATGCTTAAAGCAAGTGAAACATTTGGTTTCCTTTAAAATATCGCTATTAAAATATTGTATAAACGCAAAATATTTGAAAAAAGAGTGTGACCGGGATAGCCTGGGTGGCAGGGTGCTGGACTCACGTTCGTGAAACCAAGAGTTCAAATCCAGCCAGCCCCTTGTAGTTAATGGTGACTGGTGCACGTCAAAGATGTCGGGTTACAAAGTCCTTCATATTTCCATATCAAATTATACCTCTGAGGGGAACTGAATTGGAGATTGGTCGTTCTCTGGATCAGGTCAAAATTACGATCTGTGGATGAATGAATGGATGTATGAATGGGCATGCCTTATAAACGGGTGTGACGTATGGGTGTGGCTGAAGGTGAATTCTTGGCCATAGATGGCGCCACTGGAAAGCAAGAAGAATCGCACTCTTTGTCTTGATGGCCTACGACAACAACAACTTCAAAAAAATGTCACAAAATAACGATAAATAAATTAAAATCATACATATAAATAATTTCATGTTAAAATATGCATAATACTAACTCAAATATGCTAATCAATTAGTGCAGACAATATTTTACTTAACGAAATCAAATACAAAAATGTACTCTCTACTTTCTCTGTATAACTAATGGTCCCAATAGTTCAGTCAGGAGAGCGGCTCTATGTTTGGACCCCTTAATTTTAACTTTTAAGCAAGTTAAGTGAGTAAGTGAACCTTTTAAGTCAATTGAAAAGTTTTTTCCCCACACAATTATCAAATTTATTTATCTTAAGATAATTCAATGCAAAACTTTAAATAAATATTTGAGATTTTTTATTATTTTATTTATTATTTTATTTATTTTTTATTATTTTATTTATTTATTTATTATTTTATTTATTTTTTATTATTTTATTTATTTATTTATTATTTTATTTATTTTTATTATTTAATTGCTGAAAACATTTTGAATTGTAACGCATACAATGTTTTACATCATTTCAAACAACATAATTTTACATTGCAAAACACAAATTTTGAGTGAAATCGGTTGCATAATTCCTCAAAAATCAAATTTTTATAATACTTTTTTTGAAATTTGATTCCTCAGGAACTACTTGAACGATTTCACTCCAATTTTGTATTTTACCACGTAAAATTGTATTCTTTAAAATGATGTAAAAAATTTTATACCTTACAATTCAAAATTTTTCGACTAATATTAAATAAAATAATAAAAAATAGTTTTTAAAAGTTGTTTTTTATGTTTGATTTCGTTACTTAAAATATCGTCTGCACTAATTAATTAGCCTATTCGAGGTCATTCTTTTGAACCATTAAGATTTATTCCTAGAACGTGAAGATTCGATCATTAGATCAAAAGTTATTCGGGGTGGCCCGTTTTTTTATTTTGCACACTGTAGTTCACATTTACTTTTATAGTTTTGTAGAGGAAAGGTATCTGAAACTGGATAAGATCGACCCTAATAGTACTAATAAGTCGCCTTACTTGATTCGTTAGGGAGTAAAATATAAAAATTTCAAATAAATTTTTAAGTTGCCAGAGACCAAGTTTAACGAGGAAAATAATTCCTATTAATTCATTAAAATTTGGTTTGACACTTGTTAGTGAATGCATTTAAAGTGCTTACCAAAAGTGCAAAGAATGCATTGAAAGTGCGTTGAATTTTGTAGTATTCATTGCAGATTTCGAAAGCATCTTTAGATGAGAATCAAAAATATTTTTTGTTTCATTAGTCATATATAAGGTGCAACAAAGTTATCGCAATTCATTGAAATTTAAATAAAGTTTTAGCAATATAAAAGATCCCATACGGAAAAAAATCTTCTAAAATTATCGTACTGCATAGTAATGACAAATCCTGTTTTTTTTTCTTTATTTTTCTTATTTGTTATTTTTGAAACAACATAATTTTCTTTAAAAAAAAACTAAAATATACGCTATTTAAACCTTTCATTTGGTCATTTTTGCGTTTATATGGAAACGTTCATTTATAACCACGCATTAATGGATTTAGCTAAAATAAACCAAACAAAGCATGGATCATGGCCTAAAAAAGATTTGTTTCGTGAATTTTATTTTCAGTACTGTATTTTTAATACAATACTAAAAAGTACATTGAACCGAATAAATCATTTTTATGCTATGATCCACCCTTAAATTGACGAATTTCAACACATTTAATAAATGTTATCACATGTAATAAAACCCTATTTTATAATTAATTTTCCCAAAGTTATTACTAAAGAACTCCGGAAAAAAATCTACCTAACTTTTGGGGAACCCATAGAGCCAGAAACAAGGTATATTTCGCAATATTCTGGTAGTTTTGTCCATACTTAGTTTTAAGGGAATAGCGAAACATCAATTCCAAATATTAGAAAATATGTATTTAAGATTTGAGTTATCTCTCATTATTTACTTTACATCATTAGGCGGTGATACTTTTGCTGGTGGGGTTACTTTGGCCATTCTGTAAGCAGGAGTCTGGGTGGCAAAAACAGTTACTAATGGGCCTTTGAGAGTTCTGTAAAAGATCAGGTTTGTTGGTTTTAATATTGGCAAGATAGAGGCCGAAGTGTTCACATCTACTGATAGTTTATCAGCGTGTTAAATGTTTAAAGTTAATGTTGAGCTTGGCATTTTTAATACTTTAACAACTGTGATCCCATAGAAATAGCTAATAAAATTTAAAGATTATTTCAATCTGTGTTACAAATAATTACTATTGGAGTGATATGAATTTGAAATTTTTATTCTGGCCAATGTTATCCATTGACATAAAAAAACTGGGGTTACTTCAGCGAAATCTCACTCTCTTAGTGTGAATTCCTTTAAGTAACCAAATATAGTGTTTTCGGTCCTAGAATTAACAACAACTGTAAATTATTACTGCGATTAGTACGCCTATATTCCCCTTCCCACTCTACATTATAATGTGATATGCCTTCAAAACTGATAATACTTGATGAGTAATTCATGTATCGTATACGTTGCATAGAGGGTTTAAAGCATATGGGTAGCAATCTGTGATTCACTAATAGCTAAAATAAACCAAACAAAATATTTTTGTAGACTTAGCATGGATTTCATGGACAAAATATCTTTATTGGGTGGAATCTCGAAACTTTAGGTAGGAATGCATTATTTCTTTCTGTTTAAAGTATCTATGTTGTCTTAAAGTATCTATTACGTACAAAATTAGTACAAAATTTCCATAAATGTTGGGAAACAAATATAGCTTCATAAACTCTTATAGACAGAATTGCTTCTTTTATAATTTATTTACGTTATTATTATCAAATAAGCTGTTAATTTTTTTTTAAAGTGCTAGTTTTCACTTGCTCAATCCTATTTATACAAGAAAAATATGAAACTAAAAGAGTTAAACAAATAAAAATTAAGTTTAATGACAATGTTTAAATGAAAGTCAGATACATTCGCTTATTTAAATTAGGCGTTTTATTAAAATAAGAAACATTCTCAATATTGCGAAAGGTTAAAAAAAATCTCTAATTAATACCAAGTATAGTAATCTAAATCTCTATCTGAGTTTTTTGACCGATAATAAGACATGTTTCAATTGTTTTCTCACAGTTCTAATAAAGATGCCGTGGAAATAACTTTTTCACGAAAGTAATATGTACTGGATAAAATTACTTACAGTAGTATATTTTGGCCGCCAGCAAAAGCATCATGACACATTTGTCATGATGCTATTGCTGAATACAGTTTATCTGAATACAGTTTATTTCTGTTCTGCTAAGATGAACGACGAAAAACGTGCTTTGATTAATTTAATAACATAAAGACACCGATAAATAAATGATAAATAAATAAATTGAAATTATTTCAGCCTACAAGTAAACTGAGAAAAAATTATGATCAAAACTACCCGAATATGGTAAAATTTACCGTTGTAGCAACAACAGCGCCACATACAAGACAGTGGATGCTCAGACTTTGAACCGACTGGCCCTACTTCTTTTTTCTCCTTCTCATAATTAATCAAATTTATGTTTGTTTGTCCGTGTGCTATATGTATACAAATAAAATATTTGGCACTAAGCATTCCCCCCCCTTATTTTAAATTCCACGAGATCTAGCTAGGGCCACTTGGAATGCCGTATAATTTAGTTTTATAAACTAGAATAATGTTTTTTTTGTTAAATCTCAAATTGTATTACCATGCAGAATTTACTAGAATGTTTTTCCCTGTGCAGAATTTATCATCATACTATTACAGGATGGATTTTTTTGCCAATAAACCCCTTGTTTACTTTTCTGTCAGCTAAAGAGCTCAAATTAACCATGTGCAATTTTGTCAGAGGGCAAAATAAGTTTAAAATTTTTCATGGCCGCTACTATCTGATTTAATTATCATATTATTACCAAATGCGAAATATCTAAATTATATAAATAGAAACTTTGACTAACTATAAAGTGATCAAAATTCAACGTTAAAAATCAAACTTCAAGTGCTGAGTCTGTTGACAGTATAAGTTTAAATGGTTTCTTGAATAGCACAGAAAAAAAATTTTTTTTTTTCATCCTACAGACTAGTGTTCAAATTTTAAATGGAATTTTTCTGTAAGAAGACAGTATAAGTAGTGTTTCCTGATTTCTATAATCACAATGCATTGCCATATTATCGCAATTAAAAAATTTGATATCTTTCTCAAATTTCAACTACAGCTATGTCTAATATCTACACAAGTTTCAAAAATTTCCTAAATAGGACAGAAAAATCCATCGCTAATCGAAATTTTGTCTAATTCTTGATATAAAAATATTACTCACTCAGAATTAAGAAGAAGAAAATATTTGATAGAAAGAAATGCGTTTTGTATTGAAGTTAAAGGGAGAATACTATTAAGCTCAGACTAAAAAGCTAGAAAAAAATGTGAAGCTTGTCTTTTACCATCAGCACCAGTTCCGCAGTGGACTGATCGTAAAGTACGGCTCGGAATAGGACACCGAAGTCACCCATCACTGCCTGTGGTCAGTAAATGGATGGGTGACCACTTTGATCAGCCTGCGTAGGGAACGAGGGTGCGCTGTATTGGTCCCCTTAAATTCTTCTACAGTAAGACCCGAAAACCACTTCGCGCGCTGGTCTTCGGGCTACCAAAGCAGGGAAGCCATCCCTCTGCAGAGGATCAAAATTGCGATGACATGTCTTCGGATCATCCTCAAGCTCCATCGAAAATTCCCCCTACGTCTTTCGCAAATAAGTTCAAACTTGATCAGATTAAATATAATTATTTTCTCCCTTCACCTCACTGAAAAAAGCATGCATAAAAAATATTCTTTTTAACAAATTAATAAATTGTACTTATATTTTCATCAAGGAAGCTTTCAATCACAAGGATTGTTAAAGAATATCAGCTAAAATCAAGCGTTTTATTCTAAATAAAGTCCTGGTCAAAGGACTAGTCCTGGTAAAGTCAAAGGACTAGTCCTGGTTAACTTTCCCAAAGAAAAGATATTTCTTAGCAAATATGGGAGTAAATTATCCGATAGAGTTATGAAGGCAGTCGTTAGTGTTCAGTTTACTGATTCCAGTCAGATGAAGCCGCCATTTGCCCAGACAGAATCGATTTAAGACTTCAAGTTTCTAAAGATAAAATAAGATTAGTTTTGCCCTACAAACTAATGTACTTTCCTTTTTAATTAACTCATTTTCAAATTCATGAATTTTGGTGTATTGATGTCTGCCAAAAAATTAACTTTAAAAAAGTAGATAATACTTTTACTTTCAAAAGATATAATAGCATATACATTGATTTTGTGTTTAGTGGTGACTTTTTAATTGATTTTAATATTATTTATGAACTTAAAGGGAGAAGGAGTAAAATAGCCCCACAACCAAAATTTCACAGCTTTTTTCCAACTAATTTTTCAAGTACAGAGCACAAACAAAGAACCACTCTTATTAACTTTTGATCAAATGATCAGATAGTTTAAAATCAGGGATCTAAAATCGATCGAATAGTTAATCGAAGTATTTGAATTTTAATATGCGAATTTTTAAAACTCGATTTTTCAGAAACTATTCGACCGATTTTGCTTAAATTTTGCATTTTTGTTATCTAAAATTACATTTTTTAAAATGGTGTAAAAAATTGTGTACCATACAATTAAGCAGAATGTTTTACACTATTCTTAAATAAAATAATAGAAAATAATGAATATTTACTTATATTTTTTACATAGAATTTTTTTGGATTAATGAAATTTGGAATTGTTTCAGAAATATTTTAATTCGCTTTAAAAGTTCTCGTAATAGGATAAATAAGCAAATTAAAATTAACGTGAGGGGTCCAAACTTTGGACGGCTCTTTCTGACCTAACTATGAGGGCTATATTTCCCAGACAGTGGCCCAGAATTGTGGAGGTCAAAAATCTGAATCTACCAAAAATAGGTATGTTTATTTGGAGCAAGTGCATTTTTATATCTTATTTCGTAACTTTAAATATTGTTAGCTCTAATTGATTAACATACTTGAGGCTATCCCTTCAAAACATTAAGATTCAGTTATAGAAAGTGAAAATCCGATGATTAAAACAAAATGTATTCAGGGATGTTCGTTTTTTTTGCATAGTGCATATACATTAATCTGTTATCGCATTTATTAATTTCAGAGGGAAAAAAAAGTGGATAACATCAACAATCAAAAAGTGGATAACATAATTTTTTCAAACGACGTAATTGAGAATGAAATAAACAGAGAGCTACATCTTGAATTAATCGTTTACATTTAGCATAACAAAATTTTTAAACGAAGATGGAATTTGATTGTCTTAGTTCCGCAATGCAAAATATTTCCCTTTTTAATCATTTCCTTTTTTAATACGTATTTTAAACTGTTATGTCCATCTATCTTGCATTTTCAAAATTGGATATGGAAAGTTTATTTCTTTTTTGCGATGTAGTTAGTTGAAGATATAAGACATTTAAAAACGTTTTTTCTTCAGATAAAATGAGAAAAATCAAATGTGTAAGAAAGCTACATTCCAAAATTTTCAAATTTTTCATCTAAAACTTGGGTTTTAAGAAGTGAACATCACTTTTTTTCTGATCGATTTTTCTGAAATATGCCTATGAGTCTGTTAATTGTTTTTTTCTTAAACTCAAGCCTAATATAAAATTATATGTTAATGATTCGGTGTATTTCATTTTTAAAGCAAAGCTATTTGTCATCTTTGTTTTTTTCCTATTAATTTTTTTCCTTGTATTTATTCTCTTAAAAATAAAATAACAGTTTTACTTTTGGAATAAATTTTACTTTAAATAAATTCATAATCATGCTTTTTGACTTACACTTGTTTTAAAGATGTTAAAAGTTGTCCATGTATAGCCCCCCCCCTTAAAAACATTTTAAAGCATAGGGAATAAACATAGGGAATTTACAGGTAGAAGAATTTAAAAAAAGGCAGTTTGAAATAATTTTATGCACAGCTTTCTTAAAAATCAATCATTTTTGAAAGTTATTGTATTTAATTGATTATTTTTTAATAGAGAATGGTATTTACTCAAATCTCACTGACTTTTTGTTTACGGTGTTCCATGTTGTACCATCACACGTGGTTGACATGTTATACCAGTCAAATGTAATTTTATTGATATTACAAAGCTTTAAAATTTGGAAATCTCGGCTATTTTTCCCCTTAAAATGCTTCCTTATTTTGACAGAAACTTCCTTTCTTTCTTGTCTTTTTATACTGAAATAAGTTTGTTAATATTAATTTCTCGATTAATCACCGTTACCGTTTTAACAAAATTAATTTTTAATTTACGCAACACAATGTTTTTTTTATATTTATTTTATAACCGTCGTTGAACAGACGGACCCAATGTTGTGTTTACGACTACCAATGCTCAACTCCGTAGCTTTGCAATTTTGATCCCAAAACAGAAGACCAGAGAACTTCTGGATCAGATATTGGGAGAAATTTGCCTTCGTTGACGAATTTTTTATGGAACTAACCCGCATTCGCGTAACATGGAGAGGAAAACTATGAAAACCTCCCACGGTTAGCCAGAGTCTAACACAAAATCTACTGTCTTCCCCTAAGCATATTTTACGTCAGCGCTGTAGTCAGTGCTAGCCGGGCTCGGAATTCGTATCAGGCAGTCAACGCTCGGATTCGAAACTTTGTTTCCTCATACGCAATGTTGTTTACCTTTGGCGTGCTGCACTTAGTTTCGACCATTTGAGCTTCAAATTCATCGCAACTTAATCTCTTTTTATTTTCTTTTTGCAGTTTCTTTTCCCGCACAGCAAAAAAAATCTAAATTATATTGATTTTTTCAGGAATAAAATTGCAAATCGATATGATCATAATTGAAAAGAAATCTGTAGGCGCTAGTGCTTGTAGCTAATAGTGCTGGGGGATATTGAAATTTAATACATCGTCAAGAAATATTTGATTTCTCCATATACCACGGTATTTTTTCACTGTATTCTTGCGACTTTTACATCAGTCAATATTTTCGATACTCAAAAGAATTGATCAGCACTCAAGATAATATATTAAATATTTATCGTTATCGATGTTTAACGCTTTCTATAATGATCGTGAAATTACCATTTTTATCGTGATGTTAAAAACACATTATTGACGATCATTTTAAAGCATTTAATGCTTAAAAATATCGCAAATTAACGATAAATCGATATATTAACCGACTCTAATCATGAATATTCGTCACTTTTGTGATTTTTTTGGATTCTGCAGAACTGTCCGTATAAAAATCCTGTTTTAGGAAACGAACCCAGTGCTCTTCCGCAAAGATGACCTTCGTAGCCAGTTCCTTATATTTTATTAGGCATTTCTATATTTTATCATAAAAGAGGCGAAAAAAGTAGAAAAGTTTAAGGAATTTCTTTCAGTAAAAGAAATAAATAGCCTGAAAAAGGCATTTTACCATAGGTATTATGCACTGTAAATAATAACTGTTAATTTTACAGAAAAAAAAAAATATTTTTCGCAAAATATTTTTTAATAAGAAATTAAAGATTTCTTTTCTGTTTTTAATCGTTTTATGCAAAAAAAAATTTTTTAAATTTTTTAACGGACTTTTTTGTATATTTGGCGGTTTATAGCTGTTTTGTTGATAAAATGATTTTCCTCAGTTTTGCACCCCAATCATAAAAGAATTAAAGTTTTCAGTACACATTCTAATTTCTGCCATCAGTTTTGCTTACTGTATGATAAGTTATCAAATCATTTCACGATTATTTTCCATACTTGTTTTTACTTTTCAGCAATTATTATAATTATAGTTTTAAACATCGTATAATTAAAAACTTCGAATCAACTTTATTGTTAAATAATACTCTACAGTATGTTTCTTCAGTTATAAATATTTGGTTAAGTTGTCAGACAGTTTAATAAGGGTGTGCAACTATAGTTTTAAACGTTTTTACACTTAAACATGATTTTAATCAGAATTTTAAGATAAAGACCGTTTAAGAATTTTCTTCATAATAAAAACTAGAGTTCAGGGGACAGATTATTTGAACTTCTGTGTTGACTGGTCGTATGAATTTTGCTCACTGCTCTCACAGATCACAATGTTGACTTAGTTATTATTTTGTACAGTTTTTCTGTTATTAAATAACTGAGTTTGTTAAAATAATACAAAAAGAAAACAAAACAAAAAATAAATTAAATCTAAAAGGACAAAACTTCTTTGAAAAAAAAAAAACGCGCTTAAAAGCAGCAGAGATTTCAAATAAAGAATAAATGTTGCAAAAAAGGAAACGAAGGAAAAAATAATTTAAAATATGACCACCGAAGCCGACGTCTTCAGGGGGTACCGGCCCCGGTAGCCATAAAACAAAACATTTTCCATTGAGAGAGAGGCAAATGCCTAAATAAACTTCCTCATTACCCCGAAGGTTTTGTATAGAAGTTCAGGAAAGAACATGAAATACATTGAAACAATTCAGAAAAGAAACTCAAACAAAATCATGAAAAAATAAAAACTCATTTTAACCAGATCAAACAGCAATTTCATAAGCAATTCGAATGTAAAGGAAACACTTAGAACTAAAGAAAACAACGCCCTCTATTACAATGCGCAGATAGAGAAAAAAAAGAAGCCAAGGAAAAGATACGTAACATATTAAAATAATGCTGTCTCTCAATAGAAAAGGTTTTGTTTTATGGCTACCGAGGCCGGTACCCCCTGAAGACGTCGGCTTCGGTAGTTATATTTTTAATTATTGTTTCCTTCGTTTCCTTTTTTGCTACATTTGTTAAAATAATGAAATTCGTTTGTTAAAATAACGAAGTTTGTTAAAATAACTGAGTTTGTTAAAACGACGAAGTATGTTTGTTAAAATAACAGAGTTTTCTGAAATAACGAAGTTTGCTTGTTAACTTAAGCTTGTTAACTTATTACTTTAAGTGACAGTTTTTTTTTCTGTAAATTTAAAAATTTTTTTTGCAGTAAACGCAGTTATTTTAAACTCGAAATTTGTTGTTTCAAAGATATACAAAATAAAATAGGGTAGTGTATTGCTTTTTTTTCTTTCGATTGTCTTTCTTTTTTTGTTGATTTCATTGTTTATAAGTTGGATTTAACTAGATTTGTTTTGTTTTGAGAAAAAAAAAATTCAATTAAATCCCACTAAAATTTAATAAAATAATCATAAGCAATAAAATAATCTAACGTTTTTTTGAAATTGGTGAAAAAGAAATGCTATTTAAAATGTTCAGTTTAAACTTTGGTCAGTTTAACAGTCAATTGGTTAAGATTTACTTAAGTTTTCAGTTCGGCGGACTTAAAAAATACATCTTTGAGGAAAACACTCGAACGGAAATCTGTCTAGACGAATGCAGCTCACTGTGAGGTTCTGCGCAAAAATTTAAAATTCAATATTTTTCTACTTAGAAACTTTTGGTATTTAAACTTAAAGTATTAAAGTACCTTTTTTGAGAAAAAAGTGAGTAATTCAAATAGTTGGAGAGAAATTTTTTCTCCTGAAAGTTTTGAATTTAAAAAAAATGTGTTTGTAACATAAGAAGTTGCCATAATTTTGTTGTACCCTAAATAAAGCAATAAATATTTAAATCAATTGTCAGTTTTCTATTTTAATTTGTTCCTTTTTAACATTTAGTTTTATTGCATATTCAAAACCCCAATTTTACTGAAAATTTTTTTCTAATTTAAATTTCGTTGAAAATATTTAATTCTAATTTCTTATAAAAATTTTTAAACATAGAGGTATACTGAAAAAAAATTCGGTTCAAATTAAGGTAAAAAGTATCGATTGCCAGTACCGTAAAATCCTTTTTTACAATAAAATTTACAAAACTAAAAATTTCTCATTTAGAAAAATTCCTACAGTAATATTTCTTGTGAAATTACTGAATCACTGTAATTAAATAAATATTAATATTACTGTGATAATTGCGGTATAAAATATACGGTAAAAATAGATTTTACGGGAAAATTTTATTCTTCGGTTAATGAATTTTAAGGTAAATAGATATTGCGGTAAAATGGATTTTGCTATAAAATGAATTTTACGGATGCTACACTCAGGAAACTAGCCCCTTTGACCGTACTTTGAACAGGAATAATTTACAGTGTATAGCAATCAAATTACAATGGTTTTTTACGAAGCTTAGTTTTTTTAAGTCTGCTTAGGAACTTTTTCTGCAAGAAAAGAGACTTTGAATCCTATTAGGATGGAAGTCTTTCTAAATTAATATTGATCGTCTACTTTTTTTGTGTAATTCTCTTAGCTTATTTAGTCATTAAGTGGAAGAAAAATGTTTCCCCGAAGCATAAAAAAATAGTGTCAAAGAATTTTTCCCCGCCAAACTGCCCACTGGATTTACTTCTTCTTGTAAGTTAGAACAGACTCATTCATCTTATTTGACAGTTTATGAAGAGTTGAATCTAAGTGTTTCTTACAGCCAAAAGAATAATGTATATTTTTTATAATAGACTATAATAGAAACTTAAAAATTTCTTGGGTTGAAACATATTGTAATTTGCGCACAAATAACTTTAAACGTTCATTGATAAAATTCGATTTTTCTTAAGGTATTTTAAAAAACACAGATTTCTAAAATGTTTCGTGGAATATAATACAAATAACAAAATCTTAACGCATTTTTCCTAATAGTGTTTCTAGGTAGAATAAGATTTCTGAAATTATCATTATTTGTTTCCATCTCATAACAGCGTTTTTCTTGGCTACTGTTTGTTAATTAAGTTGTTAACTTTAATTTTTATGTGATTTACTTATATTTATACAACATAAGTACCATCACAGTAATGTTTTCTGGACATAACTATTTTTTAATTTTGTCTATATTATTTGAATTATTAAATGATAAACATTAACTCTTAAAAGTATTAATATTGTTTGATACGTTATTTTGTTAAACCTATATTGAAATTAACTTATACGTGCAACGGAAGTTGTATGGATAACTAGGATCATTCTAAGTAAGATTTCAAAATTTTTTTGAATTTAATAAATTTATCGTAAGTAAAATGTTAATAGAGAATTTTTTTTACTGCTTATATATATATATATATATATATATATATATATATATATATATATATATATATATATATATATATATATACACCGAAGAGCCATTACGTTATGACCACCCTCCGGTGGTGGGGGTAGTATGGTGTGGGCAATGTTTTCATGGGGCACATTAGGACCCATAATCCTCATAGAACAATCCCTGACGTCTGTAAGCTACATGAACATAGTTGGAGACCAGGTTTACCCATTCATGGCAACAGTTTTTCCTGCGGGGGATGGTGTTTACCAACAGGATATTGCACCATGTCATAAGGGTCGAATCGTCATGGATTGGTTCGAGGAGCATTCCAGTGACTTTCAAGCCATGTTTTGGCCCCCGAATTCACCTGACCTTAATCCAATAGAGCATTTGTGGTCCTACTTGGAAAAACCAAATTCGTGCTGCCACGCTACCCCCTCGCAATGTGAGGGAATTGCAGGACCAGTTGGTGAGCGCTTGGTACCAGATACCTCAGACTACCTATCAGCACCTTGTGGAATCAATGCCACGGCGGGTGCTAGCAGTTTTGAGGGCTAAAGGTTGTCCTACATGTTATTAGCAGGGTGGTCATAATGTAATGGCTGTTTGGTATATATATATTATATAAGTTAAAAATAGAGAGAAAACATGAAATATATATATATATATATAAGAAGAAAACAAAGAAAAATTACAGACAAATGAAAAAAGGGGAAAAAAATCAAAAATTATTAATTAAAAAAAAATAAAAAATATAGAATTCTTTAAAAAAAAAAAAAGCGCAATTCATTTTCATAAGGCAATGATAGCCGTTAAATTTCCCGTTATTATTCAAAATGGCAGGTTTAAGTACTGGAATCAGTGAAAAACATTTTATAATTTTTATTTTCGAATAAAGGAACGAAAATCTATTAATATTTATTCAAAAGTGATTCAAATTTAAATATTTTCGTATGCAATTTAAAAAAAAAATTGTACTTAAAATTAAAAAAAAAAAAAAAACTTATTCAATGAAATAACGCAGTTGAAGATCGGTAGTTAATAAATTGGAATTGTATAGAAAAAGTTATAGTTTGGACAGGGGATTTATCATCATGCCTCTCAAAACCTAGTTTAAAAAGTTATGAGGAATAAACTGTTTTAGTCCAGTTTTTAAGTAGTTATAAACAAAAATAATTGCGGGTTATTTCTTTTTAAATTGTGATTTAGACATAATATGGGCACCTGAAATTCATCTCTTCTCTCATGTTAAGTTTTAGTTGCAATTTTTTATTAACTGAAGGATCATATAGGGCTGAATGAAAAACAAATTCTATCAAGAAAAGTGATGCATTTTTTATATGTATTTTGTTTTTACTCTGATTAAAATGAAACCAAACCAAATGTCTATAAAATTAGTAGTTGAGGAATTATCAAAATATTATATAAAATTCTATTTCTACTTATATTTCTACTTATGAGTGTGACATTTCCAAAAAAATAGACATGATTCTGTGTATTTTGCTATGCTAATTTGAATGATATTAACTACAAGTAAATAGAATAAATAGTTTAGAAGTTATGTATTGTTTTATGTGGAAAAAAATACAATTTTGTAGTTATGTCAACTTGGCTAGAAACTGAAATAGCTATCTAGACAAGATGTGCCTTCTTTCTCATATATTTTTCCTTAAATCCAATAAAATCAAAATTTAGGCAAAATACCACAGAGAGCCTTGGTGGTTCAGGGAATACAGCACTCGCCTCTCTTTAAATTGACCCTGGTTAGAATCTCAGTGATTGCTGTTCGATTCGAATTTCGCCCCCGGTTCGGACCGACCATAGTGCTGTCGTAAAACATCCGCAGTGGTAGTCGGATCATGGGTTAGAGTCCCCTCATCACCAGTCTAACCGTGGGAGGATTCCGTGGTTTTGCCCTCCATGTAACACAATTGCGGGTACTTTCCATCCAAAAGTTTCCCACGTAGGTAAATTTCTTTTAATACTTGAATCTGGTGTTCCTTTGTCTTCTGGATTAGGTTCAAAATTGCAAGGTCTCGTGTTGGTGCTAAAGGGGAATGACTCCCCAGTGGAATATGAGAAGCAGTGTCACACCTTCTGCTCAGGATTTGTCTTACGCTTAGATGAACTCAAGTTGTTGGGAGCTTGAATAAAACAGCAGAATGCCAGTATGAATCCAACTTTAAATTTAAAAAAATGCTTTTCAAAATTTACTCCTTTGTCAGGAGGCACTGGCGCCTTCAGATTAATATTATATTCGTTTTAGAAGGAGACACGTGTTTCCTTCTCCACACGCTCAGTCGTTAAAAATAACTATTTTTAAATAGATACGTAAATGATCACTTTATTAGGATTACTTAAACCGCATAAGTGCAAGATTAAGTGAAGAAAAAATAGTTTAAACATTAGAAAATAACTTTTACTTCCTGAGCATGTGGAGAAGGAAATCAGATCATAAGAACTGCTCACGTATCTCAAGCAGTGTCACCAATCGAATGTGTGTCCATCCGGGTATTCAAGCTCAGTAAGATTAACGGATACCGTTAAAAGGCGATAGGTGCAAGGCACAGTCAGAAAAGTAATTTTATAAATTTAGACAAAGGCCAAAAGATAAAGAAGTGAGGGTATTGTGATAGCATCATCATACAAGGCTACGGGTTTATACAATGGTAGTAGTAAACTCAAAAATTGGGTTGGTTGTTTTCATTCACGATTATAAAAAAATGAAATAGAACATAGGGTTTCGAGGTTGAGGTGGACACATATATTAAAAGGTATAGGTTAAAAGTTATCATTTTGTGATTGTCCTCAATTTTATTAAATTTATAATTATTCTCAAAGCTTTTATGTCCTCTTAGTTTTATGGACTTCGTTTTTGTTCTCAGTTGATTTAACATGAAACAGTACATGGCTTGAATATGTAGCATTAACAGATACTTATATATGCATCAGTGCAAAACAGTTTTTTTTTCACGTTCAAGGAAATTTATATATTTTTAAACTATTAGTCTTACCAAATTTGATTTGTTACATTTACTCGTGCAACGTATAAAAAAGACAGTGCAAAACCTCACTTGCTTAGATAGCAATGCCAGACGCGTAATCAAATATAGTTGAAAATTTGTAAAATTATTACATAAAGTCATAATAACTTCTAACTTATTAGTTCTATTGACAGCAGAAACCTTACTTTATTTGCTTTATGTTTTGAAATTTTAGAGTCAACTAAACTATTTTGAAAGTAACTATTTTGAAAGTAACAGCAGAACGGTTACAAAGATAAAATGTCCATACAAATCTGTCCAGTATCCATTTTTAGAAAGATTGCAGGGGTGAAATAACAAAAATTCTCGAAAAACTTACCCTGAGTGTTCATTGGCATCTTAACATTTTACATAACAGTAATGAAGAGAAAGCTACAAATAAGGATCGGAATGGTTTTAAAAGTACTTTGTTAACAACTTTCAAAAAAATCTTTTTTAAAAAAACAAAACAATGAACCTTTAAGATACTATTTGACCATTTTAGTTCCAATGCTTTTTCATCCACTTGGGTCCCGCAGTGGACTGATCGTTAAGACACGGTTCCCAGCAGATCACCGAAGTCAAGCATCACTGGCTGCGGTCAGTGTGCGGGTGGGTGACCACTTGGATCAGTCTGCGTAGGGACCGAGGGTGTGCGGTATTGGTCCTCGTTAAACTGTGCTACCGTAAAGTGCTCGACTTCGCGTGCAGGTCGTCGGGCTACCGAAGCAGGGGTGCCATCCCCTCAACAGAGGATCAAAATTGTGATGGCATGTCTTCGGATCATCCTCAGGGATGCTTCCCAGACCGTCGCCAATAGCCCATTGTGTAGCTCTAGTGCGACGTAAATGAACAACATCAACATCAACATCATCCACTTGGAGGACGTGGTAGCCCAGTGGTTAAAGAATCAAATTCCTGTCCGGAGGAGCCGGGGTCTCGAACCTAGGTTCCGCTGAGACCCTCCGATTACCTGAGACCATGCGATTTACGCGTCGAATCGAACTCTTTGCGGTCAGTCACTTAGCAGTAGTGATGGGTACAGGGATCTTGAGAAATTTTCTACCCTTCTGATCAATGTTTAAATTGAGGAAGTGGCCTCACAAAATTGGGATGGCATGTCTTCCGACCATCATCAGAGATGTTTCTGCCACCGTTGCCAATAGCCCATTGTGCTTAATAGTCCATAGGCCTGGGAAACATCACTGAGGATGATTCAAAGACATGCCCAATCACAATTTTTTATCTTTTGCTGACGGGATAGTTTACCCACTTTGGTAACCCGACGGCCTGAGTGCGATGTCCACTTTACAGTAAAACAGTTTTAAAGGAGTATTCTCACTTAAAACGATTCACATAAGCGATCGCAAGTCAATGTGATTCGCATATGCGTCTTACATGTTGTTTCTTAACATTTGCACGTGCGTCTAGGGCAATGCTTCTTAATAAGGATCGATATTACACAGCCTCGGTCTTTTCGTAGGCTGACCAAAGTGGTCATTCACCCGCTCACCGTCCATGGTGGTCCCAGTGATGTGGAGTTATGTTTTGTAAGTAGAATATTGCACATCGTCTGTGAGTTATTTATTCTAGACACAGCTTAAAATGCATGTTTAAGAAAATGGATACAGCTCGAAATGTTTTTTTTAAGAAAATGGACACGGCTTTTTAGGAAAATGGACATAATATTTTAATTCTTTTTTTAGACTTCGAATGAATATTCTTTTCTTTTAAGGAACTAACTAATGAATTCAAATAAATATCTAATCTGGTGTCGTCAACTTGCCTAAATAGCTTCGATTTTTTTTAAAAAAATTATATAAGTGGGATTAAATTGATGTTGCATGGATTTAGATTTCTTAAAACCACTTTATTGTTTAGTATTTCGAAAACGCAGAGGTGCCTGAAAAGTTCTGGAATAGTTGTAACCACCCCGACCCTGAAGTCGGGACTAGGATCCTCTGATTAAAAAAAAAGTAAAAACGAAATCCCTCTTTCAGTTAAAATATTTGTGCTTAACATTGAAATTACGGTTGATTTGGTATGATGGAAATAATGGTTTGTGTCCATTTCCTTAAACACGCATTTTGAGCTGTGGTTAGCTTATAAAATACGCATTTTTAGCTTAATCTATTCTCTTAAACGCGCACTTTAAGCCGTGTCTATTTATTTTAAAACTCGCACTTTGAGTTTTAAGTTTTAAAAACGCATTTTGAGAGTAAGTTTGAGAGTTTTACCTTAAAAACGCACTCTGAGTTTTATCCATTCTCTTAAATACGCATTTTGAGCTGCGACCCTTTTCTTGAGCTCGGATTTTGAGCTGGGTGCAGAATAAATGGCTCACACATGTTGTTAAAAATTTGGACCCGTATAGCAACATAGTAGTATATTTTGAATGATCGGAGATCATTCTAAATTAATTAATATAATTTTTATAAATGTTCAATATAATTTTTTCATGTACTATAACTTTTTCAAATGTTCAAAAATCAATTTAATCAAAATTTAGGGAATTCCCAGGATTTTGAAAACACTAAATTGAAATAAGTTATAAAAATATAACAGACAAATAAAGAATAAATATATAACAAAATAATAGAATTAGTAAAATTAGTATAATTAGTTGCGTTAATAAAACTTAAAGAATATAGTATTGAATGAAAAGATAAAATTAATTGGATAAAAGAACTAAAAAACAGTTGGAAAAAAGAAAAAAAAAAGTATATAAATTTAATTTTATATTCTGAATCTTGAAGCAAAAAATTGTTCTCATTTTCTATCATCTTTTGAATATAAAATGAGATACTATATTCGAAAAATCTAAGTACAAGATAAATATTTTTTAATAAAAAATGTTTTTTTTAATTCCTTTCTTGGATTTAGTCTGATAGAGATATTTTATGCTGAGATATACTTTTTTTTTTAAAAATTCTTGGGTTCTTCCGAGATTTCGATCACGAAAAGACATAGTTAGATTTGTGTGAAGACTCGCTCTAGCTATAGAGGTTTCATATTCTTGATATTCTGTGTGATACTTTCAAGAAAAATCAGATTTTATACTTTATTTCTTTTACGGTAAAATGATATATTATTAATTTATTAAAGTAAAATTTCACTAAAATGTGTGTTTTTTAGTAAATACTATATTTTTCAGAAATAACTTTAACTATCTTTTAATTTCTGAAAAAAAGAGAAATAAATATTAAAAAGCAGCATAGATTGATTTTTTCTATATGGGGTACTAAATTAACGGTTAAAATTATAGGCTATCAGAACGCTATCCTTATGTAAGATCTTATCAAAGTTACAAATATATGATGTGAAAACTGATGAATATAAACATTAAAGAGGCTAAGACCTTTTTTTGTACTAAATTGCAATAAATAATATTGCACTGAATGTAACTATTTTTCAAAATTAATTTTTTTCCCTTTAACCTCCTTCCCTTTTCTATTTACCTCCTAATAGTTATAATTCAGATATTCGAGTATTGCAGCTTTATTTCAACCTGTGTACTCACAAAAATATAGGCTGTTTTGCAATCGTTACCTTTATTTATAGCAACCCTGTCAAAGAAGAAGATGGAAATTAGGGGTCGAAAATTAATTAGCCAAAGAAAACAATGATCAAAACCTGACAAAATATTTATGAGGAATGCAAGATGGAAAACCTTTCAAGAGAGGAAGTGTAAAACAAGAATTGGAATCGCCCTTAGAAATTTTTGGGTCATCAAAATCGTTTAAATGTTTTTAAGCCCGCATTTGTAATTGTTGATTCGGCAATGTATGAAAACGTTAAAGTAAAGATCTTACTTAGAGACCTTTTTTTCTATTTTAATGAAATAAATAATTATCATTAAAATATAAATTAATCTTCTGAATGTTAATCTTGGTTTTTTCCGAATTTTATGTATAGCATGTTTTCGTCTACCAAAAAAAAATCGGTTTTGTCAAGTATGTTTCATCAATTTGAATGTATAAGCATCGATATTCAACGCTTATTAACTGTGGTGGTTACGTGACATGCTGAATATATATGACAGATTGCTTACAGTCAAAATGTTTAGTACAGTGAAACCTCCAGGAACGACCACCTCTATGTAGCGAACACCTCTATCTACGACCACTTTTAAGAGACACGGAATTTTTTTTTCTTCATAGACATTTTAAGTCTGCACCATATTCGGAAAAGATCAAATAAGGAAACACGAAAAAAATATCGAAACAAAAGATATTAACAACACAAATAAGTAGATTAAAATGTATTCAAAATATTTGTGTGAGGCTCTTATTTAGAATGACTTACTTTTAGAGTTGAAAGTTAAATTGGAAAAAAATATATATATTTTAGAAAAAAACAAGTATCTCACAAAAAAACCCAACCTCTTCTCATCTTTTAAAGCTAACTAATTTTTATGATAGAAAATTAAACGCAAACTTAAACTAAAAATATAATCGTTTATTTATTTAAAATACCTTTAGCATTCCTAATTGGTACATTTGTTTTAGACATAATTGTATCAGTTTGGATCATTTTTATAGACGCTGAATTTTATTCAAGGATCCGTTCTTTCATAAATTGATTTTAAACTGAAACAATTGAAGAAAAACAAACAAACAAACAAACAGACTTGTAGATGTTTTCCTGTGGGCGCTTACGAGTTATACCTTTCGATTTGATCCTTTTCTGTGATGTTTCTTTAGCTACTCGCTGACAGCTACGTGGAAGTTACCAAGACTAGTATAAATAATAGCCAGATTTATCACTTTAACCGTATCACATATACAAAGAGGCACACCTATGTCCCAATGGTATGCACACCGTTTAATCACATTATCGAAACTTCATAGGTTATTATTAGGTTAGGTTATTATTATTATAGGTTATTATTACCGGTAAAAGTGAATAACTTGCGATATTTCTCACTTTGACCAAAAGAAGAGGCATTATAAGTATTAACCGGTTAGTATTAATAAAAACGGGATTTATTACTTTAACCGTGACATATTGTTTGAGATTAACATTAATTATTTTTTATATACATAGCTCAAAATTAAAAAAAAAACAAAAACGAAACACCCTAAATAACTTTTGATCCAATGATCGGATGTGCAGGATTCACACTTTGTGGTTCGAAGGGGTGAGCTGAAGAGTGCTAATTAAAAAGGGCTGACGATATTTTAAGTTACGAAATTTGACTCAAAAACATTTTTTTCTCTGAATAACACATTTCTTTAGACGGATTATGATTTTTGACTTCAAAAATATAAGGAGTGGCCGCAATCTGGGAAATATGGTCACAATATTTTGGTCAGGAAAGCGGTCGAAAGTTTGAATCCCTTTATGCTAGTTTCCCTTTTTGCGCATTTCGCCATATCATGAGAACTTTGTAAGAGGATTGAAAAACTTTTCCACAAAATTATAAAATACGTTTATCCAAAGAAAATTATATGGAAAACTAATTTTTAATAATTAATTTATAATTTTTTTATTTTATTTAATAATAATCAAAAATTATTTTGAAATGCTATGTATACAAAGTTTTACGCCCTTTTAAAGAATGTGTTTTTACATGGTGAAATAAATAAAAATTTGTAGAATATCGGTTGAACAGTTCCTGAGAAATTGAATTTAAAAGACATGTATTTTATGTGCAAGTGTCAGCCTTTTAGATCAGTACGAAAGATTCATTTCAGTAGGTAGATAGTATAGATTTAGAATTTCTCGATTTCAGTACGAACAGTATTACAAATACTGCATACTTATCTGGAATGTTACAGTATAGATTATATCGCAAAATTTATTATGGAATACGTTATAAGTCAAAATGCGTCTTTTATCAAATATAGCGACTTGTAACGGTATCGTTGATTAGTTGCAATATTTGTCTTATTTTAAGCAACGTTATGTCGTTATTTATTTAATACCCTAAGCTAGGATGATAAATGTTTTTCAAATATGTTCACAAAAATGTTTCAGTTGCATTGTTATACTCATACTCTCTTTTTGGTGATTAGCTATTGCCAAATTATTTGAAATTTAATATTGATTACGGGAGGTTGGCTTTATTTCTGGCTATTTTATGTTTCGATAAATCGCCAACAATGTATCTCTTGTTACCATGCCCCTAACGTTTTGTTGGGGACAATTTACTTTACTTTTATTTTTGAATTCTTGGCATTGAGACTGGACGGCTTCAGCCTCTTAGTTTCAATAGTTGAATCTTTATCTTTACGGAAATTGTTGATGTTAAGGAAATGATTCTTTTGATCCCTTGAGCATAAGAAATTTTTATCAAATGAGTTTGTTTATTTTTATGGGATAAATATTCTTGCGTAACAAAAGTGGAATGCATCTCATACGGCTAAAATATTCTCTATACTAAAATGATGCTACCTTCACTAACTAATTTGGACCAACCACCCACATCACAGTATTTAAGAACCAAATACATTTAATAAAAAGAAGAAAAAAAAGCAAACAGAAAATAAATAATTTTATTCATTTTATGTACAGAATTTGTGAAGAGATCAAATCAATAGAAAATCATAAATTAAAAATTAAATAAACATGAATGAACAAATGCATGTCAAGTAACAAAAAAAGAATATTCGTATTTTTGAGAGATTTTGAATTAAAATTCTATTTTTTAGTACAACTTGAAAGGATTTCCGATATATTTCTCATCTATATATTGAAATTTATTGTTTTTTTAGCTTTATACTCTATTAATTTATTTAAAAATTTGTCAGAAAATTCTTTTATGTTTAAAATTTAGAATTTATTTTCATAATTTTTTTTTTTTTACTTCTGAATATTTTTAAAACCGACAAAAATAGTTTCCTACGGGAGGAAAAGAAGACTGTAATTTTAATCACATCTTTTATATCATTTAAAAAATTTTCAATTGCACGATTTATAAAAAATAGTTTTCCATTGTAAGAAAATAATTATTAAATAACTCTCGTTTAATAATCATTTAATAAATCATTTAAAAAATACTTTAAAGAAAGTTTTACATCATTAAATGATACTCGAATAACAATTCTAATTATTAAATTAATTTCACTATACAATGATTTAAGTTAAATGATTGAAGAGGGGATAAAACACCAATACATTAATGTCAGGACAACTAGCACTGAGAAAAAAGTATAATCAAAACTACCAGAATATGGTTAAAATTACACTGTTTCTGGTTGTATGAGAACACAAAAAAACTCAGTAGTTTTTACCGAAACACTTTATTAATGATTTTAGTGAAATTAACTATAAAATATTTTTTCATGATTCCTGATATAATTTGGTAAAAGTGGTAGGTAAAATATGGTTATTTTATCATGATACTTTAGATTATGGTATAAGCACCATTTATTCGGTTAAATTTGCTTTTCAGTTTTGTATTTTTTTACTAAAGGTATATTAATAAGAACTATAATTCCAGGTAAACCGTTACTATATGAACAGAAAAATTAACAAATGAATAGTTTAAATGACGTATATTTTGGTTTTCTTTTCACTAAAAATATCATTGCTATACAGTACGGTAATTTCACTAGAATTTTTTTTTTTCGTGTGGATTTGTAACAGTAGTTTTTTTTTAAAAATCAGAAATGCACAAGAACAATATGAGCATCTCTTATTTTTTGTTCTACTAATCTACCAGAACCTTTTATCATTTCTTAAGCCCTTTTAGAGCTAACATGTAAAAGAACAAAATCTATTCATAGAATTAGATTTAATTAAAAGCGAAATAAATGAGGGTATTTTCTAAAGATAAAGAAAAATGCAGAAATTTTTTATATTTTTAATGACATTTATATAATAAAATTTATACGTTTTAACATAATGAGATTTTTAGGGAATATTTGTCGCTTAGATACAACTAGCATATTTTTCTCGGCTATCCTAAACTACTTAGCAAAAATATTATTGTAACATTTAAAAAAAGTGTAATTAAGATATAAAAGAGGGAAAAATGTTTTCATTTATTAATTAAATTATTCCTTTTTTATTTATTTATTTATTTTTAACTTTAATTCTTTTTTAGCTCATTCATAATTTAGGCTCATTATTATAAAAATTTCTCATCACCTTGTCGCATGATTTATAGGGCCCATTAATGTATCCAACTGGATTTGGTTATTTCTATTTCAAACAAATGGAACATCTTTTAAAAAGATATAATTCCCAATTGCCTTTTGATACTTCAAGAGAGATAAAGGGTTTTTTCTAACTCTTAACTCCGGTGCGAGCCGGGTGCGGAATTTGTATCGATCAGCCATAGCTGGGATTTGAACTCGGTACAACTGATTGGAAGGCGAACTCTCTATTACTCGCTGGTTTGGAATTATTTAAAAAGAATTTATTATTATGTTTTTTAATTATATTAATCAAGCTACATTACATGAAACGCTTGGAAACATTTATTGCCAAACCACACGTTTTTTAAAAGAGTGATTGAGCTTCTAAACCAAACTGTCTCTTAATATTATTATTTTCGTAAAAGCTACTTTACAAATTTCTGGAAATTTCACATGATAACAGCATGATACATAATAGAGAAAGACTTATTGTTCCAATTGAAATCTGTATAGTTTCTTACCAAAATATTCTATTATCATAAGTTTGCAAAGGTAGCTTATCCATTATTGTATCACAATACATATACCATAAGTACAGCAATAAAACTCCCAGCACAATAGAACTCCCACTCTCAGTAACAAAACTCCCTCTTTTAATGTTTCAGCAATCTTTGTATTTCGTAATAGATAATTGAAAATCATTGCGT
This sequence comes from Parasteatoda lunata, assembly GCA_949128135.1. NCBI lineage: Eukaryota > Metazoa > Arthropoda > Arachnida > Araneae > Theridiidae > Parasteatoda > Parasteatoda lunata. The sequence goes on along the minus strand of OX421973.1, from coordinate 36,455,347 downwards.
TACAAAATCTCGTAATTTGTGACGAAACGGGAACTCCCAAATATCTGACGAAAATTCCTCAACTCGAAACCTTATCGTAGTGCATTGGGGGAAATTGTTAATTAGATGAAAGACTTGACGATCGAAAATGAAGGGACGGGACCAGCCCACCGAAGTTGACCTCATGCGGGGAAGATCACGGATTCAAATCCCGCTTCGGTCATGGGTGTTGTAATTTATCTCTCTGTTCTATGTTACAATTGTACTTACAAAAAAGTGATTATTAAAAAAGTTAGATATATTAGGCGGTATGTTTTCTTTTGGTCGAAAAAATAAAATAGAAAGAAGAAAAATTTTATTAATTTGACGGAATTTGTTTTTTCGAAAAAGTGACGACAGTTCTTTGGTCACTTTGACGAAACTTTTATACATATATCAGGAAACGGTTTCTTCAAAAACGAAGAAAATTTGAGTATTATTTTTTTACACTGCATACTTAGTAATTATTAGCAGTCATTATTTTTAATATGGCAATAAAAAGCGTACTACTGTCTATTCAAAACGTTAAATATTTTCTTTAATTTTAAAATGTATTTTCATGACCAGAAAAATAAACCATACAAAGGATGATGGATGAAAGAAAATTGCATATGGTTAGCGTTTATCGTCCATAAAAATATTTGAAAACGTACATTTATTTTTTTAATGATGTAATCAAGTTCTTTGTCAAGTTAACATTTTTTTTTATTTTCTAAAGCATTACTTGGAATGCTTTATTTGTTTTTATTTACAATCTTAGAGTGTAATAAGAAAAAAAAGGAAAGACTTTCTTTGATATTCTTTAAAAAATATTTCTAAAAATAATGATCAAAGTAGAAAGATCCTAATTAACTTGTCGCCCGACATATCAGACCAGTAAGCAATATAAATAATTAACGAATAAATGGTTGAAATATTTTTATTTTCAAGTTTTTTCGTTTTTAAAAATAGGACTGTGCCTCTCTAACAACATTATTTTACTGCTACTTAAACATAAACTGAAAGCAAAGTGCTGCTGTCATAGTCTACAATTTAAATTATCGAACGATAAAGTGTATTTAATAGTGGCTTTTCTTTTAAAAAAGTTTGGTATGTTTTAATTCATTTGAAAAAAAGAACCCTCTAATTTTTTGTCTTAATAATATTTAAAAAATTATTTGTTTTCCATAGTGTCAAGAACATACGATTTTCAATTCTTAGCAAGAATAAAGGTAGATAATTATACACAATTGGGACGCAATTTTGTTTTTAGAAAGATTACTAACGATTACTAATTGGTTTTTATATCGCTGAACCAATTACTACTGAAATAAAACTGAAATAACTTATAAACCTGTTTGATTACTAGAGGAAAATAGAAAGATGGCTTTTAAAATCACTTCTTAATTTTAAATCAAACTGGCCAGCAAACTGGTTTGAGTTTTTTTTTTTTTCCATCACGCTATCTTCTTCAGCAACTCCACAGATAAAGATAACGTTTTAGTTTCTACATTGTTAAAATCTTAATTTGTAAGCCTTAATATAAAATATTCATAATTTAAGAAGAATTTTAACAATATAAGGGTGATGGCTTTAGAAGACACTTAGGTTCTTGATAATTTTTTAAAATATACTTTATTTAAAATAATTATCCAATTTCAAAAATAGATTACTTAAACATTTTTTTAAAAAAATTATGCACTTGCTTAACCTCTTCATTACCTTGGTTCACATATGTGGACCTTCACTTCTGAGCTCCTAAACACACGCAATTAGAAAATGTATTATTATAATTTATTTATACATATTTTTATAATTTTTTTTATTTAATTAGTTCTTAGTTATCCTCACTGAAACATTTGTGGACGTTTAAGCTTTGTAGAGATTCCAAGAGATGCAGGAAATGTAAGTAGAATTTCGGGTAGAATTTCATATAAACAGAAAGGATTTTTTTTTAAAAAAAAAGACACGAAATCCACGTGCTCAAAAACGATAGTAAATTTAAATATTATACAATTTAGTTATTCTGAAAATAATTTTTTCCATTTTACTTAGTAACTCTGTGATTTGCGTGCAGCTTTTAAATTTATATTTACTTAATATTTAAAAATACAACAGTTTAAAACATGCAGGTTCACGTGTGTGTACCCTGGTTAATTTATGGTGCATGGTTAAATTTATGACGGCGTTGTAGTCAAGAGAAATATCATAGTATTATGAGATCTATATAAGATAGATCTACTTCGAGAAATTATGAGAGATTATATCGATTTAGTAAGATTTTTGAGTGTATTTTAATTTACTGATTTATGTTTAGGCACAAACATATATTAAATAACTGTAAATTATTGTGTTTTTTTGCCATAAATTTAAAATTTTGTTTCCAAGAATTAAATATTTTTTATAATTAACGTTAGATTCTTTTCAATAATTATTTATTTTGCGTGGTATGCATAATTAAAATTAATTTTGAAAATTAATTTCGAATTTATTTTGAATTAAATTTTGATTTTAATAATATTGAAACTGATATCTTAAAGCAGTATTGCAATGTGTTTAGAGTAAACTTTGTATTAAATATATTTTTTTCTAAATTATTATTAAATTTATTCATCATTTTATTTAAAAAGACCATAATATAAAATAATGCATGTTTGTTCCTACTTTATGTGCAATTTAATATTTGGAATATTTATACTATTTTACTGAAAGGCCTGCGGTCCACGTACACTGCTAGAAATTTCCCAGAAGAAATGATTAAATAACAATTTATTTAATTGTTATTTTACCATATTCAAACGAAACAGTCAAATGACCATAAAAAAGATGGTATTCAAATTGTTTACTATGAGAAAAAGCGTTTATTAACTGCTATTTACCTAATACGGTTAAGCAACCAGAATTTTATAGCACTAACTAAGCATACCAAATGAAGCTACTAAGTTCCTTGTAACTGCGTACATATTATAGCTGAGAGGACTAATCTGACAGTCTCATGGATGACCGAACTGGAGTTCGAGTCCCAGTGTTGGCACTACTATGTTTCCTCCATTACCTTAAACATATGAAGAGATTTCAGTGTCCTGCGCTCCGTAATTTGTACCCTGTGCTCTCCAATGGCCGTTTCCTAATGGAAGAGAAGCTCATATGTTCAGTTAAATTTCTTTTCTTACGGTTTTGAAACCATGCTATTTATAAATGGTTAAAAAAAGAATAGTTTTGTAATCATGGCTTTATAACCATACTAGTTGCAAACGGTTTCAAAATAGTGAAGGTAAAACCTGTTGTTTACTGTAAACTGTGCTATTAATTGGATGAACAGACTGCTGACTGTAATTTTACCATAATTTTAGAATGGAAATTCTTACAGTGTATGTTTACCTAAAGGGAGTGCAACGTAGATCTACCTCCTCGTGGTGCACTCCGGGCAACGCTCTGCGGCTAAATGATCTACAGCCTTCGGCAATTACTTTCTATGAATGACTTCGGTCTTCTTTCTTTGTTATCCTACGTACATTTGCATTCGTTATTTATTTCATCTTTGTATTTGTACCTTTTGCCTTGCCATTGGAAATAAAATAAATAAATAAATAAATGTTTACCTAAAATTGTTTGCCTCCTGGTAGAATAATTCATATTTCCCTTACCTTTTTATTTATGACAGTTAAATAGAAATTCGGAATAGTAAAATATTTTTTTTGTTATATTCCTTTATAGTTCAGTATTTAAAAGATTAAGTTACAGTTCTAAGTTTCGAAATTAAGTCGCATAAATAAACAATGCTTTGAATCGATAGTTATTAGAAGACGTAAATCTTAACGAGTCTAATTTGGTTCACGGGTAGTTATGAGCCCGCATAATGTATTTCTGCATTTCAACTGTGCTAAACACTTTAAATCATGAAAATTGCTCTTTCTTAATTAGGTACGATTAACTAAAACCACAAGACTCTCGAATTTAGTTACTCTCGAATTTAGGGAAATTTTTTTTCTTCTCAATTTTGAAGGATTTATCTAATGGATGCTATTTATCATTTTAATAAGGGAAAAACTTAAACTTTTTAATAGATATTAATGGTTTCAATTATTATTATTTTAAATTTAATATGTAATTTTGTAATAATAAATAATAATAAAAAATAATTTAGTATATAACTACAATGGACAGTATTTGTGTGCGTTTGTTAATTATGTTAGATGTCAACTAAAACTTTATAAATATGTTCATATGTAAAATATATAATATATTTTTTATAAAACAATTGTTGGAGTTGCGATGACTCAGGGATAGAGAGTTCTCCTTCCAATGAGGTGAACTAGGTTTAAATCCCAGCGATGGATGGTCGATACAGATTTCGCATCCGGCTTGCACTGACCACAGTGCTGACGTGAAATATCCTCAGTGGTAGATGGATCATAGATTAGAGTCCCCTTGCCGTCAGGGTAGCCGTGGGAGGTTCTCGTGGTCTTAATGTAAGGTAAATGCGGGTTACTTCCATCAGAAAGTCCTCCACGAAGGCAATTTTCTCCCAATACTTGATCTAGGAGTTCCCTTGTCTTCTGGATTGTGTTCAAAACAACAAGGCTACGTAGTTGAACATTAGTAGTCATAAACTCAAATATTGGGTCGGCTGTTTATCGATGATTATAAAATATAGAATAATAAAAAAAATAATAAAACATTTGCTTTTGGAGCAGTTCTTTTTAGATAATTGTTTCAAAGGTTTTATATTAATGCTCCTCAGAATATTAATGACCTTCAAATAATGGCAAAGAAATTAAAACCAACATGAGTAGGGAAGGGGGTGAGTTACTTCTTAATGATAAAAATTTAAATAATTTAATTCAAATTAGTTCATATAGATTATCATCAGGAGTAAGAATTGTTAAAGTTGAACCTAAATGTCAAACAAATAACATCGAAAATATGAGTATGGGTGAAGGATTTTATTCTTCAAAAAACGAAGTTAGAAATCAAAATAATTTCGAAAGGAATCTTGACATTTTGTTGTTAGAGTCAGAAAATGGTAATATTTTTATTTTTCTACATTTCAAAAAAACTAACAAATTATAAAAAATTAAATGATTATTGGAAGTTCATTCCGGTTTAATTTGGAGTTCAACTCTGAAGTTAGACGTAAGTCATTGTTCAAGCTGTAATTCTTTTAAAGAAATAATTAAAATTTTCAACACCGAAAAAAAATATCAAAACAGTAATAGAATATAGCAAAATTTATCATGTTTCCAGCTCTATAGAATCACCAAAAAGCTTGGTAATTTTTACCGAAGTGGGTGGGTAATGATTTTGGTAAAATATGATTTTATAATCTGTGATAAAATTTGCTGAATGCTGATTTTTGAATTTTTATCATAATACCTCAGAGCAATCTATAAAAACTATTTGGTTAAATTTACTTTTCAGTTTTGTATTTTTTAAAAGTTTTGTGTTAATAAGAATTATAATTCTGAAAACCAAAACTGGTATACCGTTACCATATGAATATAAAAATTACCAAAGAGCAGTTTAAATCCGTTAATTTTTTTTATATTTTTCTAGCCAGAATTACGTTTTGTTCTACCCGAAATGCTATTACCATACGATACAGTGATTTTACCAGAATTTTTCAATATACAGGAAAGTCAATTTTCCCCATCAAATAGTTTCCTTTATTTTCGAAATTTAAGACTTTCTGACCAAGCAAAACACGTATACTCAAATTTTACTAAAAACTTAGAGTTATTTCGAAAAATAAATTTAAGTATTTTTAACATAATTGAGGAACTTTTATTTGTGTTACTCCCACACTGTAACCCTTTCCAGACTCGGTGTTGAAAAAAAATAAACATTGTGTGTTATTTCAAGTAGATATCGATTCTCGCCTTCTTAAACACTTTAAAGTAAGTGATTCTAATTTTATTTTATAACTGTCGTTGAACAGCCGACCCAATTGTTTGGGTTTACGACTACTGTTGTTCAACAGTAGCCGTATTGCAATAGCCTTGTAATTTTGTTCCCAATCCAGAAGACAAGGGAGCTCCTTGATCAAGTGTTGGGAGAAATTCGCCTGCCTGGAGGACTTTTTGAAGGAACTAACCTGCATTTGCGTTACAGGGAGAGAAAAGCCACGAAAACTTCTCAAGGTAAAGCTGGCGGCAAGGGAACTCTAATCCGTTATCCGTCTACTACTGAGCATATTTTACTTCAACACTGTGGTCGGTCCAAACTGGATGCGGAATTCGTATCGACCTTCCATAGCTGGGATTCGAACCCGGTTCATCTCATTGAAAGACGAACGCTCTATCCTCTGAGCTATCACGGCTCAAAGGATGGGATGAAAGTTATACACTGTAAAAGATTATAGTGCATCTCAACGTTGAAAATAATGACAACTAATTTACACTAAAATAGTGTTGTGAAATGCTATACATAATTCCACCACCATTTTTTACATAGTTACGATAAACTTTAAAATTGCAATAAGATAAGATCCGCATAAGAGTCATTACAGTTATTTTTTCAATACAATGTAAAGTAAGAATCATTAATTTAGAATGCATACAAACATTAATTCTTAAAATAAGGAATTATTAATGTTAGGAATTATCAGGAAAATTATTTTGTTAACACCCTTGACTTTGGTAGATCAAAATAATCGTGAGGTATTAACCAAATTTGAAATTTGTAATAATATAACTTATATTAGCACCTTTGGTTTTATAAATACCTTCACCACCTTGCTATATGAACTTCTGTTTTCAGCTATTTCAAATTTAGTTCAATTTTTCACTACCCAAATGAAGTTTTATATCGATTAATAGTCACTTTAAAACACTACTACTCTATAACAACTACAATAATAAAGATTGTTTTGTTTTCTTACAAATTTATGGTATTTTCAGAAGAGCTAACTTTAGATCAACTGTGGCTATGAAACTACTGTAAAAAGCAACTGTAAAACAAAATCAATCAAAATTTTCTAAGCAGCAGATACATTGATAATATTTTCTGAATTAATTTTTTGTAACTTTCATTTTTGCATTATACAATACAATTTCAGTTGTAGTAATAAAGTGCTCAGACGCATTATAATTTTCCAAGTTAGTAGGTTTGAACGAATATGAAACAATAAAACTAATTTTAGGATGGAGATTTAAATTTTTAAATTAAACTTATTTCATATTTTTCAAATTATTCATTTATCACCTTTTGTCTCAATTTGAGTTTTAAGTTTGCATTTACTTTCTTAAGATATGCACTATCCATAATGCCTAAACTGTAACCAATACTTTTATTGATTTATGACGCACAATCTTCAGTCCAAAAATTTGGAAGGCAGGCTGCTGATGTTGTGGTAATAGTGTATATATATATATATATATATATATATATATAAATAGATATACATACGTGTGTGTGTTGTTCCTAATTTGCTATGCTGTTCCTTATATCGGCTGTTGTTTCAGAGAATAAACGAAAGCAATAGATTTTATGATTTTTCAATTTCTAGAATCCATTTCATTCGTTCCATTTATATTTCGTGAAAGAAATACCATTACAGTAGCCTAGCATTTATGTTTGCTAGTGGTGAGTTCAATTCTCTACACATAAATATTAGTTAGGAATTTTCTCCAGACTCTACGATAATATATTGATTCACCCAGTCATTTTTTTTGGAATCAATATTTAGAGACTTAAGATTATTTTCCAAGACATGATTGCATATTCTTCAAGACCTTCTTTCTTCGTGTTTGCTTTGCTTTTGCATTTGCACTCGTTCGTATTATTATTTTCTTAAGGTAAGGAATAAAAATGGATTGAAGTTCTCATGATTAAACATCAGTGAAAAAGCTTTTAGAATGAATTTTCTAAAAATATATTTCTGCAAGAGAATAAAATTTAAAAGCATAAATGTGTTTTCCCTAAAGAAATATTTTCTCGTTTGTGCACAAATAGTATAATTTGTTAGTGAAGCAGAAATTAGAATTCTTAGATAATTATAAAAAGCAAAAATTTTTTTTAAAAATAAAGCTTGCTTTGTTCTTATTTTTCTACTTTTTTTATGCTTTTATATGTATATATATATATGCATATGTGTGTATATATATATTTATATATATATATATATATATATATATATATATATATATATATATATATGCATATATGTATATATATATATATATATATATATATATATATATATATATATATATATATATATATATATATATATATATATATATATATATATATATATATATATATATATATATATATATATATATATATATATATATATATATATATATATATATAAAGGTTTAAATGTTTAGACAAAATCACTTTGAGTGAAAACAGAAAATTTATTAAGTGCATTGATTGCATTATTTTGCATTGGTTTTGTTTATAAATACGATTGGTATGCATTTGCTATGTTGTTGTCGTATGCCGTTAAAGCAGAGGATGCGTTTCATGATTTTCAGTGGACCCCTCTATGGCCACGAATACGACCTCAGCCGCACAAACACAAGTCCCGTTTATAGGGCGGTTCCATTCATACATCTATTCATTCAAACACAGATCGTAATTTTGACCAGGGAACAATTAGTTTTCAATTCAGTTCGCCAAGAGGTATAATTTGTTATGCGAACATGGGGGGCTTTGTGACCAAACATATTTAACGTGCACCTGTTACCATGCATTACAGGGGGAGTCTTCGGTCGATTAGATTCGAACTCTTGTCTTATCCTTATAATTATTACGAATTTTATAAAGTATTTTTGGGAGCCGCGATGGCTCAGGGGATAGAGCGTTTGCCTTCCAATGAGGCGAACCGGGTTCGAATCCCAGTCGATACGAATTCCGCATCCGGCTTGCACTGACCACAGTGCTGACGTGAAATATCCTCAGTGGTAGACGGATCATGGGTTAGAGTCCCCTTGCCGTCAGGCTAACCGTGGGAGGTTCTCGTGGTCTTCCTCTCCATGTAACGCAAATGCGGGTTAGCTCCATCAAAAAGTCCTCCACGAAGGCAAATTTCTCCCAATACTCGATCCAGGAGTTCCCTTGTCTTCTGGATTGGGTTCAAAATTACAAGGCTACGGAGTTGAACATTAGTAGCCGTAAACCCATTAAGTTGGGTCGGCTGTTCAACGACGGTTATAAAATAAAAATAAAGTATTTTTGGAAACTATGAAAATGTATTTACATTTCAATGCTTACGAGTAAAATTTATAAAATTTTACTTGTAATTTATAAATTCATTAAAATAATGAAATTTCGTTAACTCTTAATTTATAAAATGTTTTTTCCCCTAAGATTTGTTTTCGTATAAAATTGAACGAAATATTTTTATTTCAGTGATACATTATCTTAGAATTATTGCTATTAGTTTTAAAAAAGAATATGTTTGTCATTCAAGTTGTTTAAGAACTTATTTAGTTTTATTTCAGTTATTCAATCAAAATTTTTTTTTACTTTACAAAGTGTTTTAACTTAATTATGTTTAAAAACAACGTTGAAATCCGCAAATAATATATCTATTGTTTCATTCCAATTTTTTGTATTTTACTCTGAAAACTATCAGACTCCAATGTAACATCTTGTAACTGTAACCAGTGTAGTCAAAGACAAGTAAGAAACAATCCTCTTTAATGATTGATAAAATATATTGATTGTGGTCAATTATTTGCCAATTAATTTCAATCTTTTGTTCGATTGTTTTGACGAACTATACTGTTATAAACTGTTATGAAATCCATGAATGTTTTTGGTTGCATTATACCGATATATTTGTATTAAACCGATAATTTGCTCTTGAAATTAGATTTATTTGATAAAATTATAATTTGTTCAAGTTTTATAAATAAATTTTAAATCTAAACCCAAAAATTAATACAGCTTTCACCGATCTTCAGCTCGTTAGTGAAGAATGTTGTATTTTTAGAGCTCCATATATTTGGCGAATAATTGGCGTATAGATAAACTATTTGAATAATTTCTTGCGTGGATTGAGGGAAGGGCATGTTTGAAATATATAAAAAATTCTTTTGGACTAATATTAGAAGTTAAAGGAGAATAGAATAATTGTTCAATTTCAAGAAATTCCTAATATGCCAGTTTCTATACACGAAGTGTACTGAGGTAATAGTCGTTCTTCTTGTTGGATTTATTTGACAAAGTGGTCATAGCCATGAAACCAATAATACTCTTTAATGCTTGATAAAATATATTGATTGTGGTCAATTATTTACCCAGTAATTAAATTTTTTTTGTCCGATTGTTTTAACAAACTACACAGTTATAAACTGTTATAAAATTCATTCATGTTTTTGGTTGTATTATAACGATTATTGTTTTAATTGTATTTCTGATGTTCTCATAATATTTATGTAAATCTGTCAGATGTATAAAATAATTTTATAATATTTAATTTTGTTCACTTTTAAATTTTTTCCAGTTCATATTAATATTCTCTATTGTGTGTTTGATTAACAAACAAATTTTATATTAAGAAATATTATATATATGCATTCTAAATTCATGATTCTTGCTTTAGATTCCCTCGTAAAAGTAACTTTCCTGATTCTTATGCATATCATATGTTAATGTAATTATAAGGTTTAATGTTTACTGAGTAACAAACATGGTGGCACATACTTTACGCTAATTAATAAAAAGGAACATTCTAGGTGCACCAAGAAAAAGTCTTGGTTTTGGTGTAAGGGAACAATTAGTGAGACATCACTTTGGTGTTAAGTATTTGCTACCCTTTTTGGTGTTCAGCTACATAATTTTTTTTTATAATGTGTTAAAAAAACAAACTTTAATTCTGGTAATTAAATCCAAAATAATTCACCCATTTATTTGGTAATTTTTTGTTCATATGGTAACGGCTAATGGAATTTCTGGTCTTTAAAATTAAATTTTTTTAACCATACATTTCGTAGCGAATACAAAACTGGAAATTTTTTTTAACGGAATAAAATGTTTTTATGTCTTGCTCTAAGGTGCCATTATAAAACTATTACAATTTACCATATTTACTATAATACACGCTAAAATACACAAATTATAAAATAATACTTTATTGTTCATTTTACCAAAATAATAAACAAAACGCTACTGTAAAAAATACCGTTTTTTGATGTTCGCATAGAGCCAGAAACATGGAAAATTGCATTATTTTTCTATATTGCATATTTTGCAATACTTTTCTACTCAGTGCTACACTATTCAGTTCATGTATACTTTTCTATTCAGTTCATGTATAAATTTATTTTGAAGCAATGCTTAAAATAAATAAAAAATATTTAAATGATGTATGTTTTTTTATCTTAATCAATATTTTATTTTGCTTAAAGTTTCAATATGATACAAATGATATTTCTTCCCTTAAGAGGATTTTTTAATATATTTTAACCATTGATTGTTTTGTTCTAGGCAAGCATTATAATCATAGTTACCATGAATAACTAAAACGAAGTACTTTAATAAAATTATATCTTATTTCTTAACTATAACAAACATCTGCTTCTTGTAATTCGAGGACCAAATTAAAGTAACTAACCGAAGAAAGTCTATTAGATATAA